>VZTU01010684.1:8021-90297 GCA_013400835.1 Zapornia atra | reverse complement strand
TGAATTCTGATTATTTACATATAGATGTGATTTTGAAATATGAGATCCACAAAGGCTGTATTCCTGAATCCATTATAGATGTCTACTCTAGAAAATTCTGACTTTACATCCTTGGGATCACACACCCCCAACCATGTGAATCTGCAAAGGAAAACTAATTGAAAATGTGTTAATGCATTATGGGTAACTGGGAGATTTGGCAGTATATTCCAGTATTTTCTGTAAGTTACAAGTTGAAGATTCTTGAAAAATCTGTGAGATGATTGACTGCAACTTACTTTCTAATGAGGGAATTCTTACAAACTAATAACTTTTTAATTTTTTGTTGATTACACTGATTGTAATTATGACTGACATTTTACAGGTCATGTAATGAAAGCTGCTGAGCATTATGAAGCATTTTATCAACTAACAGAGGGTTTGACTTGGAAGGATGAGACAGGCCACACTTACAATTCACTGGCTTGTGAGCATCTCTGGAGAATTTATACATTACTAGCAGACAAAATGCTAGAAAATAAAGAACACCAACAGGCCATCAAAACACTAATAAAAGCTTTAAAAATGGCAAAAGAAGGTAGGTGGAAAATAACACTTTCACATTCCTTTATTTGATGTGCATGCTGTGCTTTTCCCAAGAGTAAAGTAGAAATTGTCAAGTGTTTGACTGGGTGATTATTTCCTATGAAATTCAAAGACAAACACTATCAATACACTTCCAGATCTCACTAAGGCAGAAATGCCTTCTTGCTGACAACAAGGAATCCTTTCCATTCCTGAAAGCTTCATCTCTAAAAAAACCCCAAAGAACAGCCTTGTGGGAATAATGGTATAAAACAGTGAACTCATAAGCAGAAAGTGAGTCCACTGATGGAAGCTCAGCACACTGATTTTCATTGACTAGTCAGTGTTGATAGGGTAATTTATGAGTGATATCTGCTGGATCACTACCTTCTCACTCTACATAGTTACTTAGTACTTGCAGATTTCTTCTGTATATCTTAACATGTGGTCTGGATGGAGCTTTTGCTGTGAAAGATTGGACCAGGTGATCCTTGAGGACACCTGCAGCCTGGTATTTGATGATTAATACATGTAAATACTTTGAAACCTAAAATACAAAATGATAGAATCACAGAACAGCTGAGGTAGGAAGAGAAACCTCTGGAGATCATCAGGGTCAGCTAGAGCAGCCTGCCTAGGAGTACATCTGGTCAAGTTCTTAGTATGTCCACAGGTGGAAATTCCATAACCATTCTGGAAAATGTTAGCTTTCCTTAGTTCAGACACCCTCATAATACAGAAGTATTTTGCTGAGTTCAGATGTCATTTTAATTTGTGCCAATTGCCTCCTGTCCTGTCACTGAGCACCGCTGAGAAGAGCCTGGTTTCTTCTTTATACCCTCTCATCAGAAATTTATAGACAGTGATGAAATCCAGTTCCCCTCCTTCAATACCTTTCCATAGCTTCTGGTGATATGTAGTAACTATCACTACACACAGTATAATTGCCATTATTCTCTTAAAATTTAAGTTTTAGATGTTCCTTTCAGATAAGCTCTCTACTCCCCATTCCAGAACCATCTGGATAGCCTCTATCTGTAAAGGCCACATTTAACAATTCAGTTAAACCCATACTGGCTCTGGCTGCCTTCTGTAACATCCATTCTGTCTTTCTGGACCATCATCTAAGCTTTTATGAATTCGGATTAGGTATTACCCACATCAGGCTCAGGCTGTCCATAAGTGGGGAAGGAAGTTTTTTATATCCTTAACAACTTTTCATTTATTATTTGACACTGTATTTCTGTATCCTTTTGCCTCATTGAGCCTTTTAAGGAACATTGAATATTGGAAAAGACCAGCTGGGTTTTGAGCTACAGGTTTTTCATAATTTTATGTAACGTGTTCAGTGCTGGATATTGGTATTGCCAGTTGTAAATTTCAGAGAGGTCCAGAACTAGGTGTAGGCTTCCATGTGTTTGGACATGAAGAGTTAATTAGCCTGACAATTGTAAGTAGACAATCTCCCTTTTTATTTCAACTATATTTATTTAGCATTTTATAAAATATCTTGAAATGCAGTTATGCTTCAGGTTGATTTTGCACTCGTTGTGTTTGAGCAAATGGATATTGAGCAACAGAAAGGCTCAATTTTTTGCTATTTCTAATATAATTTCATGTACAGTTTCTTTTTTTTATGAATACTCATATTCTGGAGGGAAATTTTTTAATATAGTGAGATACAATAAGCATGTATATAATTAATAGATTTCAGAATGGAATGGATACTTTTCTTTTGAGAGAGCAGTATAAAAAGACCAGCAAGCAGCATTTGTTAGATAAGTTTTAGTGAAATGAAACCTGGCTTGGAAAGTCTGATGCACCTCAGTTAGCAACTGCCTGTGCAGAATTTTCTATGACTACTGCTGGCAAGTATAAGTTATCCCTTTTTTTTAGCTCTTCTAGCCTACAGTAGCTTGCAAAATAGCCATGAGAATACGCAGTAGGAACCTAGTCTACTGGTACTTCTCTCTTGGTGTTTCTTTAAGGTTCACACTATCAAAGCTGTCATATTTTGTGTTTATATTTTAAGGCATATTATATATTTGTAGCTACTTTTATATATGAGTATACATAGAGCAGCTACTGTGATTTTCTGTGAAGACACTGCATATTATTAAACAATTCACAACAGAGAGCATTACAGCATATTAAACTGGTTGTGCTGCATTCCTTACTGGAAGATATTTTTTCTGACTGCTGAACTTTCTTGTTGAAATTTGTTTAAATCCATAACCTCTATTTTTAATTACCACTATATATTTTTGGAAAGAGATTAATAGCAAGGGTGAGGAGAAGGAAGAACCCGCTACAGTACGTAAACATCTGTATGCTTTTTAAGATCCTGCAAGAACTGTCTCTACTAATGTAATTTTGTTCAGATTATGCTGGTAACTGTAACTTTAATCCTTTATTTAGGAGGTGCTAAGAAGATGGAAGGAGAAGCTGAGTATTGCTTAAGTTTAGCGTATCACTTTGCTGGAGAACAAGAGACAGCATTATCTGTAAGTTTACTTTAAAGTTGCTTTCAATTTCTCAATGCCTTTCTCTGCTTCTTTGGCATCTTCTTAGGAATTTCTGAGAGTGAAAAAGACTTGGAGAGACTTTGCTCACAGACCTATTCTGGATTCCTGTAGACATGGATCTCTCTGGATAGGGAGCGATTATGGTTCCAATAAATTCCAAAACTTATAGAGTTCAGGTTACCATGCTTGGATCTGTAGAAATAATATAAATTGACAATTCACATTTATGTGACTAGCATTCCTTTTCCAGTATTCATACATATAAAACTGGGGTTTGTTTGGTTAGGTTTTTGTATAAAACACATGTTTTGCAAATTAGTTTGGTACAGCATATTTTTGAGCAACAATTAATAATATATCAATTCACATGGGGAGATTTTACGACCATCAGGAATTTAGAAGAAATATTAATTGCTTTTGGTATGAAAAATGTAGCGCTGATGCAATCCCTTCTGTTGATACCTGAGTTCAAGCTCCTCTTCCCTTGAGTCTCCCTTACATCATAATCTTAAAACAATGCAGAATTCTCGTCTGGAAGGAAGGTTCCTCTAGTTCATCATGGGTCAGTGTCAGAGCAAAGATAAGCATCATCTTCATTTCTCTGTCTTAGTCATCAGAGAAGTCACAGTCCTCCGTGATCCTCTTAAAAATGTTGTGTGGAAAGTTCATTTATTTGAATATTTTGTCCATGATTATGCCAGTTAATCAGCTGGATAATTATTGTTTCTATTTCTGCTTGTTCCTTTAACTGCAGAGTGACTCTGTACTTTATTAATGAACATGAACATGTTTTATAGAGGTCATTCTTTGTGGTTATTTGTTGTGGTGGTTGACGTTTTTTTTCAGAAGTAGACCAATAGAAGTCTGAAAGTCAATTCAGCATGGGTTTCAATACTGCTTGCTTGGCTTCCACAGTGTAGGAGGGGTTCTAGATTTCTGTCTGGAAATATCCTCTTACGTGCTTTCAATCTGGGACATGATTTTTCCAAAAGTTGTTGCCCATATTTATAGATAATTCTTCAGTGCTGATAGGCCCATCTTATGTATAAATCCACTGAATGCTGGAAAGTGGGAGCCTGTTCAAATTCATTGGCAAATGTGCCAGCATTCTTACCTGATCAACTTTCCTTTCAGTTTTTGAGAGTCTCAATAAACTGTGGGAACGATGAAGAATCATAGAATCATAGAATGGTCTGGGTTGGAAGGGATCCCAAGGATCATAGAGCTCCAACCCCCCTGCCACAGGCAGGGACACCGACCTCCAGGCCTGGATCTACATAAGGTTGCCCAGGGCCCCATCCAACCTGGCCTTGAACACTTCCAGGGATGGGGCATCAACTACTTCTCTGGGCCGCCTGTTCCAGCCCCTCACCACTCTCTCTGTAAAAAACTTCCCCCTAATATCTAATCTAAACCTTCCTTAAGAGCAACAAGATAAACGAATGTGCTAAATATAGAAACTTGCATGCATATTTGATCTCTCTATCACAGGAGAAATTAATTAATGAGCAAGACTGAACAGTCTCTGTGATATACAAAGGACCAAATTACCCTTGAAAGTGTCAAAAATATACGATGTCCTGGCATTGTTTCCTCAGGATTCATTTTGCTTACAATTTCTAGCTACTACTTTCACTTCATTGCCAAAAAGTTGCAATCATCTGGAAGTTTCATTAATATTTGTCATGTGTGGAATGCATTTATTGTTTTAAGGAAGATTCTGAAACCTTGAATTTTGTAATGTATTAATTTAAATATTAATTTCAAATATACATAATAGACTGTGCCTATTGTTTTTTATTCTTACAAAAACACCTGACAGGTAAGGAGAGAGATGTGCATTTTTTGTTAAAAGGGAAAGAAAGTCTCTGTAGGATGAAACATAAGTAATACTTTATGTTAAGAGTATAAAAATGTTATTTTAACAGTAACAAAAAGACTGATACTTTTTGGTGTAAATAATATTATAGTAGTGGCATTTCCTATTATAATGGCATTTCCAATAATATTACATAAGAATCCTATGAAGTACTTTCATAAAAATACAGTGTGTGCTACAGGACTAAGAAAAAGGGGAAAGAATTCAGTTCCTTTTGTCCATAACAGTGATCAATATAGACAGCAGTAAAATATCGGTGGCTGACAGTACTGTTGAGCACAAGTTGTCTTCACTCTCCAATTAGAAATCATTGCCTAAAATTTACCCTTCTGTTCTCAGTTTAATGGTCTCTGTATCCAAGGGGAGCTCAGATGCTTACAGAGATGAAATCATTGCATCCTGTTCCCAGAGGACTGCTGGTTATCATTACACATAACACGCAGACAATACTGCTAGGAGCCAGTTTGCCTCATGGTAATATGTAGTTCATCACCAGCTTCTGTAGCATGCTAAAGAGGTCTTGCCACACAGCTTGGGACTATTCGGGTGTAGACTCAGGGGTCTCAGCAGTTATTTTCCTGCTTTGCATCAGTTTTCATCTTCTTTATCCCTTTGTGCTGTGGTCCACCTCAGGCAGTCTCCTTCTAGGGGAATCTGAAAGGAGCAGCTGTTACGGATACCATTTCCTCCAATTGTTGCCGCTCGGTTCCTTTTGCTGTTCAGTGTGCTGCTCCCTCCCCCAACACACACACACACACACACACACACACACAGAGTAGCATGCATATAAACTTCTCTTTCATTCATGTCTTCTAGCAGTGCAGAGAAGCATATGTTCAAAATATTCATTATCTGATGCAGTAATTAAAGGTTGGAACGATTAAGCTGCAGCCTATTATAGCAAAAATACGCAGTCACTTTGCATCGGATGGGCTGGTTTTGTTGGAGAAGGCTTTGTATTTACCAGGCACTTGGTGTGTATAATCTAACATAATTCGATTTGATGTGTAATCTGTATAAATTGATTTAATTTTATTCGATATATGTGATTGATTTCAGTGGACCTACTCAGATGTAAAAACCTAAGTGTGTGCGAGTTGAAAAGCCTGAGAACTAATTATGCTCAATAGCAGTGTGATATGTTCATTATGGTTTTCATATCATCTGGTTTATAATCAAGCCTAATGGCTTTTCCACAAAATATTAATAGTTTGCATTATATAGGTTTTATCTTACAGATATTCTCAGGGAGAGTTCTCTAGGATCATTTCAAAGTAAAAGTTACTGTGTTCCCTTTCTTCAGCCTTGTATAACAAGCAAAGTGTTAAGTGAAACATCACTGTGTCATTAGAAATCTTGCATAAGGTGGCGTAATTTAATGCTTGATGTGGGGAATTTTTTATTTTTTCTTTCACTGGGCTTTCAAGAATGCTTCAAAGAGTTGGGCATCAAGGGTTTTTTCCTCTTTCAATTAGAGTTGCATCCCAAATCACCAGGAAAATTCCAATCTTCATCCCTTATCTGAGCGTTCAGGTTTTTTTTCTAAGTGTCCCTTTATTTTGGATATTGAATCCTGTGTTTCAGATGTGTCACATAATTAAATAATAGAGGCAGTGCTCGTGAGTACTGAGAGTCATGCCAAAATAAATGTGGTAATTTATGACATAATGCTATGTGCATGAATTGTCAGAGTTACGATATACAAGCCACAGGCATAAAATTATCAAAAAAATTTATGAACTTACAAAGACATCTTCATGTTCAAAATGACCCTATTAAAGTAATCAGAGGTGATTTATGACTGTAAAGCGAATTTCTGAAAAAGTCTGTGTCAGAACAACTGAAAATTTTGTCTCAGTTCATGCAGCTGGAGGGAATATAGATACATGTATCTGGGATGCAGATGGTCTGAAGTTAGTGTGCACAGTATTTTTTATCTAATGTTATCTATTACATCTAATTATATAGATTACACCCATATACATGTATGAATTGGGTGAATCCCTGGATGTGTTTAAAAAAAGGGTAGGTGAGGTACTTAGGGATATGGTTTAGCATAGGATGGGAACGGTTGGGCTTGATACGATCTTAAAGTTCTTTTCCAACCTTGTAATTCTGTGATTCTGTGAATCAAGGAGGATCTTATCAAATCAAAGAACTCCAAAAGGTAGACCAAATGTTATCCTCCTTTTCTCCCAAATGTCGTGAAAGGTAGTTGAGAAGAATGAGCATCATTTAGGATTTGCTTACAGCTCCAGTGCTTTGCCAGAAGGCTGAACTTCAGGGCTCTTCTTTGTCAGTCGCTGAGTTGAGGTTTAAGCTTTCATTACTGTTACTACAGAAAGAAACACTTAAATGGAGACTCACAAAACACATCAGAAGATAGTATTCAATGGAAATTATTTCAAACTTCCTTCTTTTAAATCAGCCAGATTGTCCTTTATTCACATATGAGATGTTTAGCCATTAGTAATGAACTGTAACATTTTCAGCTTAGCAAATGGCACCACATGCTTGAAAAAAAACATTTTAGAATACCAGACTAAGAAAAGGTCTCATCATTCCTAGAGGCTTCACTATTATTGAAGCAATTTGTAATTTAGTCTTAAAACTGTACTCAGAGAGAAATTTCCTATTTTTCATATCTGAGGAATAAAAAACCCAGACAGAACTCTGAGTCATCTTCGAAGGTAGGCACTTCTGATTGATCCTGACACTGACAATGGATTATGTACACAGGAAGGTTTTCTTCTTGAAGGTCTGAAATTAGTGAGCCCATTATGAACCTGATTAAATTTCTCTTTTCTGAGAGGTCCCGCTGCTGCCAGGCATTGGTGAAGATAGTACAAACAGAATTAAGTGAGCACAGTTAGTACTGGGAGGGAACTTTGCCCTGACAAAATATACTGACTCACATACTGATGGAATTAAGAAATTAGAAATTATTCATCTTGAGAATCTTAAAGGAGGTCTGAAACTTCAGGAAAGAGGTGAATGATCAATTTGGGTTTTGTCGTTAATTTAGCTCTTAATTCGTAAGGTGAAAGAAAGATCTAACTTTTGATTTAGATATAAAATTTAACAGTCTCTTAGTGAAGGAAGAATTTTTTCTGTTGGTTTAATTTACATTATAATTTTCCTATATTAACCAGTTTCTTGAAAACCTAAAAACAAAACCCTAAAAAAAACCCAAAAGCCCAGAAAAAATGTTCTGAGTAGCCCTGAGATGTAGTGATGCTATTTTCCTTCAGTATTTTTCTGTATAGCACACAGATTTGCACCTTGGTGATATGGTGTCAACTACAGTTGGAATGTTGGTATCATTTTCCTTCTGAATCTGTGGTTCAAATTGCATTTTGCTGGGTTAATGACAACAGGATAACTCCCTTCAGTAAGCTGGGTTTTTGTCAAGATAAATGTACCACGGGAATACCCTTTGTAAGAAAACACTCCTAAATGTAGTGCAGCTGCAGAATCACAGCAGTCAAGGTATACAAAAATTATAGAGCTCAAGAAACAGAAAATATTAAATAGGTAAGAAATCTCTTAGTTGCTCACAAGCAAATGGGATTATCAGATTTCCATGTTTTCCCTTAGCAACAATGAAGATAAATGCTCTAGTAACTTGTTGATATCAACCTTGCTCTTCTGGAGTCTCCTGTTCCAGAAGACTGGGTGACTTTCATCTCATCCATTACAATTTCAAATTTAATCATTCATGCATCCAAAAAGAGCAGGACAACTGCCATGAGCTGCAGATTTGACTGCATGCTCCATTAGATAAATCTATAAAGCTTTTTCAGAATTTTAGGACTATCTGACCACTGGTGTCCTCAGGAATCTGAATACAAGTTGGTGGCAAACACTTTAAAACTCCAATTTTGGGGGCTGTGCATGGAGGACATTGTTTTGTTTCCATGCTTGTTTTTCATTCCCAAACAGTAGGAAAGTTGCTGGGTCTATATATATTTATGTGGTTTCCTAGCATTAATTAAACATCCTGAATTTAGCCTATCAAATGTGGTTTCCCAAACTTCAGGCTCTATTTTTACAGGCTTTGACTCAGGATATCTATTATGGAGTGACAAATTTTGTTGCTACCTTATACACACTTGTACTTGCACACATATCCACGTGCTCTACAGCAGCTTGCAAAAAGAACTGGAGGGGACTGCAGTGCAGTATTAATGAGAATATTTATATGCTTCTGCATTAATAATAACAATAGATATCCAAAGATCAAGAGAGTTCTTTGAATGACTCTGAATTATTTCCATGGCATTGTTACTAGCTGTTATGTTTGAACTCAAAAGCAGCAAATTGGTGCTTACTGGAGGTTTGCTTAGCTCTAATATGTTGAAGCATTGAGGACAAAGCCATAAAAACTCCTTAAACTGCTCTGCAAGGGAAAAATACCCATCTTCTCATCTATTTTTCACCAAGGCGTGGAGGACAGAGCAGTTGGCAGTCACAGAGCCTTCGCTCTGGTCCTGCCTTTTTGTGTTGCTGAGGGGATGGAACCACCTCTGCTATTCTCCATGAATTACCTGCTAGGTAGGGCCAGTGGAGATGGCTCTTCTTCACACATTGCCAGGCAATGTAAGAGGCAGTTTGTGACCACAGCTACACAGTGTCTGTTTTATGGATGCAAGGTTAGAATTGGTCCGCTTGTCCTGACTGAGCTTTCTGAAACTTTAATATCTGTCTTCTGTCAGTTAAAAAATGTGATTTAGGCAGACATGTTCTACTTGTATTGAAACTTTGGGGGTTTTTAAAGTAGCTAATAAAATATACTTTTCTTTTTTTTAAATAACTGCTGATATACAAGTTTCCACTTATTTCATTCCCACAGGCTAAGAACAAAAAAGACAAAGCAGTACAGCTGTATGTTATAGAGGTTATTTATTTTATGGACTTGAGACTATATTGGATTTCTAGCTTAGGTGTGCTAAACTTTGGAATCTAAATGCTGTGTATAATCAAGAGAAAGAGATAGTTACAGCAGGTCTTAGTCCACAGCTTATATTATCTGAGAAACAATAGCGTGAGAGATCTGAAGAACTGTCAGTAGTTATGTCCATCAGTGAAACTGCACATGCTACACTCAGGACCGTAGCAAATGGCTGAAAAACTATTCTACTTGAAATGTTCTACTTGTGTTAGATAAGTCACTTACTGCAATCAGACTTTTTATGTGTTTTGAGAAATGAAACATTTGTATCCACGCTGTAAAAACTCAGGAATTTCAGTACTTAAATGCAAATATATTCATAATCCGGGAGGTTTTGTTTTCCTTTGTAGTTTAGCTCAAATGAACAGGCTCTAAAAAAAATGTCTATAAAGTAAGGGTTTTAAAATTAGATTGGTTTCTCAAATTGGTATACTTCAAGCTACAGCAATTTATTTATTAAATACAAGTTTAAACTTCAATCCGATTATTCCCATTGACTTCAGAGGGATAATTCATACATTCAGGTGTAAGCAAATGCTTTAACAACTTTGCTTGATTGGAACCAGCGATGGCTAGGCTGGGAGGGCAGGAGGTCTTAATTCAGGCATCAGGTCTTAAGGAATTTAAAATTTATCTTTTGGAAGATAAATAAACCTGAGAAGTTAAGACACTGAAGCGTGCCAGTATAAAACCTAGAGCTTGCTGCTTCGTTGCTAGAAGCAATTTGTTTTGCTGTTTTGCTTTCAGCTTATGTATTATTTCAGAGCTGATCAAAAGAATTGGTAGCAAAGTGTGAAATAAATTGTACTTCTAAATAAATCGATTTAACATTCCTTGGTGCTTTAAGTGATTTTAGTAATATTAATATTTAAAATATTTCTGTCTGAAATCTTTTTATGACTACACATAGCAATAACGGCCACCATTTCATTCTGCTGTTTTTCATATTAGAATATTACACAGCAAACCCTGTAAAAACACTATCTTTTAGCTGAAATGGGTGCAAAAGATTTCGAGTATCTATTTGCATGTAAATGACTCAAGTTTTATTCAGTCAATAAAAACAGTCTATTAATCCTTTTACTACATTTCTTACATGGGTTAAAACTTCAAGAATATGAGGTTTTTCAGCTGAATGAGAACTTTTCCTTAACTTCCATGTAGGTGATGCAGAAAAATAATGGATTTTAACCAACTTACATTTTTGGTATATTTTCCTGGTTTCTCTCTGCAGTTTTTTTCCATGCAAATGTAAAGGTTTGTTTTAGCTAGGAAGACTTAGTGTAATTAAAAATACTTGTTCATGGGTGGACTAGAGCTATTAATAATCATGAAGCAGAATATTTACAGATGTCTTGTCTAAGGAGAAATGGGCATTTAAGCATGCACATGCATATAGTATGGTATTAATATCTTAGGAGGCTACAGCAATCTGACAGCCAGGTACATTCATGTAGGCACAACGGTGTGATAAAAGCAGTCCAGACATCTGGATCACGGTGCTGCTATGAAAAGAAACATTCCTGAACAATTCGCGTTATTGCACTTACCCAAATTTCCTGTCCTGTCCACCCCTTTCTCCTTGTTTTCTCTCCGCCTTCACTTTTGTCTTTTATGTACTTGCAGAATCTCATTTTTCCTTTACAAGTCACCTCCATCTGCTTATGTGTCAGAGTGGCCCTTGTGCCACACATCACATTGAGGAATTCTCAAGATGAAGGGCTGTACTCACATCACTACTTCTGTCTCAGCACTGTTTCGTGCTTGTCACTGCTCAGCACTCAGCGCCACACTGCCTTGTTTTGTCAATAACCATTTATTTGTTGCTGGAATAGTAGCAACCATTACATCTGACCTCCCTGTTTCATCAATTATGGATAGATTATTGGATGTGAACATCTGCAAAAGCTTGCTGTTGAACTTACCTCCTGGCTGGGATTAGATAAAGTATTAAACTGTTGTTTATTGTCAGGCCAAAACTCTACTGGGAAGCGGGGGAATTCCAGGACTAGCAGGCTCCCATCAGCAAGCACCAAAAATTGTTTAGTATTGCCACCGTTTCCCATAAGATCGTAGCCATTTATTATTTACACTTATTACTAGTTGTTATAACATACTTGATAAAAGCTCTTGGCAGGCACAGTGTTTCCAGCTATTGTCACATCTGTCAGGATGGAAAGGATACATAGACTGTTTTTTCCTCTTATATTGCTGTTAAAGGGTAACAGATGAAGCTTCTTCACTCCAGACTGTTAAGCCATGCCTTATTTTGAAGAAATATGTCAACAATGGCTGGTTTGAAAAACATTACATTCCCATACTAAATAAAGATTGCAACAACCTTTCCTAGAGTACTGTCTCTGGCAGTAAAGCTTTCAAATTATACAATCATAACAAACTAAAATAACCTTGTTTTGGCATTTGTGTAGGTTTTGCTCTGAAGGACCTGGCTGATTTAATAAAAAAAAAAGCAATTAATGTAATAAATAGTAAATAAAATGATGGCTGCATTGTGTAGAGGATCAGAATTAATATAACTGTTACTGACACAAAAGGCCAGAACTAGGAAGAGTAATACAGAAGCTAATGAAAAAGAAAAAGGAAGAATGAGAAGAAAAAAGCATTTATTCAATCATCTGTACGTTTCATCTCTCTTAGGTTTCCTGTGTGGCAAACTGAAGCATTCAGGGTGAACTCCTGACCTTGGGCAAGCCAACAGAAGTTTGAAATTGCTCCAGGGAAAGGAAATTTTTCAATTAGTTACTCGTATTTCCATATCATCTGTTCAGAATCAAAGCAAACTGTACATACTCTGAATATTATGCAAAAAGCATGCAAGTAAGACCTGATACAGGCAAAGAACCTGAGGTCTTATCTTGATAGGCTGTTAAGGAGCAAGCGAAATGTGTGTCTTCCCTCCTCTAGACCTTCAAACAGATGAAAGCACTAGTAACCCAAAGCACGTATTGCCACGCAAGTTTATGGAGCATCAAGGTAATAGTTGCACTTGATAGCCAAACATGAGAGGAGGGAAGAGTGTGGAGCAGTTCTGCTTTAAGGAGAGCATCAGCCAAGCACCACGTTAGTGATAGTCATGTTCTAGCAAGAGCCTGGGCGAAGTTTTGAACAGGGGTGCTCCATTTCAATGTTTGACTTGACCAGACTTCTGGGTGGATTCTTCTACATCCCTCCCCATCCCCCTTGCCTCAATTCTCTTGCTCCAGGATGCTTGCTGATCTTGTGCATTATCCAATACCCACATTTACATCCCCAAAATAGCAGTTCTGGGACAGACCAGAATGGGTGATTTGAGACAAATTCTTTCTGTCACTGTAGGAACAGTTTGTACGTTTCTGGTTTACTTTGGTTTTTCTGTTTATTTATCAAAACGGTGTAGTCCACTTAGCTGGATGTGCCAAAGGACAAGGAGTTAGCACTCACATCTACAGAATCCGAGCTGGTGACTTTCCAGTTGTGGGAAAAGAGGGAGAACTAACAGTTCTGGCAAACCAGGGACTGCTCCCTCTTGCCCCAGCATGGCACCCCACTTCAGCATCCCTTAGTTTTGAGCGCGCAGACAGGATGCTGTGCTGCTCCTACCCTGGGTGATCATGATGACTGAATATGTTCAGCATTTACGTGCAGCCTGCTATTCAGCTCATACTGGTGTATTATTTTCCTGGGATCAATGAGCTCTGCCCATTGTAATGAATATATTACATGAACAATACTTTTATTTTTAATTGCTGTCCAACCTCTCATACACTTTGTTTTGGCCAAAATAAGACTATACCTGTGTTTGCATTGTGAAACTCTTCTTTGATCTTACTCAGGATGGCCACAGGCATGTAACCACTCAAATTGTGGTAATAAAGACACTAGTTTTGAAGGAGTTTTGAATACGTATTTCTTGGGGAGCTATTGGAGAGAATTCACTGAACTGCAAAATGCCTATGCATATTGTCTTTTATTTACACTGGACTGTGTGGAAAATTATTATTTGTGAGAGATAGGTGGGTATTTCCTGGAAGTATTTAGGAGGTACTAAGCAGTATGAGGCCCACAGTCTCACTCGATTGCATTGCCTGTCTACCAACACCTATTGTTGGCTCCAGAAAAATATCATCAGATGCTGCTAGCCAGGCTGGGCCTTCGCCTGTTACCACAGTGCCTGTCAGAAATCATTAACTAGTGATCTTTTGGACTAAAGTTTCAGTTGATTCTCTGATTCATGTTTAAAATCTGTAAATGAGGCAGAAGCATCTTTACTGCTCACCAGCTGTGAAATGACTAAAGGCAGCTAGATTTTCAGGAGTCAAAATGAGTGCATTTCCAATAAAGTTCGACAACAATATCAAGCGCAAAGCTGAGAGCAGAACTGTGTTTTCTTGTGTTTTTAAAAGTTATAGTGTTATAAATCAATATCACCTCATCTTGTTTTTATCAGAGTAATGCATTTTACCAAAATAATTAAATACTTGTAATAGCATTAATCTTAAGTTGAGTTGGATAGACGTTATTTGTTCAACATATTCGTATCTTCGATTTTTTACTCTTTTGTCCATTATCCCCAGATGCATCAATGTGTATGTCAGGCTATGTCCTTTTGTCTGAGTCTGAGGTGTGTAGATGTTTTTATGAAGTATACAAGTATATGTAGGACAACAGTAAAAAATAAAGGGTGAAATTTTGTGGAGGAGAATTCTTGAGGGCAGAACTGGAGTAACTCTTTTATGTTACTGGAACAACCCCAGGAGGGTTACACTGGCATAATGCTGAGATAACTCTGAAGCAAATCTGGGCCTGAGATCTAATATTCTTCTTAGCAAAGGAGGTCAACATTAAATCCACCACTAGCTACAGAATTAGTGCAAGAGCTATACCAAAACAGGCTCTGGTTTAAGGAGTTAAGCAGAGCTTGCTGTTTTACTTCATTTTTATGTTGTAACTAAATGGAGCCAAAATAGACTTACAAAGACCCAGGAAGAGAGTTGATTTTGTACATAGGTGCTCCCACAGCAGCTGTCCTCCTTCCAGGCACATCTGCATCCAGCTCTTAGTGCTAAGAAAAGAAAAAAAAAAAGGAAATTGTACAATGCTTCCTGATTATTTTTATAATTTCTATTTTGGATCCATAAAGTCCACTAATTTTTTAATTATTATTCTTTTTTCTGCGTTCACCAAAATGGTAGTGGCTGGCATGTGGGACTGTTGTCTGCAAGGAGGTAGACAAAATTGAAGTCTTCACCCTGTCACCTTCCCACATTCTGCACAAATGAGAACAAGTGATTGAAACCTACTATTTATTTCTGTATGTTAGACTATGCTTTTCATCTTCCTTGGTATTTCAACCAGAATTTCCACTGTGGACTCACAGAAGTAGGACTTTTGAGACAATGTGCTTTGTCACATACAGTTGAAAACTCATTTATGGCCAAAAATTAATTTGTGGCCAGAATCAGTGCAGAGTTTATAATTTTTCTTGTTTAAACTTACATTTTCTTTTCAGGGGAAGAAAGAACTGTACCTTATTCTACTTTGCTCAATTGCATATACAATGATCTTTTCCACTAGTTGCTAGGAGCATCAAGCTCTCAGTTTAAAGTAAGAATGATTTTCAGTCCGGTACATAAAATTTTGGAAACCTGACACTGTTATGGCAGGTTTTCTGCTATGAACACAATTATTACAACAAGTTTAGGTCCTCTGAGTTAAATGCAAACCCAAANCCTTCAGGTATTTGTAGGTGATGACATCCATATGCATTATCCAATGATGACATCCATAGCATTAGCACACTCGAGTTGTCTTGTGAACCACATGCTTTGCCAATGACAGGAGATACAGTCTTCGTACAGTATGCTCTATCTTTACCTCAGTATAAATAGTCATCTTGAGGTATGCAGGATACTGTTGTGTGTCTCTGGGCATCTCCCATCCCCCTTCAGAGCTGGTAAATGACATTCACTACTCCTTTCTTAGAAATGTGCAAAAAGGATTTCCATAGATAGTCTTTGGAGATTTCCTGTTTTCTCATGTGTGTAATGGGCTGGGTCAAGCAACAGAGGAGGGAGGAAAGAATAGGATTTAATTTTATATGCACTCTCCTGTCATCACTGTTGGGAAAAAAAATGGATAAAGAGAGAAATTATGCCATACAGGTGATGTCAGCGCTAAATTAAATTACAATCCTATGGTTTTGTGCAGCAGCTGCAAGCCTTCAGTTATGGGAGGGGTCATGAGAGCAGAGCACATTCCAAGTGACTGGTAACAAATTGCTTGTGTGGCTAAATAATCATAAAAATAACATTATCCGGGGTATTTTGAGCCAACATAGTTTAAATGTATAGCCTATAACTTGCTCGCCTTTTGTACATCTGATTTGTACTGAGAGAAGTTGTTGTAGTGACAGTTTAAAGGAAGAAAACTGATTTTAAGTTGTATATTGTAATGCTGTGAACATAAAGGATGCTGCCTTTAAGTCTCAATTAACAGAAATTCATAAAAGCACGGCCTCCTGAAATCTTTGAAATTGAGGATAAGGAAATTGGTATTGCAAATTGGGTAATATCTCTCTGGTTTTTGCAAAGTGCCAAAACACAGGGATATAAACACAAATTGTATCTTTTTAATCTGTCATTATTGAGTAGTTTCAAACACCTGTAAGTAACGATCAAACACCTAGTCCCATTACAACTAATTAATGAAGAAAGGGATAGGTAGGAAAACTTTTAATGTTATGGTTTGTATGGCTACAGAGACTGCAAGAAAATGGTGGGAATTCTTAGCATTGTACTATCAGGGTTTTATTTTCCTGTTTTGCAGGTTTTGAACACGTCTGTAAAAATCTTCACAGAGCTTTGTGATTCTGCTGGCCTAGGCAGAGCATATGCAGCTATAACCAAGATCCTGGTAAGGTAGGTTAGCGCATCCTTGTCTGGCTGTCAGTGCGGATTCAGTCAGCTGTGAAAGACTTAAATTGTTAGAGGTCTGTCGCTTCCCATTACTGGCTGCTTAAATTTTAAGCAGTGCCCTTCTTGCAGTGAGTGACCCTTTCATCGAAAGTTATTTTGAACCAGTACACATTTTTTGAAGTGTATCATCCAAGCTTTTCTTTACCTGAAAACTATAAAGTGTCCCTTTTTTTCCCAAATATCAGGGGCTTTTTTTAAATTTTTTTTTTTTCCCCCAACATTCTGTGAGGGACCTTACTGGCAAATAGAAATCCAGGCATCTTGTCCAGGTTGTAAAAAGACAGAGAGCCTTGAAGTACATAGCAAGCTCTGGTAGATGTCTCAGTGTAACCTTTCTGAACTATAAGTTTCCATTGATCAGAGGCATCCTGGTTTGTGCATGTGGAACTTAGATATAAATTCATTACAGATAAGATGCTTGTCTTCAATGTTTTCCTTTCAAGCATCTGGCATTAAAATCTTCTTCCTGATGAGTTAGTTTGAAACTATTTCAACTTCTTACAAAAATCTTACAAACTTCTTACAAAGTAATCTAATAATCTAATGCAATTATTATGTGAAGTGGGAAAAGAGAGATTAAAGCAAAGGTTGCAGCTTATCCTTGATTCTTCCTGCTTTGGGGGATTTCAGTGCATTGTGGTGCATGATAGAGGTTGGCAAATGGTTTATGGACAAGGACTTGTCACCAGTGCATGCAGCAAATTCCCATTAGACACCTTACCTCTTGGCTTTTCAACGCGTATAGGTACCAGCCACAACCACAGTTCTTCATGTACTTCTCATGGATTCATATTCTGGGCATCCTAAATACACACATGGGATAAGATGTTCAGAAAGCCACAGAACAGACTTGGAATGCCAGGCCCTGCTTTCAAAGCCTGAGAATGATTTAGTTCCTGGGACACTGTCTCTTACAGTGAGTTTCAAAGGTGTCTGAGCTCACAGTAGCATTCATGGCTTCTTTGTACATACAAAAAGCAGCAGTCTGGATAGAGGGTGGCCCAAGACAGCCAAGAGGACATTCCTAGAAAACCATGGATATTAATTTTCTCTATCTGCGATTTAGGCATTCTGGAATGAGAGTGCATACATTTATTTACTCAGAAGTTACCAATTTGGAGATCCTTCTGATCTCTTAGGACAGGTACAGTTGTACTCAATGATCTCAAAAGTCTTTTCCAACCTAGTGATTCTGTGATCTGAAAGACCATGCTACCACTTATTATTTTCCTAAAAACAGAGCAAAAGAAGGAGAGGCTAGTGATATTCTTCTGCATCAAGTCTGCACTCCACACATCCTGAGAGTGAATGCCCTCAGGACTCCAGGGTATTCTTCCTCAGGTCCCATAGACTTATGTAGGTTCAGGTTCCTCAGGTGCTCATGAACCTGATCGTCTTTTACAGTGGAGGGGACTTTGCTTCCCCATTCCCCATTTTGCAGTCCTTCCACTTAAGAGATGTGGGAAGAGAGTTAGTCAGTGAAGACTAAGGCAAAAAGCTCGTTGAGTATCTCAACCTTCTCCCCATCCATGTTAATAGTATCAGTCTTGTTCATTGGGGAGGGTTACGCTTTCTTTGGCCTTCCTTTTCTGGCTGAAATACCTGTAGAAGCCCTTCTTACTATTCCTAGCATTCTTTGCCAAGTTCAGCTCCTGTGCCTTGGCCTTCCTGACCTCATCCCTACACAACTGGGCAGTGTCCCTTCACACTTCCCAGGATACTTGTCCCTGCTTCACTGCCTATGCATTTCCCCTTTGCCCTTTTGTTTGAATATCAGGTCTCCACTTACCCGTGCTGGTCTCTTGCCTTCCTTTCCTGATTTCTTATACCTGGGAATCAAGAGCTGTTCTTCACTTGGAGAAAGTGTGCTTAAAGATCTATCAGCTCTGTTCTGCTCCCATGTGTCTGGGGGCAGTTTCACAGGAGGTCCTGTCGACTAACTCCTTGAAGACCTGGAAGTTTGTTTTCCTAAAATTCAGGGTCCTGACTTTACTCTTCGCCTGTTCCATATCCCTCAGGACTGTGAACTCAACAGTGCATAATCACTGCAGCTCAGGCTGCCTTCAGTCTTGACATCAGCAACGAACTCATTTGCATTGGTGACCAACAGGTCCAGTGTCACATCCCGCATGGTAGGGCTATTACCTGGCTTAAGAAGTTATCCTCAGTGCATTCACAGAGTCTCCTAGATTGCCTACAGCTCACCATACTACTTTTCCAGCAGATATTAGGGTGAAGTCCCTCAGCAGGACAAGAGCCTGTGAGTGTGATGCCTCTTGGATCTCAAGGCAACATTTGAAATGGGTGTTGAGGGAGCTGGCCAAAGAAAGGCTCCTTTCAATTATCTTTGAAAAGTTGTTGAAACTAAGGGAGGTTCCTGAGGGCTGTAAAGCTTTACGACAACACTTCTGTCTTAAAGAGAGAAGATCCAGGAAACTTCAGGCTGGTCAGGCCCGTCTTGATCCCTGAGAAGGTGATGGAGTGCATAGGCAACGCATTGCAAGCAGGTAGAGGGAGGTGATCCTTTGCGTCTGCTCAGCACTGGTGGGGTCACACCAGGAGCAGCACGTTCCATTCTGGGCTCCCCAGTAAAAGAGAGAGATGGACATAGTGGAGGAGGAGAGGCTGAGGGAGCTGGGACTGTTCAGACCACAGAAGAGAAGGCTCAGTGGGGGACTGTATCTGTACCTCTTAGGCAGCAGTAAAGAAGGAGCCAGGCTCTTTTTAGCAGTGCTCAGTCTGAGGCAATGGGCACATGCTGTAATCCATGAGATTCCACTTAAACACAAGAAGAAAAAAAATATTGGAATGGTGAATGCTGGAAGAGGTTGTGGAGTCTCCATCCTTCAAAAATCACTCAAGACTCACCTGGACACAGACCTCGGGTAGTTGCTCTGAGTGAAGAGGATGGAGATTATTTCACGAGATGCCTTCCAATGTTAACTATACTGTGATTCTGTGATCTTTGTCTTAAACAGTCCTTCTAGATAAGTCTTCTCTTGCCATGTAATGCTCTCAAATAGAAGAGCATCTGTAATCCATTGTGATGGATATCCCAGGCAAACCTGCACTTCAAAATTCAATAACAGTATTGTTTTGTGAACAAAATCATGCTGCTCCAGCTCTACTGGTTCTTCCTTGGAGGAGGACTGGGCATAGAAAAACAGTTTGAAAAGCTAATGCAGAGAGAGGCATTAAAATAAAAACAAAACAAAACAAAAACCAATGTAAGGTTCTGTTTACTCTCACACCAAACTTTTGGATGTTTGTTTGCCTAATGTATAGCAAACAAGCAAATTCCTGGCAGGCCGGTTCAGAAAATATTGCATACATGCATGAATAATTACTGGTGATAACAGAATCTCCTTACACAGCTTGATCACTATTTCTTTACTTGTATTTTTACCTGGTCTAGGCTAGACTTGTACAAAGCAGTTTAAATTTGATGGATAACATCTTTACAAAGAAAAGATGACCATTTTCCTAAAATAATGCATCAGAACCATAATGTCTGGGAGAATTTGTGCTGATTACCTTGTGACACATTGGAGAAGGGGCTGAGCTCTCCTGAATCACTCAGAACTTGGCTATGGCTTTGGAATTTTTTGTGAAACCTTTGCTGCAGATGTTTCCACAGTCCACTGGAAACTGAAATTCTCTGTCATGTGCATTTAGGCACGTTGTTTTCCAGGGAAAAACCTGACATAATAGCATCATGTTCTTGACTTATTCTGCCAGTGTCCACCATAGTAATGACTTCTGGTGGACACATGATTTATTACATCCAATTCAATCACATGAGCAATCCTATAAAAGGTGCATATTTTCATAAAAGTCTAATAGGGGTAAAAATCTCATAGGGCATTTTAGCATGAAATCGGAAAATGAGTTGCTGTAGATATGTAATCTCTTCTGCTGAAGTCATCATAACTGTTCTGTGGGATCATGAATGACTATATCTTTAGGAAATTACATTTTATGCATTTAGGAAGGTGATGTCTAAGGAGATAGAAAGTATATGGGTGTATAAAACAACATGTAGATTTTTGAAGGAACTATAAAATATTAGCCCTTTGAGTAGGAAAGGCCTGTTTATCATGTTATCAGGTCTTGTGCAGGATAAAGTGTTTCAGTAATCCTTCCAGCACACTTTAAATATCCCAAGCTGTAGTGCTTTTAAAAGTACTTCCTTTGAAAAACTGCTAAACTGTACCAACCGATTGCTGGTTGGTAGGAGTGAAGTTCTAACAGTGAGAAATGCCTTTCTGATATGAATCAAATTGATTTCTGTTTGCTTCAGAGAGGTTATATGCCCTAGCAATTTTCATAGTTTCTATACGTGGAGCGTAGGTTTTTATGGTGAAATATAAAAAATGGCCCCAAACATTTCTATTAATTCATGAAATTAAGAAAGCCTTTTTACATTTTCTCCTGTCATTGATTCCATTTGCTTTATTACTTTCAGCCCCTAGCCCACAAACTTGGTGGCACAATCAACAAACCCCTTAGTGGCTGTTTCATCTCTGCTCTATTTGATTTCTCCACTCTGAGTAAATGATTAAGTTTTCATGCATTGGTTCAACCAAAATCTATGTTCACTCAACCACATCCTTTATTGATTACTTCTACTGCAAACAGTAGGCCAAGTGTGATATACATAATTGGACAGTTGTCAGGGGATGTGGGTGTTAACAGTCCTGTTTTCCCAATTGGAAACTGGAATCACCTTGATACACAAATATTCTGCACTGTTTCATTCTCATTCCTTGGACCGAGGAGTCCTTTTCCTCAGAATATATGTTTTTAACTCTCAAAGGTCTGGTTGAATGGATTTAATGATTATACCATATAATATGCTCTTCAAGTTGCACCTGTGCACTGCATATAGAAAACTAGAAAAACTGGAATTAATATTTGTCTAACACTTTAACCTTGTCCTGTAACTTATATAAATCATATGCTACATTTCTGTGGGGAAACATTTGATTTTCTCTTCTGAGAAAAAAAAAAAAAGGCTTAAAAATATGTTTCTAATTCTAAAATTTAGGAGCCTTTTGACATTTGGCAAATGTTTACAGTGCAGTATATTTAATATTCTCATAATAAAATACATAAATTAGGAAACTTTCATAAATCCAACTCTTTTTATTGATAACTAAGCTTTGCAGGAGCATGTAGTTGAACATTTCCAGCATGTTAGTTTGCAGTGATTTGGCATCCTTTTGTAGCAATCTGGCTCATCTCAGTCACATACAGATAATCACTGCAATATTGTACATTTGAAGCCATGCTTAGCTGTGTTTCCCATTCTGTGGCAGGTGCTACCCTGTTATAATTACTCTGATATCATAAGACAGGGAATTCCAGGCTTATGCCAGATTTTGAAAGTATCTCTAATGTAGTTTATTATAAAACCAGCCATGTAAATAAAACACCAATCATTCGTTTGCTGCAGGAATAGAACTCAAAGGTGTATTAAAAAGGTGAGAAAATGAATCACAATTTTTTATCACTTACAGGAACTTCTTTTTCTCTGAGTTTCTTAATTAAGAGTGGATTTTCTGTCTTGCTCAGTGGCTTGACATTTAGCATGCTACGCTCCTACATTAGTGACTCAAGTTCATGGCTAATATTGAGGTCAGCTGCAGTAACACTTCAGCCTTAAAGGGAAAAAGAGCGCAGTGCCTTCCTCCCAAGCAAACCCAGATGTCTATCTTACATCTTGCAATCACACTGCAGAGATCTTATATTGTTAATATGACTGGCTTTATTAAAAAAAAAAAAAAAGGAAATCTGCAAATGTTATTGTCAAAGTACAGTCACCAATTTTCAGCTTAGATTCAGCCATGACCTCGGGTTGCTCTTATCTCACTGGGATTTGGGGGTGACACCTGCAATCCACACTTGATAGGTTTGCCTGTGTGACTCCAGCAACCTTTGATCCACCCAGCACTGCACTCAGGAAGGGCTGTCATCCCCAGAACTCAGCGATGGCAGCTCTGAACGACAGGAGCGCAGAAAGTCCCGCTGCAAAGCTAGCTTTACCTCCTTCCCCTGTTTGGTCAGGATGTGAGGTCTGGCTGTACTGGAAACGTTATCAGCTGCTCAGCAGGAAAATATATTCAAATAATGGAAACTCCAAACCCCCTGTAAATTCATCACCTGCATTTGCATTCTTCTCCTTTAAAAATGTTGCAATATTCTGAAGAAGGATTTTGGTTTATTGCACTCAAAGGGTCCTGTTCTGCCCAGACCAGTCTCATTGGTCTCAGCACAGGTAGTGCCTAGACAACCACTGTGGAAGAGAAGTCTTGTCACAGGTGAGTCATCACAAAGTTAGTTCAGAACAAGGAGATAGATTTTCAGCCTTTGGAGAAGCCATCTGAGCGAATACTTAATCTTGTCCCTGCTCTTTGCTTCAGTCAGGGAAAAGCGGATGAAACTATTAAATACTTGGAAGAGTTTATGAAGACTGCTGAGGATGCTCATCTAAGCCAAAGTCTGGTGGATGCATGTGTATTACTTGGGAATTTTTACAATGAAAAGGTAAGCACTGGTTGTAGTAATAGTAATAATGTCTAACAGTTGGGTCTAATTCATGGTAAAAGTCTGGTTCTGCATATAAGGTCACCCAGAAGAACTTGATCAAGGTGGTCTATCTTCCAACAGTTATCTAAGGTCTTTTCATAGAATCATAGAATGGTTTGGGTTGGAAGGGACCTTAAAGATCATCAATTTCTAACCCCCCCCCCCCACCATGGCCAGGGACACCTCTCACTAGACCAGGTTGCCCAAAGGCCCATCCAACCCAGCCTTGAACACCTCCAGGGATTGGGCATCCACCAGCTCCTCTGGCAACCTGTGCCAGGGCCTCACCACCCTCGTAGTGAAGATTTTTTTCCTAATATCCAATCTAAATGTACCCCCTTCCAATTTAAAGCCATTCCCCCTCATCCTATCATTCCATGCCCTTCTAAAAAAGTCCCTGCCCAGCTTCCTTGTAGGCCCCTTCAGGTACTGGAAAGCTGCTATATGATCTCCCTGGAGCCTTCTTTTCTCTTTTGAGGTGCTTCTTTCTGACCAATGTGCCAGTCTCTGAATTTTTCTGCCAGGGTGAAGCCTGCAAAGGGAGCAGTTCTGTTGGCCACCTGTCTGGGTAGCGGTCTCCGTGCATGCTCTGTTCCTTACTGCATCTAAGGTGCAGCTCTTGCACTGCAGTAGCACTTGGGTTTTCAAATCAGAAAGGTTAAAAACATTACCAGAGGAGTGAAAGATTAACGTTGAGCCCTTTAAGACCTATTTTAGAGCTGAAATGGTACATGAAATTATTTAGATATGGTAAGTAATGAAAAGATCTTGCTCTGCAGACTGGACATTCTGGTAAGTGGGAAACCTTTTTAAGTTTTACAATTCCCTATTTTCTATACCATTTTTTCTGCAAGGTCAGCAATGTTTACCAAAACTAAATCTAAATTAACATTTCCTTTCTTGGATCACTGCCTGCACGGTGTCAGCTGTCATCGCCTGCATTCTCTAAGTCATTATTAGAGTATTTTTATTCAACTCTACTTCCCCCAGTGATACAATTTGCAGTAGTACTATCCTCCTCATCGAATTAAAGATATCTCTATTTATATCCAGATCTATCCTTGGGGACTTTTAGGGAACCAGGGATATAACTTTTACTGTTCTTCCCAAAGTGACTTTGACCAAATTCACTTTGCTCTGCCCATGCTGTTGCATTGTCTGTATAGCTCTGTCATCTCACTATTGCATCACCATCACTGTCTTTCTTTAATGCTGTATGCTCAGTAGCTGCTTTATAGTCATGATTGTTTTACCCATGTTTCTTCTTTCCTAAAATGCCTGGGTTTGTGTTATGCATAAGTATTAGGTCTAATTTCACCTTACTTAATATGCAAACTGTGATGGATTTAGTATCACACGATCTCTCATTTCTCATTTCATTTTTCTCAAGGTTCTTAGTCTGATTTGCTGCATTCCTCTCACTAATTGCATCACTTAACCTAGTACAGTTCTCATGAGTATGGTAGGTAGATGTTCCTGCTTTTTATCTATTATCCTACTGCTTATTGTTCTTTATTCATCGCTGTATCCTCATAGGCCTAATTCTGCTCTCCTGCAGTATTAAACAAAGCCTGAAGATGTCTTGAATTTCTATTACTCTTTTCTCCTCTTTCACTTGTAGACACATTTTAGCAGTCACACAAATTCTGATCCCAAAAAGTGGTATCAGGTGCAACAGGTATCAGAGTCTTTCCTCCTGGTCTCTATGCAGAAGGGAGTTTCAGTCTTACTAAATCAAACTGTGAGTGAAAGGATAAGACAACTCTGATAGGGTCAGTGGAAGTTTGTGCCACCAAAGCAGCAGAATTCCACACCAGTGGGAGAACTGGAAGGCATCTTCCAGGGAACAGGCAGGCTATAATTAGTGTTAATGACAGCCATATAGAAACTGCTACCAGATGTTTGTCTAGCTCTGCCAAGAGCCAGAACTAAATTCCTTCAGTGTAAGGTAAAGGATGAACAGTTCCACAATGACTTGCCCCTGAAAAAGCTGAGTTTTGTCTTGGAGAGTTGATTTTTTAATTTTTTTCATAAGGATGTCCAACTTTCTTCTTAGTAGGCTTGCAATCAAGATTGTCACCATAAACAATCCATTAAGAGGAGAGCGCTATCTAATTTTTTTTTTAATTTCTTGCTCTTCAGTTATATTCAATTCATTCCTATTCTTCTACTGTAGTTGGTAGCAATTTTCTGCCTATTCCTCCCTTATATTTGCTGTTTGGCATATATATATGTACATTGTTTGACCTCACTAGATATTAGAGCTGGCTTGCATTTAGGAGAAGCCACTACAGAGCCACTACAGGCCACCTTCCTGAGTCTGAGTTAATTAGAACCCGCTCAAAGTTACAAGTAGATCAGGCAGTATGAATTGCATCTCATTTTCTAATGAATTCATTTCATTTGCTATCACATAACCACTGAGGTAGAATTATTAGGCCCCTTTGAAATATGTCAAAGCTTTGCAAAAACCCTTCCTTTTTCAACTTTATTGACAATTTTCATCTGATTCTTTTTCTATAATAATTAAATATTAGACAATACTGATACTAGAGAATGAAGTTATTGCAAACTGCATGTGTAATACCAAAATAAAATGTACTTACTACCTTTGAAGCCTGGATTATACTGCCTAGTTTTAATGTAATTTTATTTTCCATCTATTAGATCTCTTTGTCTTTAGATTTCTTCAAATCTTTTATATATGCTCTGTTTAGGTCTAGTGGCATGCTACTTTTTAAATGAGAACCTTGCTCCTGCAACTCTTCTTTTCACTCCATTTCTTACAGTAATTCAATGTAGCTTCACAGCAAAGAAGAAACATGAAAAAGATGAAGAAATATATGAAGATATATTTTAGCTTTTCAGCAATATCTTTCAGCCTGTCATGATTTTCCCTATTTTCTCTTTATTCCTCTTTGGTCAAGAAGTTGAGGAGTTTTCTTTCTGTATCTCACATTTAAAATAATTATTTTTATACTTCTCTGAAATCCTTTTAATGCATTATCTGCTGTAGTGTATACTCCAGTATATATATAAATATATATATTTAAACATATAAATTGCAGTAAAAGTAATTTATACTTTTACTGAGTTCATTAATTTGGATTTTATGTATTCTGCAGGGCAAAGGGATGAATTATTTGGGTTTTCAATTTAACAACAGCTGGCCAGTTTGCTTATTATTTCTTCTGCTGTTTCTCTTTGTGACTAGGAATATCACTGCTTTTTTATAAACCCCTTCTTCCCCCATAAACCTGTCAGGGTTAACATCTCTTTTCTGTGCTTTAGGTCCATACTTTCATTATTCCTTTTTCCAATTTTTAAGATTTCTTTTCTAAAAGTTCATATCACAATAGTAAATTAGGACTTTTCCTCCCACAGAGATGCTAGAAATTACCACTTCTGTTTCATCAAGTTTAAACGGCCTGCCTGGAATCCATATCAATACTTAGCACTGATATGCTTTAGATGTGTACATTCAAAATACTACACTGACAACCAAAAAACCAATTCAGTTCCTGAGAAAGGTATGAGAAGTGTTACCTGGATTTGAGAGGTTAGGAAACAGCAAGGGGAAAGTGATTTGCCTAATACCATGCTGTGAGTCATTCTGTGGGCCAGCCTCTCAGCTGCAACCTCTCTGAGGTGCCAGAGGAGCTGGTTCTGATATCAAGGTAAAATACAGGTGACTATAAGTAGGTTTTACAATTCTTTTCCTTTTTTTTCCTCTTCTTTTCTAGGGGAACTACAATAAAGCTTTTGAATATTTCAGTCAGGCTTCTGAGGCAGCAAGAACTTCAAATAATTTGGCCTTAGTGAATGAAACAAAGACTTATTGTGGCATTGCAAAGGCTCATAAACTGATGTTGGCATTTAACAGCCATATAGAAGCAGAAGATCCCATCAGCCTCAAGTACCTGCTGGCATGGAAGGAGAATGGAAGTGACATGTGCGCTGACCCTCTTACAGTCGGTAAGACATTGGTTATGAAACACATTAGTGCTGTATTGTCCTCAATGGTTAAGTCATTTTTCTTGTAGAGTTTTATTAAATTATTTCCTGGGTTTAATCCTTGTACTGAGTGGAGGTTGGATTTACTCCTTTGTGTGCTTATTTTAAAGGCTGAGTTAAATAGGTTTAAATAGCAGGGCAAAACAGATAGCTGTAGTTGCTGTGAATGATAACTTAGTTTTTTCAGTCCTATTTTCCCAAACATCACAGCTATAGGCAAACAGTGATGTATTTGTTTAGTCAAATATGGTTATTTTAATCTTTAAAGGAAAATTTAAAAATCTTCATTTGTGGTCAGTTTTTTAAGTGCATCCCAAAATAAGCTCCCTGTTACTGAAGGTAAGAAGTCATTTCTGCTTGACATAGTGGGCATAGTTCTGAATTCAGAAGAACATGCTGGTTTATTTTTGGCATCCTTATGCTTGACATTGGAGGAGAATTAAAAAAAAAAAGGCAAAAACAATTCTCTTATGTCTTCTCTGTGTTTCCTTGTCTCAGAGAGTAGAGAAGGACTTTGTGTGGAGTAGACCTCTTTCTTCATGGGTTACATTTTCTTTAGTTTTGTTCCCCTGTAGTATTTGTTAATACAAGACAAATTGAATTATGCAGAATCTCCAAGTTTTGATACTATTACACTGTATTGTACAGGGGGTACTGGGATAACTTTATTCCACCTTAAAACTATGCTCTGCATTCCTGTAGAGAGTGTGAACCTGGAGTACAGTGGAAATAAATGGCAGCTGGGTCAAAGTCAGAATAGGGAGCTCCAGAATTAGTGTGTCCAAATTCCTTCCGTTATCGTGCTCTCAAAGTACTATTTGTCTGCTGGCTTCTTGTGTATCTTTTCCTTTCATAGAATTCAAACAATTAAGTATAACCTCAATTATGAATTTTATATCTAAAATAAGTGGTTAATAGCCTAGTAGTTGAAGGTGTTAGTGGTTTAACAGGAGCCAGGATATCAGAGGCAGCATTGGAAACAACTGAGAATTGTGGACCAAGAACATTCCTTGGCTTGCTGAAGAGGTAACAAATTAGTTTAGAGTTCCAGTGATGGTAACAGGGCAGTTCTTTCTCAATGATAATGCATTTCTTTTCCAGTGACTGTATATATATATATTTATGGATTTTGCCTCAGTAAGTGAATACACTAGCAAGATATTTTGTTGGCTGGCAGAGTTAATTGGGTGCATGTCTCCTGCAAGGGATAGGAAGTTTCTAGAACTGTACTGAAGGTGCCAAGAATTCCAATGGAGATTGTCAAAGAAGAACCCAATGTCAAGCAATATTAGGTTCGTTACATTTCAAGATCATTAGCTGTAGCTGATGTAGATAGGAAGCTAACAAAAATCAAGAAAGGTAGCAGCAGAAACAGGAGCTCCAAAGAGATATGATGATCTTTGTGGCTTCAACATGTATTTTACTTCTCACACCTGAAGAGGTTTTCTGTTCAACTTTCATACATTGCTTTTCCAGCCACTTGTGAAACTCATTTATATCCTGAAATGATATGTGTCCCTTTAAGCTCGAGCTTCATGCTCCTCTAACAGGATGTCATGGATAAAACAGAGTCTGATTCGAAAAGCCCTTTATGTCCTGTCAAGCATGGTACCAGAAACAAGTTTTGCCTGCTGAGATTCCCTTCCTTCAGTATTTCTGCCTAGTTTACCCTCTGTTACTTCCAGTATTACACTTTCCATTTTAGCTCCAGTTAACTCCAGGAACCCTGTGGCTATTGCATATTTAGCAGCTCTTCCAGTTCAATATCATTCTCATTAGTGCTCCAAGCTTACTCTCATGATACCCAGATTACATCCAGGAAAACATAGTGTCACACTGTCAGCACAATCTGTAACATTCTTCATCTTTTGTGTGCCAAATCTCTCGTTGGTACTGGCATTACATTTTTAATATCTTTGTCTGGCAAAACATGACCTGGCACCAATTCAATAGTAGGATTCACTGGCTTTGAGTTTCAGGTACAGCCTTTATCCTACCTTCCAGCAGAATGCCTGTGCATCCTATGATGAACTCATCACTTTGGAAATTCCTGCTGTGATAATAGAACAGTATTTCTGGCCCTTTCAAGCAGTTCAACATCGATAATCTACTAGATTTTTCTCAGCCTTTTTGAGGATAAAACAGCTAAAGACGAGATACAATGGTAGTTCTTAATCCGCAGGGGAATTTAATGAAAGGAAGAAGGAAGGTAATCAGTTTTGATTTCTAACTCTTCTGATTGAATAATTTTTCTGTGAAGAAAAGGAGAAAAAAAAAAGTAGTTTCTCTATTCTTAGGCATACTAGTGGAGATGAGATTTAAATTCCAGTTCTGCCATATGCTTGTGTCTTTCAACCACAGCTTATTTTCTGAATCAATCATTTCAATAACCAGGCAGGAAGAACCAGTAATTACTCAATTTACCTCAACATTTATTAATAAAATGGATGTTTTGACCAAAGTTGTCATGGACAAAAGGGATGGGATTGTCAGAATGCAGTGTTTATAAATGCAAAGGAGGACATGTTTCTATCTGCTGCATTTGGCTCACCTGACTTCACTTACAAGAGAGTTATTTATGCTGGTATGAGATGCCACTGCAAGAACAAATATGTTTTTATTGATCTTTTGATGCTTAATCAAGTACATAGATATATATGAATAAATAATTACCAGCAGTTTCAGTAGTCAAAAAGGCTTGTCACTCCATCTTTAAGCCTATGAAGGAACTCATAACATGGCTAACGTCTGCTAAGAAAATATTTCACAGGTCTTTCAATAAATAATCTCCTGTCTTGTCACCTTCTGGAACAAAGAAGAATAATTAAAGGTGCTGAAGGCAGGAAAATTTTGGATCAGACTTTGGGTATTAATTGCATGAAAGGGTGAAGCTGGAAGCTCTCAGTCTGAGTCATTACATCTCGCAAGGTTGCACCTCAGCAAGAAACCTTGGGTGCTTGAAATCACCTAAACACTTAAAGAGCAGACTTAAAATGTATTGTTTTCCTCATACTAAAGAGTCTTCAGTTGTTTTCTTGAGAAATGTTATGTGCTTTTGATCACAATTTAGATTTCTTTGCAAAATTGACACCTTGCACTGTAGGTTTTCTCAGTTTGTTTTCTTGGTTTCTTTGGGATTTTTTTTTATATGCTACAAATGCAACATAAATTATTGTCCTACCCACATTCTCAATTGTGAAGTCTTATGATCAAAAGAATTATCTTGTACCATCAATTTCAGCATGGTCAGGACTATTTCCAGCATTCCACACTCAAGCAGCCTTCGGTGCAATTTAAGGTGTATGCACCAGCTAAAACTATGGCTTGGACACTACAGTCCAATGAGATTTTGTTCTTACTGCTAAATATGTAGTGCTTCAATATTCCTTCTCCAGCTCCACTCATAGATGTACGAAATGGTACATTCCAAAATGTGAATGTTTCCTTTTTGTTGTGTAGAAAGTTAAATTGTTAACCTACCAAGTCACATTTTTTAAAGCTCTTTGGGATGGTTTATAGCCCTTTTCCTGTAAAAGATGTGGCTAGTACAGAACTGTTGATGGTGTTGAAGAACAGAGATCTTAGGTGGGTTCTAGATTGAGCTGGTATGTGGCTGTCATTCATTAATAAAATGATTATCCCTGAAGAATGGTAAAGCCAGCAGTGAGACATAAGATCAAAGAATACACTAAACTAATTATCGTAGCATTTCCCTTCTATAACTTACCACAGCCATATCATTTGTGGACCATGTTGGTGATGGTGTCTAGAAAAGTCTGCTTCATAATGTTATACACTGCTTTTTTGTCTTCTCCTCTTTCTGAAATAAAGAAAAAATCTCAGTCATTTTCTGCACTGCCATACCTTAATGCAAAAATATCTCAATTAAACGTTGAAAAACAGCATGCTTACCTGCAGATGTTGATGACATGGGACAGGCGTCTCTCAGAAAATCAGTCTGTGTGGTTCATATATCTTATTTATTAATTGGGGCTTGGTTCTTCTGTATTTGGTTAAGTCTGGTTCATGATATACTCTGATATTCTTAGAAAGTGAGAGTGATTATTGCTTGGACTACAGAAAGAACTGAGTATGCAGAGAAGAACTGAGGGAGGCAGGGAGATTTTTTGGCATATTGTGATCAGACCCCCAGACCGTTGTGTGACCAGACACACCAGATTCACAATGAAGGGACTGAGAACACCCTTTAAACATCCCTGTCAGTTTTGCCATGAGTGTAGTGGTTTGTGCTGGTTTCTGTTCATGGCTGAAGTTTGAGAAAACATGATGAGAGAGTGCTGATATTGATGCTTTCTACAAATGCACTGTCCAGTTTGCAGTTTTTTTTCCTGTTATTTCTTTTTAATTACTGTCTTCAATAATTGGGGATCGCTAGACAGGAATTTATCTAGGCCAAGTTTGTGGATTGGCAGTACCAGATTTGAGGAGAGGTTTCATGGAATGTTTTATATTTAACCATGAAATAATACATTAGGAGAAGTTTCTTGATAGTCTTTGCCAAGAGTTGGCAGTTTTTGTATGTCTAAAGTAGGGTTGTAACTTTGAAATGTTCACTGTCATCCTGCCTAATGTGATTGTGAGTGTTCTTGTCATCTACAGTTACATAAAAGCATCTTAACCAGAGAATTTGGATCTCATCTAGATTTTTCTTCCATCTGATACTTTCTATGGAACATCTAAATCTTGCCATACACTTGCTTTAGAAATATCCTGTGCTAAACATTGTTGGCATCCAGCTGTGTTTTCTCAGACAAGCTTTCTAGATCAGCAGAAAATTCCCTTAATAAGGTGAATTGTTCTTTCTTGTGGAAAAAGAATGTTGGAAGTGGTGTTCAAACTCCAGTATATTGTCAGACCCTTTAGTGTAGCTTTATGCACTGAACTAGCATAGCTTTGTGCAGAGCTCCTCACCAGTTAAAAAGCTCACTCCTGCTCTGATGCTGTAGGACACTTGAATGGTTCAAGAGAAATAGAAGCTCTTATCCAACCATATTATCACTTCTGGAGAATTCCTTGATTTGGAGGCACCTAGAAGTCCAGAGCATAAGACACATTAGTAAAGAGTCATAAAGCAGAACAGCTGGCAGCTGCTGTGCTCTGGCAGTCCGCCGATGGTTGCAAGGCCAAAGGAGGAATAACCAGTTGGTGTACTTTGAAGTGGCCCTGGAGCTTCTCCACATGTGCCCATCATAGGCTCCTTTGCTGCATACAGGAGCAGAGATGTCTCTGGTGGCTTTGTGCCCTTGTTCTCAAAAGGGTAGATTAATCCTCAGAAAGAACCAAAGAGCAGACTTTTATTTTTTTGTTTAATATTGGGGAGGTGGTTGTCATTTAGACTTCATAAAGAACCTTTTGTTGGTGCTGCCTGCAAACATGCCAACTGAGAGAGATTGACCTCAGGCCAACATGCAAACAGGTCTCCTGCAAACTCTTCCTTACCAAAAGCTCCCAAACAATTTTTGGACACAAAAATCAAAGCCAAGACAGAGAAACTGTATTCAGTGCATATTTTCTGTATCAGAACCCTTAGGTCATCACAGGAGTCACAGTCAGTACTCCTTGGTCTCCCAAGCCAGCTTGCTTTCCTGCAATTTTGAGGGTTTTTTCTGAGATGCCTTCCCTTGCTTAGACATTCTTTTATGTTCCTTTTACGTTTAAGTAACAGATTTCTTATTTTATTAAGATGTTTGTGATCTGAAGATAGTATAGATTTCAATTATTTACATTTAGAATGAGCCAATCTGTTTTAAAAAGTGAAGTGTCATACTTCCACAATTAACGTATTTGGGTGGAAAAAGAATGGTTTCATAAAAATCCACCTCATTTTACTCTTCTCTGTAATCACCAAGATATTTTGTGATGATTTTTTTTGTCATTGGTTTCTGAAACAGTTATTTTTGCTTCTCCTCCTTCCCTGCCTCTTCTGTACCCTACTTACCCTTTGCTTTCTCTCCTATTCTTCACTTTTGTATAGCAGATTATTCTCTCTCCTTTCTTTGGCCCCACACCTTCATTCCAAGCCTCAATGTTATGTGTGTTTCAGTCAGTGTTTAAAGACTCTAAATCAGTTACCTCTATACCCAGTAGCTAGCATCCAATCTATACCTTATTAGGTATATCTTTTGTGCTTGTAGTAGAATCAATAGGGTTGGGGTTGGGTTTTTTTGAGTGGCATTTCAGGTTTTTCATACGCACAGTTTGGGTGCTGTTCTTCATGCTCTCTGTTTTTATTACATTGTGATCAGAGAATACACTGGAAAGGATCAGGCTTCATATCTAATACCTTGGTAAACTGCTTAATAGAAATTTGTGGAGTATCAAGACAGCCTTTTAAGAGATCTTAATCACCTGTGTGAATGGATTGACTAAGTTTAAGTATACAACTGGGTGATTAATTAGCTTGAAGATCCAAATGCATGTTTAAGTAGATGGCCATGCCCCCAGGCTCATCCACTTGTTTCTACTCACTCAGTTAAACATTCCCTATTATCTGTAACACAGAATATTCCTATTTTAGGGCTCATGAAAGTTTTGCCACAGAGCCACATAATTATATAGTACTTCCCATGGTGTGTCCTACAACCACGTATTTTTGAACTTGAAGCTTCTTATTAATGCCAGCATTATGGATAGTATCTGACAAAGTAATTGATCAGGGGAACCAATTTGAAATTGTTCTGAAACAAAGGGACTTTTTTCATATTTTTTCCATGGTTGCTATAGTGTTGTAATGCAATTCCTTTTCCTAAAAATTTTGGCATTTTGAGATGTAGCTGCTACAGATGTTAGTCAAATGCAGTGTAGCTGGTGTCAGCTCCTGTGGGGGCTACAGCACATTTTGAAATGGGAGATGCAAGTGCCCAGCACCTCTCATATCTAAACCTTACGTTTAGTGATATGCTAACAATAATGTCTGTGAAAGCCAATATTCAAAACAGAATCTTCTTTGTCAAGGTGTATTTCATACTGTCTGATATTTACATATCACATGAAGATAGACATTGAGCTACGCTTCTCATGTCTATGCATCTCAACTGGGCATCTAAGTGATAGCACTGTGCATTCAACTCGTTGCTGATATAAAATTGAACCTGAAAAATGAAGATTGAGTATGCCGTATGGTAGTCTTGCTCAGCTCATGTTTTGCACTGAAGGAACTTGAGGAACAGGACCTCCAGATCATGCCCTGGTAGCAACAAGGAAAACCAGAATGTTATAGTTGGTACAAGCAAGAGGGGAGAAGGATGCATGCTGCATTGTGCTGGTAGGTTTGGGCTACTTCTTGCCTTGGCTGTAGCACTTACAGCTCTCAGTCTAGGGCTACAAGTGCTTTTGTTCTCCTGGTGGAAAATGTAATTTTAGGGTGCTATGGAACCCAGTCCTTTGACTCCAGAACCTTTCCATCTGCTGAACAGCATGTTGAGATGTGTACTTCTCTGAGAGTCAGCTTATCCTCACTGTTAGCCTTAGCTCAGCTGTGAGCATAATAGTAAAGCAAATTATATTTTAATTTGTTGATATTCATACAAGTATGCACACTTGTGCTGCAGTAAGAGAACTGAGATGAAACACTGATGATTTTAAGCATTAGGAAGTCAACTGATATGCTTCTACTTCTAGGGTAAGTGGGTTTCTCTTGTTGTCATCTCTCCTATATCTTGAAATGGCTCACCACTTACATAGAGGAAAGCAAGACCTGAGTTGGAGTATTAAAATTGTTAGTAATAACCACAACAAGTTAACTATGGTTACCAGAAAAAAGGTTTTTCTCAGGCTAATGACTTTGAAATTTGATTTAGATAAGGTCTGGGGTTTTTTTTAGTTAACAATAAAATCTTTCTCTCTCATACTTGGGTAAGTCTTTAATGGTTGTACTGCAATCATATTAGTTGTTTGGAAGGTGGATGTGCATGTGGAGGATACGTACATACATAGGTACATACAGGGAAAGAAACTGTATGTCAAAGAGGGGAAAATGTTGCAAATATGCTAAAAATTGTGGACCAAATACTGCTTTGTTGTTATCCCCATAAAATCTATGAGCAGAATTTGCCCCTCTTATCAGAGATGCATTATTGATAACTTCTAGGTAAGCAGAGGTTCAAATAATTGGGGGAACTGCCAGGTATGATATTCATGCTGGGGAACATAACTGAGGTAAGAGGAAGGTTCTGATCAAAAGTATTCTAATAAAAAAGCTTTAGCATATTATATTTTGTCTTTCTAAAGAGTGCTGCTTAATTGTTTGAGTTGAGAAGCACTGGGAAATATGTTGCTAATCGCAGTTGTAGTACATTCAAGGGATGATGAAGGAACTGAAATCAGGAAGATGCAGGAAGTATTCCGATACATCCATAGGAAAATATGGGGTTAAAGCGGGCTATATTTTAAGCAGTGTTCAGTTGACTTGCTGTGTGGGGAGAGACTGAGCAGTCCTGGCTAATGACTTGTAGGTACTGAATCCTCAGGTCTCTCAGGTGGTTTCACTCGACCAGTTTCAGCAGAATGATGAAAAGGTTGAGATAAAATAAACTGACAGTTGCTACTCATCGCAGGCAGCAAGCTGTACCCTGGCAGATGAGACCCTGGGAGCCCTCTTTTTTAAACAAAGGCTTTCACTGCAGTGAGCAATGAACTCCACACAAAAAGGGAAAAGGAGAGAGAGATTGGCAGCTGGTGACCGACGGGAGGAGGGAAAGGAGGGAAACTGAGAAACACAGCAATTGTTGGCTAATTAGAAGCCATTCCCACCTACTTAATACCAACCCATTAAGCAGAAAACACTTTTCATCTTACTCTCGCTGCTACACATGACATTATACTCCAATCAATACCCTCCCACTGGCTGCCCCACTGCCCACAAATGAATACATTGCAGTTCAAGAATGCAATAATTGAGTTGGGGCAGTGAAACTGCAGCTCACAGTCAAGATCTTTTCTCTGAAGATACTAATGCAGTGTTTGTGATGCTTGGATAAAGAAATCAAATCCCTATATTGACAGCTGTCAACAATTGGCAAATGGACGAAGTCAGCAATGAATCCAACGAAACCTCTGAGTGAAGAGACAATAAGTGTTTATTTTCAGAGTATTTTTCCCATCTGAGTAAGAGATCTAGGGGTTTTGCACCCAGGTGTTTAGATTTTCCATGGCATTTGAAATCTTAACCTCTGCTATACCTATATATATATATGGACGTCATTATGTACATACAAAAATACATCTCTCTATCAGTATATCTCACAGGCTTTCCTGCTTTCTAGAAGGATTTGAGGTTGCCCTAAACTTTTAAAAGCATTAACAGCTGCTTGCTCTTTTATTTTTGGGGGTTTTTTTTGTAGGCTACACATACTGAAGCTATTTTTTTATTTCATGTTAAGTCATACTATGATTTTTTTTATGAGTTACCTTAATATGTACATTATGGTCCACAATAGTACATTGTGCAGCAGGTCTTACATTTTGATCATTAGGATCTTACATTTAAGTTCCACATCTAGATTCTTGCAACTCTTTTTTTTTTTCTCTCAAATTAAATCCCTTGTTCCCTGAGCCATCTGGAGTTGGTAATACTATGCACAATCTGCAGCATAAAGTAATACTGTGCAGACTGTGGTATAATTTCTTCTTTGTGCCAGTTTTGTCACCACAAAAATCAAAAGAGTAGCACACTGTTACTCTCCCTTCTTGGTTAGGCTGAAGAAGCATCAGTGTGAATCTTTTGGAAGAGCTAGAAGGAGGTTCCAATGCAACATATGACATGCCTCCATCTCTTTCAGTTCCAAAACGAATGGAGTATCAATTGAGCACCTTAGATTCCTCATAGTGCAACTGTTGCTTTCCAGTTGTGTAATATTTTAAGCTTGCTGGTTTAATTGTCATTAATTTTCACTCAATTAATTTGCTTCCTGATATTGCAAGGCACCTTTCAGTCCCACGCTCCCTATATCTTTTGATACATGTTATGGACAGCCTTAGGAAAAGTTTTGTCCTCAGAATAGTCTGCGAAGAGGAAAGAATTGTCTTCTGATGGAGGAAGCTGGAATTTTCACCACTTGTGAAGGTTCAAGTACCCAAGGCATAGGAATTTAATACGTGTGGTGGTTTGATATGGCAGTGGGACAGAGGTTTTATTTACTTGGAGGTACTTGGATAGAACAATCACAGCTTCCGTGTGGGTACAATCTGCTTTTTAAAATAATCTGGTTGTAACGTTTGTTTCTGTAAACTATGGGACTTTGATTCATTCAAACACACAGAGGTGTACAAGTTCAGTCTTACTTTGACCAGATGCCAGTCAGAAGGATCAGAGGCAGGCTAGGGAAAATGCAAAGAGCAGTTGGCAGTCTTTCTGTTTCTCACTGCCAAAGCCTGTGGGGTTAATTTGAAGATACCCAGATCACCTTGGCAGCATCGTCTCTAGTCTCTTCCAGAACTGTGGAGTTTAATGAGCCAGAACAATAAACACAGGATCATAGAAAAATAATAATGGAAGGGACTGTAAGAAGTCCTCTTCTCCAGCCCCAATGTAGGAGCAACTGTATTTATGTTATTTCTAAGAAAAACTTATCCTCCCTGGTCTGGAAAAACACCTAGCGATGGACTTTTCAGAGCATTCATGGACAGTGTCATCTGAAGGGCAAAATGATTCAGCAGGACAAAAAAATTAGTTTCTCCTTTATGTCTAAAGTTGTCTGTAATTCAAACTCTGAATCTGTTTTATCCAATGAGGACTTCAAATTCATTCCTTCCATCTTTTCAGTAACCTTGGAGGAAGGACCTGACACATGCTGGTGTTTATAGGAAATTTTACAGTGATTTCTGAAAAGGATGGTTATAAGGGTTACTTAGATTAATTAGATAGGATGGAAGGTAGTTCCTTCTTGTGACTGATGGAAGAAGATGCAAGGATCCTGTTTCCTTAATATTTATTTTCTACTTATATTGTCCAACTGGACTAGTCCATAGCTCTCGGCTGAGCACAGTAGGTTGGTACCCGCTCCAAAAGGGCAGGAAGAACAAGGGCTTCACCAGCAAGAAGTAGACTGATGCAGAGGGAAGGGTTGCTGCTTATTCTTGGTCTCTCTTAAGTGCTGGGAAGCTTTGGTATTCAGAGTCTCCTACATAATTCAGGACTCTTCTCCTTGCATAAGTTTCTAAAGCAGGATTTCTGAATTCATCTTATTCAGTTAATCCACTCATACTTCAACTCTTACTAGAGATGTAACTGAACTGAAATAAAATGCTTTAGATCATTATTTATGGTTGAGGTCGTTTCTTCTAGAAACCCAGATGTGAGATCTGAACACTCTTTATCCATTCTAGACTGTATGTTTTGAAACTTCAAAAAACAGGCTGATTTTTCTCCAGGTTCAGCATTCAGTAATTGAATCCATATCCTCAAATAAATAAAATTGCAGTACTGCTGTGTGCCTTCACAACTCTCAATTCTCATAAAGCTGTACTAAATCCTGTTTTGCCAGTCCTTTGTAAAGAGAAATCAAAATATTTACAAGCCAAATGGCTCTTCTTTTGAGCCCTTATCAACTACTTTTATTCCTTTTTCATAAATTCTTTTTTGTTTTTTCCTCTCATGGCAATTTAATTAAGGCATTTTTTTGTTGATCTTGGAGCCTCTTCTAATAGTCTTCTCTGCAGTTGTTCCCTAGCTCTCAAGGCAAGTGCTTTTCTAAACAGCAAGACTTTCTATCTTAACATTTAACCATAGCTGCCTCCACTAGTAAGAGGTTCCTACAGAGAAGCTTCTACCTGAGTTAGAAGCTGGCAAAGCAATTGTTTGCATAGGACTCATTCATGAAAAAAAAGTCTGAGGCTGTATTTGTCTTCTGCAAAAGTTATAACTAAGGGAAGAGAGTACAAAAAGCATCAACCTTCAAATAGATCAAACGATCAATAAAACCCACTCAAACTGCACCCAGCAAGCATTCTGCTCAAGGAGACACTGCTTCAGGAAAATGGCTTTGTCATAGTCAAACAGAAGGAGTGGAAGTGCCTATGGCCAGGGAGTTAGTTGGTCCTCCATACACTCTCAGTCCATGTGAAATAGAGGTGTGTTTGATTTTTCTTCTACCCATTTCAGTCATCTCATTCTGCTGTGAATGCTCCAGATTGATAGGTGGAGCCTGTCTGGAGAAGGATGTTTCTTTCCCATATTTGCATGTATTCTGAGCACTACAGAGACTCAGATTGGTTTGGCTTTGATATTGTGAGATGTCACTGTGTTTTGGGGGCATTTGAGAGAGGGGTGTTCCTGATGGAGAGAAAGAAAATTGTCTATGAAAGTCACCTACTGCCAGGCTTAAAATGAGATATGTTGCCCATTATTGATTTCCATTAACCTGAGCTTTGTGTTCAAGTTTTCATAATCATCGACTCTTCATTGCCTCTCTCACTGTAAACACTTCCAAGACCTTGGCTCTAAGGATGCTAATGTCCAACATAAACAGTTACATTTAGTTAGGGGGAAAACATCTCTTTTTCCTCACTTTGTAATTTCTGCGTACGCAGAACTTCGTGGTCCAGATGTTAAAGAGGCTCTTACATTTTATTGAGGCTAGACTGATGTTTCCTATGTGCCTGAGAATCTCAGTCTCCATGGATAAAACAAGGGCTTAAGAGCTTCTGAAGTAATCAGTAGCTAGAAGACTGAAGGATTGTATTCTACAGCTTCCTGGAAACAGATGAAAAAAGTTTCCCTTCATCAGTGTTTTAATTGTGATTCAGAGGTGTTGGCAGTTGATGGGCATTTGGTTGCTCCAAGAGGTAGCTGCAACTTTATTTTTTATTTAATATTTTAAATGATAGTTTTCATTGAAAAAATGGTTTCTTCAGTTTTTTGATTAGTCCTGGCTCTTCATAGCTCTTTCCTTCAGAGTCCATTGGTGTATTTTGGTGCAGTCTTCCAGGTTGTATGCCCAGACTGCACAAAATATACATAAATATATTTTTATATATATTTTTATGTATTTGTGTGTGTATTTGTTAATTGCCTATGTGGTAATATTCTAGTTATCATACCTACCTGAGACTCGTCAGGTTCTTTCATGTTTGCTTTGCTATATGCAATATTACTTCTCTAGTTTGAAATTGTAGCCAACTCCTTATATACTAAAAGATGAGAAAATCATTGTTAGCAACTATAATCACCTAAAAAAATTAGTCCCTAGAACAATCTCAGATTAAGGCACAGTGCTCAGTCTCTGTAGCTGCCTTGAAGAGTTGGGTTTAGCTGGCTGATGGTGCGTGTCTCTGCATGGTGTAACCTCCCGTGGTCTGCTTCTCCGTATCAGCACAGTGTGAGATAGAAGTAAGCAACACTCCCCTGTCGCAGAGTCACTCTTTCTTCCTCATTTTCCTGTCATATTAGTAGTATTGTAAACAGAAATACTTGAAACTACAAAGTGCGTTTTTCAAATCGGTTTTAACTGAAACCCCAGCCACTGATGTTATTTTTTGTATTGTGTGTCACTACAAGGGAACTGAGAATGGTTCTGAACATTCAACAGCAATCTTTCTGTAAAGTTGTAAGTCTTTTAAATTTAACTCTAAGGTTACTCAGAATTTCCTAGGTTTATTATGCTCACTGGGGGCATAATTGTTGTTCTCATTTAGCTGTTTTTACACGTGTATTCCTGATACAAACTCAGCCTTGATTACATGAAATGCAGCTTTATATATGAATGATGGAAAACTGAAAATTTGGTCTATCTTGATAACTAGGGGAAACTGTGAAATGGTTTAAGGCATTACATGTGTTTATTGCCAGTCCATGGTATCCTTTTGAAAATCAACAGTCTTATTAATCATTATGACAAACAAGATCTTTAGTGGTATATTGTTTCTTAATGACAGAATACTATCTTGGAAAGCAAAGTGTAAGAGATTTAATACATGACAGTATTGTTCTGAGGGGAATTTTGGTACTTTTAGGTCAAGTCTTTCTGTAATTTATACAGAAAAATAGCTTAACACTGTTCTTGCCCCTAATTAAATTGGCATTCACTTTATTTAGCAGCAGCAAGGATAGCAGGATCTGAAATATGAGAAAAGGAGGAACGAGTTCACTGTAAGCTGAGGAACAAGGTCCACAAACATAAGCCTTAACAAGTAGCTTTGTCTTACCTAAATGACAGAGGACAGTTAATTTCCCCTCAGGAGTGTCTCTTCATCATTTCATTGGAAATAATTTATATGAAGAAATTGCCTTTGGGTGAGAACCACAGGTTATTGCATTAGCATACACACCTCTTCTCAAAATGGGGAGAGCGCGCCTTTTGACTCTGGTTTGTTTCCCCCGTGGCACAAAAGGGTAGGGTATGTCTGTTCTTTGAAGTTATGATGAGCTCCATGATGGAGTCCAGCATGAGCAAGACCTTTACTGCAGGCAGGGGTAAGAAAATCCTCCCTTCACTTTGTGTGCCCATGCTACCCTGGACGTCAAAGCTACTCAGGGTGGTATCCATGCACTTGGAAAAGAATGCTGCTCTCTCCCATTTTACATCCACACACCAGTGTGAAACTGGTGGTTTAAATACCCATCTTGTGGCCATCTACGGTCGTTTTGTATGCAAGAGGGGATGTGGGGCCAACTACAACCGTGGGGTAGGGGCCCGAGGTGGGTGGGTGACGTGTAATTGTGCCATCAGTGGCACTGAGCCTCTAGAGGGTGCGCTGTGATCCCTCTTGATCGCACACCGGCTTCTGTGACAAAAGCAAGCCAGCCACTTCTGCATCAGCAGCCACGGCAGGCACCAGCAGACACTCTTGAGGCAAGGCTCTCATCTTATCTTATGCAATAAACCATTGTGTGCACTCTTCAGAGGTGGAACCTGCCTCTTTTTTTTTTCCACTGAACTGGCTGTTAGGTATTCAATCAGCATTCAGATTTATGCTTTAGATGCCTGTGAAAGAGGATGCTTTCCTTTGCATGCCTGTCAGTGGTGATGCTCGCACACAGCCTTTGTATTTTTGGAGTTGTTTTCTTAAAATATTAACACAAACGTCCTGCCACATAAGCAAATCAGGAAATATTGAAATCTGAGGAGTTAAGAGATTTGCAATATAAGGTTTTTCTTTTACCCTTTGACTTCCTTACAAATCCTTCTGCTGTTTTTTTCCTTTAATGTGAAAGGTGTCTTCAGGAACAGAGCTTATCCTTTTCTTGTGATATGTGTGTGTTTTAAAATGTAGTCTAAATTTGCTCAGAGAAAATCACGTTCAGGATCTAGTAATATAGTTGCATTCAAGACAGGGAAAAAAAGGCTTGTATTACTACATCTGATTCAAAACCATGACTTAATTGCCCAGGAAAATGTAGTTATCAGATGATAAAGATACGAAGTCAAGGGCAAGATATGCCAGAAAACAAACATTTTCCTGCCTAAAATTAGGCAAAGTTAATAGGTTAAATTTTGTTTATTGAATAAGAGAACCCAAAGTTGATTGATATAGTAATTTCAGTGTTTGCTATGGCAAATATTTAGCTCATTATCAGTTTTAATAGCATTTTGCAGAACAAGCCTTTTCTTGACATGCAGAAAATACTATTAAATTTCCCTGCATAGATACATTGTTATGACATGCAATAACTACTTGAATATAAAGGGGATTAATAATTTAAAAGGTGTTAACAAATTAGGGCCATCATTAAAAATAGACTTTGAACCATTTTGTAGAAAAATCAGATTGAGGTAATGCTCCGCTCTTATGATAAAGAATTACAGCATTAATTCTGCAAAGTGAACTTATTGCTCCTATTCGTCTCCAAAACCCTGGAGCATTAAAAGACAGGAAGAATGAAATGATCACTGCGTTTTTTCAGGCACAACAGCTCTAATATTTCCATCACAGTTTCACAGCTCAGCTTGCATGGTTGTGCTAGAGGAAAAAGCCCATAAACGTCATGCTTTCCCTTTGTTTTGTTTTTGCTGGTCTTATGAAATCGGGTCGAATTTTTTCAGACAGTTTATATTAATATACTGAGAATTTTGCTTGTACAGCATCTGTGCAGAGTATAAAGCAAACATTTCTCCTGTATAGAAGCTGTGCTGTTCTTGATTTTAAAATTTAATCCTCCGTTTCCTTTTGCATTTTGTTTTTCCTTCCTCCCAACAATTGATGACCAGAGGCATTTCAAGGTTGAATCCTTGTTGATTTGCAAATTATTAATTTGTTTTCCTTCCAACTTGAGACAAACAGAAATAAGATCACTTTTTTGAAGCCTTTTCTTCATTGTTTCATATTACATCCATGAAACATGCAAAAAAAATTGATCAAATTTTTTTTTTTGGCCTAATTTGTGACTCTTACTCATATGAGTAATCCCTACCTATATGAATAGTTTCACTGCAGTAAAAGTCAGAAGTGGACTCATTCTATAAATAGTCCAACTGAAGGATTTAAACAAGCTTTACAAGGCTAAGCTTTTTTTTTTTTTTGCTTCATTTCTTTTGGACATATTTTGGAGAAGAAAAAAATAATTTCTTAGATTTAAGTAATACATTTCACATTTGAAGGACAGGGACACCAGGAGCTCTTTCAGGCCCTGAAGGTAGCAAAATATTTGTCCTCTCCCACTCTCTTATTCTCACTTGCCATGGCAGTCATCTCCCTTCATAACATTTCCCTCTCACCACCCCCCTACCCTTCCTGAGTTTTCCCCTCCCCTTCTCCTTGCACTTTCTGAGACGACAGAACCCAGATGGTGACCTCACTGTTGCCAGGCTCTGGGGGAACTGTTTCTGTTACACCCACCTCTCAATAGCTGTACTGAGAAACATGCCAAAACTCCAGCACTGAGATATGTTTATTTTTTATATCACTGTCTTTCCACTGCATTTGTCAGCACCAGGGTTTTTTATCCCTAAACTCAAATCTCTGATATGGCAAAACATCAAGTTTAAATAAAACAGTGAGTTTCCAGCCTTCTAGTTGTGATTATTTTTTTTTTTAGCAGAGTCAGATGTTGTTAAAGCATCAATCAATAAATGGTTAAAGCATTATTTATATAGCACCTCTATTCCTGCTAATACTGAAAAATTCATAACACCATGACATTTTTCAGGCAGAAGTGCATATGTTGGTGCAGACAAAAAGAGCATCTCCTTTTACATACCAATATACCAGTGCTTTATTTTTTTTAATCACACAGAATGAAGTGTGATAGAGAAAATAGAACTTTTATCAGAAAAGAGATTCATGTTCTGATAAAGTAAAAAATAAGAGAAAATGTGGTAGAGATACAGTTAGCAAGGGACATCAAGGATAACAAACTATTAGTACATTATTAGCCGGAGGAGAGTATTAGTCTGCTATACAACAGAGGGGAGAAACTCTTAATAGATGACCTAGGGGAGGCCAACGTGCTTTAATGCTTTTTTTGCTTTAATCTTCACTGAAAAGGTCAGTTGGGATCATGTGGCATACAGAGTTTATATCTGCCACAAAAAAAAAAGCAAGATCCAAGGCTTGAACAGGAGAAAGTAGGCTAGAGAGTACTTAGAGGGGTTAGATCTTCAAATCAGATGGGCCTCAGAAACTTCATCCTACAACACTTAAAAAACTGGTTGGAGCAGTCTTGAGGTCAGTAGCTGTTTTTGAAAACTCATGGAGGTCAAGTCAGGTTCCAGGGTAGTGGAAAAAGACAAACCTGATGCCTGTTTTTAGAAAGTGGAAGAAGAGGAACCACCAAGGAATTTCGGACAGATCAACTTAAGATCCTGTCTTGGAAAAATACCAGATGTTTAATGGATACCTAGAGAAAACAGGGAAATCTGTAACAGTCAAAGTGGATTTGTGAAAACTAATTGTGTCCAAGCCAACATAATTAACAGGGCAACAGGATTTCTAGGTAAAGAAGCTAAAATAAGGAGAATATATATAATACAGTCTGTCTGAAGCTTTGATGTTGTATTATACACAACACACATAAGCGAGTAAGAGAGCGTGGGCTATGTGAACTATCAAGTGGGTGAATAATGATTATTCATTATCAAGCTATCAGTGGCTGTCGTTAGAAACTGAGGGCTGTTTAGCATGTGCTTCTATAGAGATCTGACTGTACTATCCTGTATTTTCATTCTTTATCTGAAGACTGGAAGAGAGAGTATGCTTATTACATTTGCAGATAACGAAAAGAGGGAAGGAACATAAACATTCTGGTTCATGGCATTGCAATTCAAAAGGATCCTGAGCAATTGAGAAACACATCTTGCAATGTTCTCAACATTACTCTATGTGTGTGCATATGTGAGAGTATATATGATCAAGAATAATCAAGTGTTTAGTTACAAAAAGGGACCAAATACCAGTCTGTAGAGAGAAAAAAAGAAATCATCTAGACTTGCAGTAAATCACAAACTGAACATGAATCAATAATGTTAAGCTGTTGTAAAAACTGCAAGCATCTTACTGGGATATTAAAAATGATGACTTGTGAAGTAACCCTTCTGCTCTACTTGACTCTGGTAAGGTCTCAACTTAGTATTGTAGCAGTTCTGGATTTCATGCTTTATGAATTATGCAGGCAAGCTGGAGAACATTCAGAAAGCTTGAAAATGAGCTAAAAATCATGACCAAAAGAAAACTTTAATGGTTGATTTTGACCTTCTGTGTCTACAGAAGACACCCAGGGAAGACACAATAGCAGACATGAGTTTTGTAGAATTTGAAGACGGAGAGACAATAAGTACTGATCTTTTCTCTTTGGCCGTGATAGATGAACTAGAAGTAGTGGGCTGGAAAAACACAGTTACTGGAAGGATGCTTCTGATTAGCTGCTGGAGAAAACTTTATAACAGTTTGAGGAATGAACTCTGTGATGTCTGTTGTAGCTTCATGTTTCAATGATTTATGAGTTGCCATTATGATGAGTGTCATATATATATATATGTTCACTTGTGTCAGAGAATAAAGAGAGGAGCATTCTGCTACATGCCCTACAAGGGCATGGAGTGATAGGACATGGGGTAATGGCTTTAAACTGAAGGAGGGGAGATTTAGATTATATATATGGAAGAAATTCTTCCCTGTGAGGTTGGTGAGGCCCTGGCACAGTGTGCCCAGAGAAGCTGTGGCTGCCCCTGGATAAAGAAACTTGCATTTTATTTGAAAATAAACACTCATTGTCTAAGAAAGATTGGGTAAATTGATGCACTTCTTTTGCCTCAGTTTGCCCATCTGTGAGATCAGCTTTAAGATGTTGATATTTTTATGAAATAGATTTCCAAAATACTTCTTGGCTCAAAAATAGCAAGGGAGAGTGATTCCTTGCTACTCCATCCTCTCATCCTTTCCTCCCTGAAAGCTTCTGGCTCTTCTTATTCTTGCTTTTCGCATCTACAGAAACAATTTCAAGGCTACAAAAAATACTGAGTATTGTCATCCAGTAGATTCTTAAGGCAATGAGATTGAGTTTTTCCTACTGTTGAAAAGCCTGGATTCAGTTTCGTATTCAGGCTCAGTATGAGGGAAGACTCTGAAGACTGAGAGTGAAATTCTCTTCTGCCTTTTGGAAGCCAAGTTCACAGTTGCAGTTCTCTTCACTTCTTCCACTGCCTGTTTCTCCTCTCTGCCTAAAATAACAAATGAGCCTTTCCATCCTGCTTGAACAGGATGTCTATATACAGTCATGGACATGGCTTACGCCATCAACGAAGTTGAGTCCAGTTGAATGACACTTTGAACATGCTGACTACATGTCTTTTATAGGTTTTGCATGGGTTTCATCCACAGGTACAGATGTTTTCAAATGCAAATATTCAAGTAAAGAACATATTCTAAATTCACAACCTCCCCTTTTGCTATTCCCTGGGCTGCATGCCCAAAAAATGACAACCCTGTTTTAAGGGAGCAGCAGCGTGCGGTGCCTTCAACATCCTTTCACACAGTACATAAGCTTGTGTTGGCAGCTTTGTCTAGAAAAGGTGGGAGGCTAGAATGTCTAGCACTGATTCAGTATGTTCCTCAGGGGTTTTTCACAGGAATGGTTTGATTGTAAACAAACTGGGAGCTATAGGTACTTGCATGCATGTGTACATACGTTGGTGAACATGTGTTTCGCTGCAAAAGCCAAAAAACTTCCATCGTATGAGAGAGGTGCAATTACTGAATGCTTCCTAAGACACCTTTGTGCTTGGTTCTAATACTGGGGGGGCGGGGGGGGGAACTCAAGCTCTTCACCCTCATGTAGGAGCTATTTATGAAAACCTGAATATGGCATCACTGTATAGTTGGGATGTATGTCAAGGGGCTCTGGTCCAGATAATTCTGGAAAATGGCACATGGACCTTGTTAAAAGGCATCGAGAGCAGCTACAAGTAGCAGAGTTAGGATCAAGAGTAGCTTTCAAGAATTTGGGGTGGAGGTTATTTCTTGTTCTTACTTCATTTTATGAAACTTCCCTGCTTCTCCAAGGGCAAGTCCATCTTGCCTTAATGTGTTTTCCAAACGATGCACTGTATAATTACTGTTTTAAAACTACTGCCAGATAAAGTGCTCTGGTATATAAATTTTTGAGTCCTATAACCTCTGGTAATTAGCATTTCAAGATGACCACATGCTGTGACTGAAATCCTTGTTTCCACTGGCTGAAATCCTTGGGTTTCCACTGTGAGGTTGGACTCGATGATTTCTTGAGGTCCAATCCCTACAATTCTGTCATACCAACCATGAGATGTATTTCCTTGTTCAACGTGTTGTAGGCACTCTCAAGATTGTTTCTGTTGCTGCCAAGTCTTCTGATACACTGTAATTTTCATTAAAATTTATTTTTCAATTTAAAATAGTTTCTATGTTAATATAACATGGTTTTCAACTTGAGGCACACGTAACTAGCAAGTAAGGTGAATTTGACAGAAATTCTATTGGGTCTGTAGAGTTTTCTTCCTCTACTCAATATTAAGGGATCTATAACCCAAAAAATGAAGGCTGTTGAAGGTAAACTAAGCAAATAAGTCAGGACAGGGTGATGTATGTTGTAAAATATGAAATGTTTGAGCATTTGTCTATGTCTTTTGGCCTCTAGAAATTACAAATATTTATAGGTTTGAAATTCAGGTAAGTATTTGAAAAATTAATTAAGACTACAATATGTTTTTGTTAAAACCTATCTATAATTCCACCAGTTTCCTACAAGTGCAAAAAAATAATAAACAACCAAAATAATTTAATTATTTGATTGCTTACCTTATGGAGGAAGAAGAAAAAAGGATTATAGAACAATAGAAGTTGGTTCAGAGTCTGAAAATAAACGTGACACTCAAATATAAGGATTTTTAGAAACAGAGATAAGTAATGCTAGCCCGAAGGCTGAACTTAGTGTCAAAGAGGGTGTTCATGCAAAGTAAAACAGTGTATCTAGTAAACCAGAGAAATATCATCTTTGGAGAGAAAAATCTCTAAAGATTTTATGCCACTTTTAACAGACAACAACAAAAAAGCCCTAGCTGTACCTCAGGATATGATCAGTCTTTTTGAACTGAATTTGTTCAGTGGGTTTTTTTTGTTCTTCGGAGCTGTCTGCAAGCATTCCCTGTCTCAGTCATAAGGCTCAGAGTTTGGCAGCTTTATTTCTTTGTTATATTTTCATCATGTGAGATAAAAAGTCACAGATGAGTGATATAATGGAAACAAATGTTACCTGTGTCTGAGAAGGAGGAAAAAAGCCCTCAGTCACACTGAATCCTTGCTCTTATTCTTTCATAAATTTGTTGGGAAAGTTTTTGAAAATGATAGGTGATTTTTTTATTATTATCATTATTTAACTATTTTTTTCTTCTCTGCTCTGCCAAACTGCCTCTCCACCAGAACTGAAGTTCAGGAGCCACCTTAGAAATAGCGTTTCTCAGGCTAGCTGAGGTTGAGCTTGTTGTAGGTGAGATGCATTCAGGCTCTAGGAGGGGATGAAGGCTGCGTGGCTCCTGAGCTAGCTCCTGGAGGTTAGCTTAGAGCAGCGGCATGGCTTTGGAGGGAGCTGTCAGCCCTCTGGGCTACAGGCATGTGCTGGTTTTAATAAGCACGTTGCACAAGGCAGTACCTGTGAGTTAAAGTGTATTTTCTCACAACAGTGTCTTTTCTCTTTTTCTTTTTTTTTATGATGATTAGTAAGTCCAAAGCTGCATAGTTAATTTCCAAAGAATTTTGTGTGTTCAAAATACCAAACAGTCCTAATTCTTTTAAATGTGAATAAAGCCTAAATCAAATATGTTCTACAGGTGGGCAGTTTGGCTCACCCCTTGCTCAGAGACTTGAATTTGAGCTCTGTTTGTTTTTTACCAGTTGTGAAGGACTTAGAGATACAAAGATCACTCATTCCACTCTACAGTAGCTCGTCAGCTAAATAATATTTAAGTTGATTAGTCAGCCTGTTCATTTTTGTGGGGGAAAAATTGGGACAAGGATAAAAATAATAGAGGCTATCAATAAGTATGCATTTTTTTAGATATCACAGTGCCATATATATTGCAATAAACTGCTTTTCACAATGTGGAGAGCAGCAGGTTTCAGGGCTGCTGTATACAGCTGGTATTTTCTTTTCTTGCTTCGTATAACTCATGTTTTTTCAAGTTGAGTTACTTATGCTCTTCATCAATTAGTGACTGAAAGATTAGGCTTTTTTTATTGGGCACATAGTAAGTAAACACATCAAAAAGTTAGTCAAAACCAACAACTGAGCGTTACTTTATCAACATGTTAAGCCAAACTCGTATGTTCACAATGAGCAATTAAATAAGCTAAATCAGAGAATACTTTCAATATGACATGATGTGACAGAGTCCCTTATATTTTCTTTTACATATCTTTGATTATTATAAAATCCTGTAAATCTGGTGTTCACAGGTACGATCCACTGACCTGTTCATCAAATTTGGGCAGTCGTAATCAAGAAGTCCTGCAGACCATCATTGATGAACGGGCCTAAAATGAGCCTGCAAGATTGCCTAGCTTTTTATTTCCAAAGAAATGCACGTCTGCCAGAAAGGAAAGCTGAGGTTCTGGTTGCCCCACAGTTATTACGAGTGGGAGATTATACAGACATATATGGTAGCGATGAACAGAGATCAGAGAGACCAGAACATCAAGGGGAAGGAGAAAGGGGAATTAAGAGATCAAAGATTGAAGAGAAACTGGAGGGAGAGTTGGCTTTGTCTTCTCTGCCAAAAAAGGTGTGTGTTTTTGTAGTGAAAAACCTACCGGTAGCGTTAGTGATTTTGCTGTAGAAGACAACAAAAGGTCTATAGCTCTTACTGTGCTGTAACTGAGGAAGTTTAACCACAGAAGTAGCAACAATTCTGTCCCTTGTCTCCTTTTTTACTTAACAATCAGGTGATTTTTAATGAATTATCGCAATTTATCTGTTGTACTTCATTAAACACAATTCAGAGAGGAAAAGTCTAGCAATAAAGAGCAGCCTAAGCTGGGCAAAAATGACCGAGCCTGATTTTCATGCTAAGCAAAATTTGATGCCACAGGAAGGACTCAGAGTATCAGAAAAGCACGTAGACAGAGGTATCTGGAGAGGATAAGACACAGGGGTTGTACAGACAGCAATTTATTTTCCTCTTTGCCACCAAATTGCTTTGTAAATGTTGAAAACCTCACTTTTCTTCTCTGATATTTTTTTCTTCTTTCTTAAATAATCACAGAAAAGCACAGATATTCATTCATTTTTCTCTTAATCCTTCATTATTCAAGAAAAAAGCTTACTGAAACATAAGGTCAAATCTCTTTAATATTAGCTATTTATAATTAGGCAGTGAAAGCCATACCTAAATATTTAAAGCGGTTTGAGCTGTTGATTACCCATAACTCCCAATGGCAATATACACTTTATTTATAAGAAACCTAGGGAAAGAATGAAATCTCTGTATTTTTGGAGGATCTGAAAGACTATGTCAGAAAAGTGTCTGTCCAGAGTGACCCAGGTACAGCTCATTATGGTTAAAATTATTATTCCATGATAACTTCTTCTTATCTTGCACTTTTTGGACTTCAACGTTAAGTACCATATGTGTAGTACTCCAGTTTTAAAGACACATTTTACATATTATAGCTTTTATATACTGTCTCATATAAAATTATCTGAGACTTTAGAATCAGATTGATCTGGGTTGGAAGTGACCTCAAGGATCACAGTGTTCCAACCCCCCTGCCACAGGCAGGGCCACCAACCTCCAGGCCTGGAGCTACACAAGGTTGCCCAGGGCCCCATCCAACCTGGCCTTCAACACCCCCAGAGATGGAGCACCCACCCTCTCTCTAGGCAGCCTGTTCCAGCCTCTCACCTCACCACTCTCTCTGTCCGTGTTGGTCACCCCTCTTCTGATGGAGCCCAGGATACATCGCCCTTTGGAGCTGCAAGAGCACACTGCTGGCTCATGTAAAGTTTCTCATCAGTCAGAACTGCCAGGTCCTTCTCAGCAGGGCTACTTTCAAGGAGCTCCTCTCCCAATTTGTACTTTGAGGAAACTCATCCACAGTTTCCCCCATTCCTAGTAGACACGGCTTCATCAAAAAGCTTTGTATAAAGAGGGATCTGTGAGAGCACATTTGTGCTCAGTCTTGCCCAAAGTTTCCTTTACCATCCAGGTTTCTGTAGAAGGAATTTGCACAAAATGAGTATTCACGTGATAGTAGATCCAGCAAGAATGCAAGCTATTAAGAATTTCTCATGCTTGAGTAACACTGGAAACAATTGCTTCAGTTTGGTGAATTATTTTAGTTCTGTTAAATTTTCATCTACAAATGTGTACTGGAGGCCACCATACCTACCACCAGCTTCTCATCTCTTTCTAGAGAATGTAGTATATAATTCTCTTTTTTAGTACCTGAAAATGATTAAGAGAAAAACTTCCCCCCCCCCCTCCAAGTTAAAAACCAGGAATAATCCAGCCACGTTGTAATAGCTTTTATTTTCTGGTCTTCAGGATGGACCTCCTAGTAGTATTCTCTTAATCTGACAGCAAAAGAATAATTTTTTTAATAGACTAAATTTTCCTCTAGGATTATGTGTTTAATAGACATCTACCATATACCTTATCTAGGGAGTTGATTCTTTGTTTAGTCTAAGTAGCACTGGGATCTCAGTAAAAGAGGGGGCTAGCCTCCTTTGCTGTCTGCACACTAGATTGCCTTAAGAGACGTTGAGACCAGTAGAGAAAAAAGAAATTACACTGATCCAATAGATATACTGCTGAGAGGTTTCTATTATATTCTTACCTCAGACATTGTACCACCATTAAATTCACACTTTCAGGCCCTGGGAATCAGGTCAGCATGACAGAGAAGTTTGGCTGAAATGAATCTGCTATATTAGTTTTTGTGAAAATGATTAAGCTCTGCAGGTTCAAGATCAGTACTATTTTTCATGTAGTCATTGTTTCAAAGCTAGGCAAATAAACCCTAATATAAAAGAGGAAATGATAGGGAGCCAGACAAAGATGAAATTGAGTAGCAGAGTAAACAAACTACCTGAATACACGATCTCTGGTAGAAAACAACATAAAGTCATTTATTTGGCACTACTAAAAATCATCTGGCAGGAAAAACTAATTTTTTTTTAAGTATTTTAAGTAGACTGCCCATCAAATAAGCATAATTATAATCAAAATTCTTACAACGTTCTCAAAATTCCTAAAGGCAATCGGCTCCACTCAAATTAGTAACTTGGATAAATCACCATTAATTAGCTAATATAAGCCAGCAGGTGGTTTTGAGCCCAGAGAGATTCCCTGGTTATTTAAATTATGTATACTATACTACACCAAAGATAGGGTAAGTGAAAGGGGAACAACAGGCACAAGTCTGTGGTTTGTTTGGAGGTTTTGCTTTTAAAAAGGGGGGGGAGGGGGAAATTAAAAGTGTTTAGGAATGATGCTCAGCTAAAGTCTTCTCCAACTCCGACATCCTACCCAAAGGAATACAAGGCAGCTTTGACCCTCAGCTCAGATAATATAATCCAGGAATGTTCTGCATGGATCCTATTTCAACACTGAAATAAACGCAGAAAACAAAATCTGCATTGGAAGCTTGTTTGGAGAGGTTTGTTCTAAAGATATAGTGAGTACTGGAGGATGGACATAGCAGTGACTGTGTTTTATAAAAATGCATTGTTGAAGCCAAAAGGGAGAGCCTTGTCAGCACACACATCAGTTACAAAAAACAGGAGATGGTCCTTTTGGTTTTTTTGTGAGCTGGTGATAGGCCCTTCCTATGAATAAATAAAATTAGAATTACATTGTTATTAAGGTATTAATGTCCTATCTTCTTTGATCAATGCTGCCATGCTGAGTTGTGAAGAATAACAGCTGAGAGCCAAGATAAACACTTTGACATTAGTACAGCAGAAGAAAAATATATTATTATTATTATTATTATTATTATTATTATTTTAATCTATTGTTGTACCAATAACTTCATGAGATCCAGAGATTCTTTGGAAAAATCGACCCAAATCTGCATGCAAATCTCTAGTCTTTCAAGAATTCGTATTTGCATGGTGTGTTACCCTAAAAATCCCAGAGATGTGACAAAATTTGATGGCAAAATTACTGCTACCCATAAGACTTCTACTTGGTGGTCATGTACAGTCGAGGCTCAGCTATATTTTACAGTCTTTGATTGAAGCTAATGACATTTTGTGGGAGGAAACAGCGAGATCAATACAGATATTTGTATTTGTCCCAGTGATAGCATCTCTGAAGGTCTGCACTGTGATGCAGTGACAGTACTTTAAAGGATTACAAATCCTGCCAGGTTTTACTGAATTATGAGCAGGTTTTTGTAGTAATATTTAATCCCAATGTGTGCTCTTGGATCATCCATGCTTTTCACATTAATCAACTTGGTGTAGTGCTCTGTTTACAAAGAACTGGGATTGCATATCACATTGTATTGCTGCCTCTGAGTCTGGCAGACTCATTGCTGGCATATACTTCGTGCTGGGCAATGGGTTTTGATGAACTTGTTTTCATACCTTTTATGCAGGTTTCTAATCTATCACTTTTTTTTCTCCCCCAATATAAATGATAAAAGTATTACAAACTTTTCATCTGGCAATTATTTAGCATTTCCATTCAAACACAAGTTTGTATAAATTGAGTAGGTTCAATAGTGGAAAGAACAGCAGAAGGGGAAAGGTTTTTCACTGCCATGTTATTACCTGAATCCTGAGGCCCTTATTTTGCTTAAAACACAAAGCCTGTACCCACCTAAATCCTCCCCACTTCTGCAATGAAGACTTAGGAATTGGGCTCATCCCACGTAAACACGGAGTCAGGGTGGTTCCCAAGTTATTTGAACAATCAAGCCTCAAGACATGTTGCAAACTATTGTGCAGTCTTGCTAACAACATTTCAAGTAAAAGCTTTTCTCTGAGGACTATTTCCCATGGCCGCGTAGGTCAGTGCTTCCTTAGTGGGTCACAGTCCCTCCCAGAAGAGGACAAGAGATAAATAATAATTGAAAGCGTGAAGATTGGTGCTCATTGCCAGCTCTCCAGCTGTTGGCAGAGCTCTGTGAGAAGATGATATGGACTAGAACACGATTCATTTTCCTGAGGACTTCTTTGCCCATCGCCAGTCTCCATGGTCCTGCCACAATTGCTTCAGGTCACTCTGTCAGGAATGAGGGAGCTTTTCTGTGTGTGAAGGCCTGAATAGCACAGGGGGTTGTCAAATTCAAGGGCATTTTTTCCTGGTTTTTAAAAGGTTTCCTCATCGTTTGCCCTAGCCTTTCACTCTGCCACTGAAAAAAGAGTTAGGGCATAGCTAATGATTTCAGAATATATCCTCAGTCAGATGCACAACATGCAAGAAATAGTAACATCCATAGCTAATTCAGCAGGTAAAGTTAATTCCATGTATAGACAAAAGTAATATTGCTAGGTGGTTTTTTTTTTAAATGTGGCCTGCATTGTATTTTAAACTACCTTAAAAATTCTTTCTTTTCCTGGGCATCATATAGAAGCATACAGCTGTTCAGGGGGAAGGAAAATGCAGACTTGTTGCTCAACACATGCAACAGTGCCCTTTGATATCTTCTTTTTTTTGGACTTTGTAATAATGCTGTGACTACCGCTGTTCACAAATATTTTATTTATAAAAACTGTCCTCCCACAGGGCTGCTGTGGATGATCTGCAGGCTGAAGACTAGCCTGTACACTCCACTTGCTCTTGGAAATGGTGCCTTGGTTTTTAAATATCAGCACCTGGGTTGGGATTTTTAGTTACTAGTACCATGTTCCAAATTTTAGTATATAAAGGAAGGGATCTGGCTCTCAGGTAGAGTGTTAGGATAACAGTTTAATGTCCAGTCTTTACTGTTATGCTCTACCATAGATAAAAATCTGTATAAAAGCAGTCTGAATGCCTTTCGTGTTAGCACAATAGGTGAATTTGTGTTGGTTTTGCAAGTAAAAATAGTGATTCAATATGCTGGAAAGATCGGCCCCTTTTCAGTGGTCTGTGGGGACAGGACAAGGGGCAATGGCCTCAAGTTGGAGCACAGGAAGTTCCACACCAATATGGGGAAGAACTTCTTCCCAGTGAGGGTGAGGGAGCCCTGGGACAGGCTGCCCAGGGGGGTGTGGAGTCTCCTTCTCTGGAGATACTCAAGACCTGTCTGGATGCCTACCTGTGCGACCTGTCCTAGGAACCCTGTTTTGGCAGGGGGTTGGACCCCATGATCTCTGGAGGTCCCTTCCACCCCCTACAATTCTGTGATTCTGTGATCAGCACTCACACAGAGTCATTTGTTAGTACCTTTTGAATGGAAGCCAAATAGGCATTAATGCTCAGAAAACATCAAGTTTAATAGAATGAGTTTTAGTGGTCAAAAATAGGAAATTTAGGGAGTGATGAAAACCCTGATATAACATATAGCAGAGGTAAGTTAAGTCTGGTTTCATACAGGGAACAGTTGGAAGAGTTCCTATGTATGGTGTCTTATGTTAACCCTTCTCTCATCTCCACTATCAGAAATCATACTTTTCTAATAGTAGCAGGGTGTACTGAAAAAATTACCACAGTAAGCTGGATCAAAGGTCTGTCTAGTCTGGTATCTCTTTAGCAGCAGTTAATATATTAGGGAAAAACACCATAAGACTAGGAAACTTGGAAGCAGTACTTCTGTCTGGCATTCTGTCCCCATCTTCAGCCACCTGCAAGGTAGGAATTTTCTGAAGGAGTTGTGGAATGTAGATTCCCTCTGTATTCAGTAAGCTTTCCCGAACTTCTCCAGTGTGTTTCTGTTACGTAACTCTGGCAGCCAAGGCACCTCACTGAATTTCACAGGGAAAAAATAGCTTTCTTGAATCTGTCCTTAGCCTGTTGTTTTGCAATTTCAGCAAAACATTTGTTGCCCCTCAATTTCTGCTCCATGAGAAATAGCGAGTTATCATTTCTCACTCCGTTCCTTCACAGCACTCATGAAAATACATACATCTCTTTATATCCCACCATCAGTCATCTTTCTATCAAGCTGAAACTTGCAATCTCCCAGGCATAAAAGGCAGCTTTCCACATATGCATTAATTTGCATTTATCTGAAGCTTTATTGCCCAGTCACAAAATCTTTTTGAAGTTCTTTAAAGTTTTGATTTTTGATTACCCTGTGTAATTTTGTATCAGCAGCAGATTCTGTCACTTTGCTGTTCACTAACAATTTATGTTCTTTTATTAATGTTTAACTGTACAAATTCCGCCTCGGATCCCTGTTGAATTTACTACTGATCTGTCTTCATAGTAAAAATCGATCTGTCCATTCTTACCTTTATTTCCTACCTTTAACTAGTTATTAATCCAGAGAAGCACTCTGGGAATCTAATCAACCAGGTAATATTCATCCAGATCCTCATGCATTCCTCAAAAGAACAATAATCTCATGAGACCTCTACAAGAGCTATCTTGATTTCTTCTCCTCATTATAACATTTTAATTCACTTATCTGTCGTTATATTCCATATTAGAATTGTAGCTAATTTGCCTAGTATAGAAGTCAAGGTTTTACTGGTCTTTCCTCCCATGGAATGTTCTTGGTTTTAATTAATGTCTTGTTTAGTACTTCCTATTATTATGGTATTGAGGCTGATTTATGTAGTACCTATGTATGTGTCCTTTAACTCTTTTCAGCAAATACCACTTTCGTGCCTGATTCATTTCTGTTTCTTCTAATCCTCCTCCAATGGTGTTTGAATTTGGGACATATAAAGAAAGATGCTTATGCAGATCTTTACTGGAGGTCTTCCTTAGCGACCACCATCCCAAGAATGCATTTTGCTTTTCTGCTGTTACCTTTTATTCCTTGAGTTCTAACTAGTGTGTGTGTTTTTCTGTCTGGGGAAGAAAAAAAAAATAAAGCATGCAGTTATGCATTTTTTTCTCTCACTACTTTATTGTAAGGACACAGATAGAAATAGAAAAACAATCTGTGGAGATGTGGTACCTGGTCCTTGCAAAATAAAGCAATGGACTACGTTGTAATATTATGCCTATACCCCCAAAACCTTTCAGCTTTTCTCTTTTAAAACATTGTCTCCAATATCTTGGCATCATGAAAGTTAACATTAAAGAGCAGTTTAAAAACTGGGTAGTCATCAGCTATTTGTAGGTGCAGTGAGGGTGTCAAGTTGATGTTCTTGGGTTGTAACAGTGAGCAGGTTTCTGTGTCAGCGGCAAACGAGCGGAATACAGAGTGATTGCAGAACAGCTACGTTCTCCTGTGCTATCCAAAGGAATCTGACAGACACGTCAAACTACAGAGGCCCCGATTCTGCTCTTAATTAAGAGCTATATGTTAGAGATGTCTGTACCTTCCTTCTTGCATATTGAAAATTTCAGGGGGAGTTTCCACAGTCATCAGTGGCAGAATATAACCTTATGTGGTTACTATTTCTTCTCTGTATTGTCTTATTCATCAGTCGTATGAAAAAAAACCTGCTGTGTTGTTCATGACCATTTCCACTCTTTCTTTCTTCACCCTTCTCACATTTTTGCTGTCTTCAGGGTTTTCTCCCATCTTTTCCCTGCAGCTCTTTCCTCGGAGGGAATTGAGTCTTCAATCCCAGTTCTTTTCTTACAGCACCAGTTAAATAATCAGAGGTGAAGTTTGGCTTGATAGCAGGTGTCATTATTTGAATTTAGAGATAACATCTTAATCAAATTGGGAGCAGAATAAGCAGTTTAATCCTCAGGGGACATTGCTGTAAGTTGTCTGCTGACTTAGGCAAGTATCACTGCATTAGTTATTGGTCAGTCTATGAAGGGAAAACTTGAACCAATTTGAGGAGACAAATGGAGGGAATAGTTCAAGGAAGCTATCCAACAAGTCTTTGGATACTTGAGAGAAAAGGAGAGAGAGAAAAAATTTAGAACTCATAAATGTACTGAAACAATAGAAAGTATCAGCAGTCAAAGAAGGAAAGATTTAGATCTTCTAGGTTTGTCTGGTCACCCAAAAATGAGGGGCAGGGGATTTGAAAGGAATGAAAAATTCAGTTTGTGATCCTTTACTCTCTTGGCTGATCTGCTTGTAGAGAAATCCTGAAAGGTTCTAGGCTTGCTAACTCAAAAATTTCAGAAGGTGTGGTGTGTGCTCTGTGGTATGTTGTGTGAGCTTTTCAAAGTTATCTTTGAAGGTGGCTTATTACATGTTTTGCTGGATTACATTTTCTCACAAGTGTAGGATATATGTTTGAATTAAGATATCATGATGTTTTAAAAAATACAAAGAACAAAAAAAAATTTTAAAAAAAGAAAAGAAAATCTCAGGGAGTCCTTGATGCCTGATGCAGTCATCCAGATTTGGAATGGTTCCAAATGTGGCTATGATTCCCATTGTAGCTTATGATTCCCATCATAGCTTCCCTATATTCAAGATAGTCCTTTATGGTCTGTTTTAAGACTACTGGGGATCTAGTTAGTGTGGTTTTCACTTCTCTCCATGCTTCTTTATTTTTACATAAGATTTTTAGAAGTGAGGTTCAACCATAATCTTAGTATAGTTGGGGAGACATGGAATATAAATATAGTTTTGAGATTTTGAATTCCTCTGGTGACTGGAGGGCAAGGTGAAAACCTTGACCTAACACTTTACAGGAAATACCTAGCTGTACCAAAAAAGAAGTTGAATTAGAATCACCCAGTTTTGGTTGCCATGAATAGAAAAATTCAGTTTAGACTAATAAAATTACAACTATTTAGTATCAATATCCCCCCCATGGTTAATGAAGAGACTCGTGAAGTTAAATAAAGTGAGGATTCAGTCCAGACTTGAACCATTAATTTGGCAGTGATGCAGCTCACACTAATTTGTTTGTTTACCCTTGCTTTTGGTGAATAAATATTTGCTCAGCATAGGTATTGTATACAAAATAATTAATTGATGTTGTCTTACTAAATTTGGTTGTCCATGAACAGATTTAGAACTCCTCAAAATAAATCTCTCACATTTCATAATTCAAGCTTCTCTACTAAAGCTACATTTAAAATGCCAGTAGTTGTAGTCTTCATTTATTTGTAAATCCTTTGTGTGCATGTGTGTAATTAAATTTCAGAATAAGTTACAATAAGATACCTGGTTTGTTACAGCATTGCTTAAAAGCTCCTAGGGAATTGAGTTGTAAGTATTGCTCTCTGTGACATGTTTTTCCTATCAAGTAAGAAAAGCAATTTCCCACAAAACTTGCCTTTTCATATAATTATTAATTGTGAAGCTTTTTTTTGCAACTATGGACAGGAATGTGAATGTAAATATACCAAAAGGTATGTGTATTTGGGAAGTCTATGAATACAGGCCAATTTACTTAGTTATCTCTATACTAACAATGTCCTAGGACTCAGAATGATTCCTCTTTCTGAACGTCACTTAGACATTTAGAATAATGGCTAGGAAGAAAGGCTGACCAAAAATCAGAAGCAATTTAGCTGATGTGCAGATGTGCCTCCAAGGATGTAGTCATGCTGGTCTGAATCAGGTAACATCATCAAGAACATAAATAACACATTAAAATGAGATACTCGGTTGTGCTTCAAAGCAGCTCTTGGTCTGTGCAACTTATGATGCTGGCATTTGGTACTGTCTAATCTGATCTTTTCTCTTCATGACTCTACCCAGTTATTCTAAAAGACTAAGTTTAGACTTAATCCTTGTGCTGGTTTCCAAATAAGAGGGCTGTGCTGGGATTGTGTTACTCCAGAAGTGCCTGGTTTTGGGAAAGATTCAAACTGTGTTGAAGTCTTGCTGTTGACCTATTGTGGACTCTCTCCATCTTGTTGAGATGAAGCAGCAAGTTTTGGTGGGGTCAAATGGTGATGAGTGGTCCAAAGGAAGAACTTTTCTGTCTATGCTCTGACCTCAATGCCTCCCAAGTCATTTTGGTACCATGCCTTAGCTTGAATTTATACCAAATCTCAGAGTAGTTTCCAATTAGAATTTCCTTGTAGTAAGTCTTTGAATATGCCATCTTGGGCCAACTTGAGAAGTTGTTTTGGGGAGAATACTATTTGGCTACAAATGATGTATGCAAGCTGAAGATCTTTAGTGTCAGTGAAAAATAAAAGAGGATATTCCTTTTTTGAAGAGGTATGGCTTTGCTCATCTGCACCCAGCAAGGAGTAAAACCATACAGAATTAAATACAGTAAGAATAGTATGATTAGTGTACATATCAATATGGTGCACAAATTGGTACTCAGATTTGAGTTTGTATTAGGAAATTAATCTTTGTGGAAGTTATTTGTGTAATAAGCAATTACATCAGTGAGGAATTCTCCTGTTAAAGCTAATGTACAGTTCAAATTCTTACCCAGAAGTAGAACACACAAAAGTGACTTCGTTCCTGTTCTTTCAAGTACACAAACTTGCAGATAGGTTGAAAATATTTAGTCTAATTACTATTGAAATTGAAGTCAGTGACAGAAAGGGCATCTACTGAAATTGCACATTGCAGCTTCCCCTAAAGGAAGAAATATTGGGCCGGTGAAAGCAACCTATAGAGAATGTGAAATAACAGCCAAGTGCTGGCATTTTAGGAATGTCTGTTCATAGATGTGCAAGTTTTATTTCACATTGTCCTCACCCTTCTCAATAAGAATGACTGATAGCTTCACTTTGTGATTTCCCAGCTTTTAAGAGTCTATTTTTATTTATTTTTTATGACCAACCTTACACTTGTTAAATGTAATTTTTGCTTTATGTAACATAAAAAAAGAGCACATCTGCACTATGCTGTCCCATGAATTAACAAGAATGACTGGACATAAGACAAGAAATCCTTTAAAAACATATGTTCACATTAAATATCTGGGCTATCACAGTAAAGGAGGTCTTATGGGGTCATTTTTGATGCAGTGCAAGTAAACCATTTCTGCTCTTCTGAAATAGTTTCTTTCAGGTTTATATTGAGCTTGTATAAAGGCACATTACATAAATAAGGGCTTAGTTTGTACATTAGTCTTTTACATCTTGGATTCTTACTAAATCCTTGTTTTTACCAACTGGATGCTTAAGAGATATTGATTTCTGCTACACATGTCTACGGTGTTTATTTTGATATGTCTGGGATTAAAAACAAAATTAACACGCATAATCAATTTTCCTAGAGTCAAAAAGGGCTCTTTGGTACCTTTGGCTACATTCTTCTGAAGAGAAAGGAGAGTAAAAGAGATGTGATAATAAAGGGATCGATTTATTCAATCACTGGGTATAAAAACATTAGCCCTGGGAAAGAGCCTTCCTCTAAGAGCTTTAGCTGCCCGGTCTCACTTGTGTGGCACAAAATAATTTGCATTTTTAGAGAAATTTCATGTCTTCTGTGAGCTCTAGTGAAACATGAATAAATTGCTTTCTTTTCCTCTTTTTCTGATTTTATAAAGCTGAATCCATTAGGGGCCGAGTCAAACTGTAATGAAAGAAAGGCAACAACTGAGATGATGGAAACCCTGGATTAGATTTCTTAGTAGTCCAAGCCCAGCTGTCACGGCCTACGTGTCAAGTTAGTGCTCTTTAGGGAGGCCCGACAGTACATGTGAATATTTTTTTTAACTGCTGTGTTACAACAGGTCTCTAAAGCAGCTAGGAATTAAACAGAGAAGCAAAGATTAAGAATTAAATAGAGCCACAGCAAGCAGTTCACCAGAGAGATTTGCAGTCAGGCAAGGAAACCTTTCCAAGACACTTAGCCCACTGCCATCTGCGTGACAGGCTTGCATGTGACCCACCGTGCTCCCTCTGTGCGTGCTGGGTTTGTGTGTTCGCTGAAGAGGCACGTAAAAGATATGGTTGCCCGTGTTACTGAGCTCACTGGCCTGGCTGGCACTGCTCTAGCACACTCCATGGAGTTCAAACCCAGCCTCTGTGAAAGGTTGGCAGGTTTTATTCTTTCATGTTACAGATATTATTCTTAGCTGGTTCGTAATCACAGAATCACAAGGTTGGAAAAGACCTTTCAGATCAAGTGCAACCGTTCCTGTCCTATGATAAACCATATCCCTAAGTACCTGATCTACCCATCTTTTAAACACATCCAGGCTTGGTGACTCAGCCCCCTCCCTGGGCAGCCTGTTCCAGGCCCTGACAACTCTTTCAGTGAAAACTTTTTCCTAACATCTAATCTGACCCTGCCCTGGCACAGCTTTGTGCCATTTCCCCTTGTCCTATCTCCTGTCACCTCGCTGAAGACACCATTGTAGCATTGTATGTTGTAAAAGCTACAATCTAAATAGAACCCAGAAGAAGTTCAGTCTCTACCTTTATGCCTGATAAATGATTTTGCACACCAGGATCTAACTAGGGCTCTGCTGTTGGAAGAAGGGCAGCCCTCAAGATTTGTGTGTGTGAAGCATTCCTTCTGCTGGAACAAGGCTGTGCTTGAAGACACTCAAACCACCAACTATGGGTATTCTAATTTATAGCACGAAATTTCATCTATTATTCCTTGTGAGCTTTGTGATGAGGTCAGAACATGATTTGATCAGAACATACAGATTCTGGCGTGGATTTTAAGGGGAAACCTTCCCAGCCATTGTTTTTACCGAGAAGGCCTGCTTTCCTATCCTAAAATTTCCATCCATCTGAGTACAGTCAGATGTTAAAATACCAAATTACTGTTGGCCAGAGCCTTCTACCTAATGTTTGGAATTTATCCAACTTCCAAAGAGATTCTCGCTTCCTTCACAAAGGACATGGTGGCACAGCCAAGGAGTCCCCAGGTCTGTGGTAGAGTCTGAAATCCTCTTAAGTTCCACATTCACTCTGTGAATTTGAAGAAATGGTGATATTTTGAAACCTCTGTTCATTTCAAAACAGATTTCCTGGATTGTGAGAAGAGTTGGGGGGAAAAAAGAAATCTGCCAGGATCCCTCTCAGACTTGTGCCCTGAGGAAAAATTCTTTCCTTATTTCTCAGCTGGTGACTTTGCATGAGTTACCACGTCTTAGGAAGGCATTTCAAGCCGTAACTAAAATGGTGTCTGCCTCCACTTCCACTGATGCCTTTGTGAGGGTCAGAACTGAGGATCTAACCTTCCCTTAACAGTCTAACTGGTGTCAGCAGCACAGAAATAGCCCTATTTCCTTTCCTCCCCTTGCACTGTGGTCAGGGGTAAGGTCCAAAAGAACCCAGATCACCTTTCATTGATCTCTTTCCTTCAGGCCTGGAAGTCCCTGCCTCCCTTCAGCCTCCTTAACTCTCTGCCCCACTGGGAGTGTTGGGTGGTGTTTCTCACCTCAGCCTTGTCACTGCAGTTGAGGTGGCATTTGTTTGCCTGGTGGATGTTTCTAAGCTCTGCTGTTCCTAGAGCAAAAAACAATGTGATGGGTATGGCATAATTCAAAGTGAATTTACAATTACTGATGTCAAATATTTTCTAAAAAGACCTGTTTTTAAGCAATTTGGCAAAGCTGACATAACCGTGCTGACTTCAGGGAAGCTGTGTTGGTTGCATCACTTGAGGATTGGGTCCAGACTAGCCAGAGCATTTATTTTTAAATTCTAGCTTCTACTGGTATGTTCGTAAAAGTCTCTGTAGTTCTATAACTTTCTAAAGTAGCTCACAAGTCTTATGCTGACTGCTAATAAAACAGAAAATCCATTTCCATTTTTCAGTGTAATCTTTTTTTCATGTGAATCTATTTCTCATCAAAAGAAGTGGATGGCTGGCCTGAAAGCTGGAGTTCTCTACTTATCTGTAAAGATGGAAAAGGCAAGAAGTGGCTTTTCAAGTTGTCCCATGTTGTCTGGAAGAACATGGCCATAAACCTAAAAACTAAGAGGGAGAAAGCCAACACTCAGTGTTGCTCTGACCAACAAAAGTATTGTCCCCAATGCCTGGTGAAGACAAGTAGGTCTGATCTCTCTCTCTGTTGGTAAAATCAGCAAGGAAAGCTGAGACAAAGAAGGCTCTCCGAAGTGTCTGTGGGAGAGCTATCTCACATAGCATTATATCTGTGTTCCTGCAGGTGAATGCAGGGACCCTACATAAACCAAGACCTTGATTTCCAGCAGCTTTTTTATGTTGGGTCTGGTTTTGGATGGTTCTTTTTGTTGTTTTTTATTGAGAGAGAGAAGTAGGAACACTTTGCATCAACCTTAGAGGAGGACTTTAGTGGCTACAAAGAATATTCTACCCAGAAAACCTCAGTCACAAGAAAACTGATACTTCCACAAGGAATTCTGTATCTTCTTTTTAAAGAACATAATCTTCCAGATGCTTCCCCTGCATCTCCATAGCCAGAGAGGATGCACTCATGCCTGAGATGCATTAGAAGATGTGGAGCTAAAGTCATATAAGGAGAAAAAAAAAATCTCCCTGGCATCCTTCTTTTTGTAGCAGATGCATTGCTGGATTTTCTCTGCTTCACTGGCTTCAGTTTCTGTACCCAGAAGATACCTTTGGCTAAGCTCTTGGAAGACAGTTTCCCAGGCAAAAAACCCTTGCATTATAGAGGCCTCAGATGAAGAACAGTTTGTGAGCCACCAGGCAGACAAGTCACTGGAGATGCTGAAATAAAGAAGTCTCAGCCACAAAGAAGTACTCTTACATATAGCTATGGAAGAGTAGGTAAGCCGTTAGAGGCTGTGTTACAGCAGAGCCAAACCAGAACAGAAAGAATGAGATCTGCAGAACAAGAAACTCTCCACAAAATTACATCTCAAAATGCAGAGATAAAAGCAAAACAAACAAAAATCGGATACTTCTAATCAGAGTGGTGATATGTTATATTTGAACCTCAGTATGCTAATGGCATATAATTAAGCAAGGGGAGGTGTTTAAGTAATTCGAGCTTTCCAGCTTTCCCTTACTTTGGGATACTTTTGAGGGACCAGAATTACAGAGAAAGGGGTCTTAAGCCCTCTCTGACAGCCAGATCCTTTGAAAACACATCAAGCTGCATTCAGGATATCACACACTACCAGTGATTTAAATGCTGAGCTCATCTGTTCAGTGATATATTTTGCTCAAGATAGCAAAGATTGTGTTTACAAGAAGAATTTACAATGCGGTTATGAACTGTCCTGCTCCCCTGTCTCTAATTGTCTTAATTGTCTTAATTGTCCCTTTACAACAAGCACTTAACAGACTTAATGCAGTATGTTTATATGAGGTAGGAGGTTTGATGTGTAGTCATGCAAGAAGGCTGCATAGTAAGTGTGTAAAGCAGGTTCTCAAGCAGAGTATTATAAAGGTTTATAGGATGAAGACTGATTTGGGGGAGCATAGCAAGTGTTTTTCAGTGTACATCTTGGGCATGAATCAGTCTTAGAACCATTGCCATGTCTGAAATTTGTATTTTCACATCTACTGCACTGTATTTATTTACTAAGCACCTGATACACCTTGCTTTGCTTTGAACTGAATGTGTGTGGATTTCTTAAAGCTACAAATTGGTAACAAACACACTGCTTCTGATACGATCATCACGTTGTCTGAACTATCAGTTCATTTGCTGTTTATTTGCCTTTTTAGTTTTGTTCATAACTCTAAATATGTGTGTTAAAAATTTCTGTGCATATATCACTTGTGTCTGTATATATATTTGTAAAAGCCTGCAGGTATAGCTTCTTTAATGCTGTCAAAAGTTCTCCAGGACTATAAAGTACTACTTCTGTGAACAAGATCAGGATTTTCTTTTATAAAGATTTCTATGGCTCACTCTCTAGTGATGGCTTGTGGCTCTCAGCAGAGACGGAGGTAGGGGAAGTGATTTTATATTGCTTGTACGTTGTCTCCTCATCAACTCCACAGGGTAGCCAAGAGTGAGTGAGCCAAGGATTTAATCTAACATTTGTTGACGTCAAAGGTAAAATGATAAACTAAAAACTGGCTGCTATTTTGTTTAGGTTTCTTCATGACTGAAGCGATCTTCATGATGATTGGGTTTGGTTTTTTTTCAAAGCTGAGTTTTCTGTGTTACCAAAATCTGTGTATAGATTTTGTGATGTATCTCTAACTTCCAGACACTCGAAATACATGGTGTCACATTTTGGCCTCAAGAGAATCCCTTTTTCTTATCTATAGTCACCATCAAAACAGCAGCTGATAGAGCTGCTGTTTAAAGTTGATACCAAACAAATGACTTGTGCAAAAGATGCTGCTACACAACATAGACTAGTCTGTGAAAATAACGTTCACAACAAACAGATAAAGAGGCATTTCTGTTGTTCTGTACCAGTGCCTGGCACATGCCCAAACTGTGCAAGAGAGAAAGATTAACTTGTCTGTGGACTGTTGAATATGAATAAGTAAACACTGGAAGTTATTAGGCAGGGAAGAATTCATATTCCTGTTAGGTTTCCTCATCCAAACCAGAAACAACTTGCACTTTCCTTACAGTGCCATAGTCTGAGTAGGCTCTTTAAAAGCATATCATTCTTGCTTCTCATTCATAAACTTACCCATCTGTGAAGCCTTTATTCAGAGAAACCTACCTGCTCCAATGCTTGCTGTAGTTCATTAAAGGCTCCCATTTGTACTCATAAAGACTCATTCATTGCCCTGAATAATATATACCGTATACTGAAAGAGAACCAACTCGTGCTTTTACGAGCTAAATTAAACAACTTTGTCTAATAAAAGAAGCGCTGTGTCGTTTCTAACTAGGCCGTAAGCCCTTAGGGTCTTGGATGTGTGCACTTATTTATTTATTTACTGCCAAATTGTCCTATGAGCATCTGAAAGCTAAGCCAACCCAGCTGACTAAATTGTTCCTTCTCTTTCTCCGCCGGCTTCGAAGAGCAGAAGCCAGCTTGGATGCAATTGTATTGAAGCAAACCCTTACCCTTTAACTTATTCTAAAACGCAATTGGATGATCATCCTGTCTTTTTCTGGATCCCACCTTCTAACCTTTCTAATCTTGAGAGTTCATCTCTATTATACGTGGCTCTCACAAATGCTCATGATTAATAACTCCTGTGATTCATTAGCCTGTGCTGTTGGTATTGTTTCCCCAATGGGAGCATTTGCTATCTAGGGATAGTCCATGATTACTCTGCCTCGTGGAACAGTAAGATGCTTTCAATCTAATGTGCTGTCCATGTTTTAGCATAAAATAATATTAAGGCATCCACATAATGGAACCGTCTGAAGATCCATTTTATTAAGCGCTGAAAGAAAATGTGCATGTGTTTGTATGTGTGAGGGAAACATAATCAGCAAATCTTTTTTATCAGGAACAGGATTTCAGGGAGCACTTTGTGCAAAGGCACAGCTGGTTTGAGGTACAGTTCTTCAGATTTCAGGCTGAAAAAAATACTCTATAGCCAGCATCTTACCTGGCACAATTAACTTACTCGAATTATATACTGCCAATTCAAAGTAGGAAAAAATAGGAAACAGAGGTAGGTTTATTGCATTTATTCTATTTTGCGGGTATTTTATTTTAAATGCAATCTACCTTCAAGTACAAAGCTGTAGTGCTTTTAAAAGATTACTGGTTCAAGTTACTCCACATACCTTAACGGAGCATGTAACCTTTTTACATTATATGATCAACTTTTTGACAGTGCAGGGCCAGCGCAGCTAATGGAATAATAGCCTGCAGGGTCCAGCTAAATGATATACGAATATAATCAACCTTTGTGATGACTATTCAAAAGTAATCCCTTTAGCTTTCAACTGCAACATATATTTCAACCGGGCAAAGCCATATGAAGAAAATCTCTGCAGACTCCACTGATACAATATGGCCTTCATATCCCCACAGTGTGTTTGCTGCTCACAGTGAGTTTTAAATTTAAGGTAATGGCTACTGTATATTCATGTGAGCATAGAACAATACCTTTGATTTGTTGGAGAAATGTTACATTAGCTACCAAGGGCCCTATTCAGTAAACTTTGACACAACCCTTATATATGGTTTACTGCTGATTCTAAATGGAATACGCCTGATAAAAATGCTTTGCATGCCCAAATTGTACAAATTCATTAATCTTTATATTCATAAAAATCTCCAAGTGCAACTGCCTCCATTCCAAGGGACGCTAGGCAGGATACATGGCTAAACGCATAGGCCCAACCTGCTTTTAAAAAGCCATTGCATCCGTTTTCATTTAGCAAGACAGAAGAGAAGTAGGGAAATCTTCTACAAGTGTGGGACATGCATGTTTTTTGGCAGTCATGTTATTTGCTGCTGTGTGGAGATCAGCAATGGGCAACACCCAATTCGATATGAATTTTAGGTGATGCCATTTATTGGGTGAAGTCACACAGATTATATACATTTGTTACTGCAACCGTGGCAAGCTAAAAAACTGCTAATTGGTTACACACACTGTTTACATCTCACTGATTGGTTAGTGATCATAATGAGTTCTGATAAGCATATCTTATAGCTAAACATTGTTAGTTTACCTTTGATGTCTAAAAACATCCGCACACCTGCTGTTTTGACCATCTTATTATGCCTGGTTCTTAACATGTTTAGTTACTCCCAAGTACCTTCCCATAACTCCTCCTTGGTTAAGGGCAGTCTGTACCCCTGTCATCAAGGCTGCTGTGTTTTGAGAATGTGATTATCAAAATCCTCTCAAGTATGAGTAACTTTCCTGTCTCATGGGAACACGAGGATATTGTCAGGGCCTGTGTCTTCTGTGAGGAGAGTCAGGCTGCTGGCAGGCCTGCTGCCTTCCCCAACACTGCTGTACCTTTTATTCCTGGTCTGTTACGCTGTTCTACAGGTTATATAACTGAAAACAGCTGCGTGACCTTTAAAAATGCAAACTTTTAAATTACAATTATGGGTTATGTCTTGTCGTCCACATTAGGCCAACACGATGGCCTAGCAGACCCCTGCCAAATCATGGTGGGGGTGTGAAAGATAAGGTGACACAGGCTTGCTTTCTCTCTGTCCATTCTGTGACAGAAATAGTGTTGGCAAATAGTGAGTCTGACTACATGGAATTACTTGTAGTAAAGGAAAATGGATGTAATAAAAGCAGGTAAATCACCTTGTATTACTACTCCTGTGTGTGCAATATCACATTAACAGCAGTTAGAAACATGGTCTTGTTTGCATACGTGTACCTAAATACGTGTGGAAAGATAACCGAGCCGTTGCTGTCTTTTGTTTGAGGTGTTGTATTATTGGATTTTATGCCACTTAGGCAAGTTAGCTATAGTGGAAGACTAGGAAAGAGTATGGACTTTCCTCTTATTTATTTTCCATGTGACTTCTTGAGCCTGCAGAAAATTAGAGAATCCTGAACATCCTGCAGCAGGGAGTTCGAGGTTCTGAGGGTGAGATGGCAGTGCACAGAGATCCCCTTCCTTGGTCTCCAAGCCAATGATCTGCTGCTTTCAGTACATCCTACTTTATTCTTTTATTGGAAGAAACAGTGAAAAATGGTTTCTGGGTCACTGGCATGCTGCTTTCATTCTTGCTTTTGTCATCTCCCCAAAATACTGCCTTTTTTTTTTCCCCAAACCAGTTTCAGCTTCCCAAAACAATTAGTCCTCTTATGATTCTCCATAAGTTCATGAAGCTTTTCAGTGTTTATTGTTTAATAAAGTTCAGCAGTCACTGAACGATGCAAGACTTGGATTTTAATGTTTTCCCATTGCATGGGCAAGCAAGCTGAGGAACACAGGTGTGCCTAAAATTCCCATCCCTCTCTAGAGTTAGCCATCATTTTAGCCTCAGTCTTTGTAGTTGTGGCTTTCGTTCATGTGTGTGACTTTTCATTAATTATAGTGTGTAACAGACTAGCAGCTCTGCCTCGCTTTCTCCCAGGAACACAATGAAATAATGGCATTTTTGGAAGTGCAACAATCTTTCAATAGACACGTGGAAACAGTGAGAACAGAGATGCAGCTTCTAGCTGCACTGAAAATTTGACCAGACAATTTTAATTATATTTTATCAACAGCAGTGATAATGTCAGGAACATCCTATTATGATTAATTATATTTACATGCTATTAATACATATTAATGCTCATCCCTGCATTTTGCACAACACAATAAGATAGAAGGAGAATGCTTGATGGCATGATCTGTGGTGGTATATATGTATTATCATTATGAATATGAGATGCTTTTATTGTTCCCGAATAGCACAGGCCAAGCAAATGCCAAGAAAACATTTATGGCTCTGTATTCACCAGTTATCCTTGATATGCTTCATATTTGCTGGGAGGGTAGAACTGCTAATCAGACAATAATAGCTTGGTGTCCAAGTGTGAAGGCAAAAGGCCAAAAGGTGCATGAGAAAAGCAATTTATGCTCGAACTCCCCATCTGTCACAGACACATCCCCACCGTTTTTCACGTGTCTCAGTGTATGTAAGATGCACTGCTGCCAGAGACACACTTTTATGTGTATTTTCTGGCAAAAATACCTATGTTGCTGTACATACCTAGTCACACTGTGGGCTTGAGTCACTCTCCTGTCTTGCACCACTTCTTTCCAATGAGGAGCTTCCACTTGGTGAGAGTGAAAGCGCTTGCCCTGATGTGAAGCTGGGGTGTTCTAGACCCCTTGTTAGCACTCCTCAATTGCACAAGGCTCTTGGCTGCTTCAGGGTGTTTGAGTTCCAAAGCCAAACTGAGTATATAGGTTATAGACTGCATGGCCATGAGCAGAGCTTTGTGTATGCAATTAGGTTTTATTAGTTTTGGGGTTGTTGTGGGTTTTTTTTACACATCTGCCAGTGAAGGAATTGCCATTGATGTACTTCAGGCTTTGTTTATGAAAATGTTACCTGGGATGATGATGTGGTTAAATTGAGAGTAAACCACTAGGGTACATATGACCCCCCTACAAAATGAGACTTCATATGATAACTTATGCTCTTTCTCAGATATTCTTCATAGATTTACTCATCCTATTCTTACTTGCATACAACTGTGGACAAAGTCCTAGTTAGCAATTGCACTTAATAACCACCTATGGTATGATGAAACAGAGTCTTTGAGTGGTCTGGGTGGTTTGCATCTGTCCCAAACATTGTGCCAGCAGAATCACTGCTTTGAATGTTATTTTTCATCTCTGCCAGGACTGGATTCATGTGTTTATTTTGGACATGAATTAGATTAAGATGCTGTATAAGCACCATTGGTACTGCTGTGCCTTAAAGACAGAGTCCTGTTTTAGGTATTGCAGTACAAAGACATAGCGACAAATTGAGAAGGATCCAGACAAGGAATACGCAGAGGTCAGAAGACATGAGTTCCTTGCAAATATTGAAGAGACTGCATTTGCTTAACCTCTAAAAGATGAGATTAGAGGGAGGAAAATAGTCTTTCAAGCTTAAGGAGTTATTATAAATGATGACAGTGTTCCTTTGCTCTTCATGTCTACCAAAGGTAGAACAAGGAAAAAAAAAAACCAGCTTAATTTGCAATAAATATTTATCTTAAGTATTAGGGAAGAAACTGAGCTGTAAGACTGTGAAGCACTGGAACAGAGAGATTAGGGATGTTGTGAAACAGCCTTCATCAGAGGCCTTGGAGAATAGATTTGACAAATAGATGTCAGGCGCCGACTAGATATATGTGCACTTTCTTCATTTGAGGAGGTGAACCAGATCAGTAGTTCCCAAAATAGGAAACAATCCCCCAAGGATGGTGTGGTTGTAACTAGGCAGAGGGTAGTAAGTTGCTGGGGAGTCACTGGGAACAGAGCAGAAATGGAGCAAAGAAGGAACAAGGCTGAGCATCACAGGTCACTGGAACGAAGCGCACAGGTGGCTGCCAAAAGCTGCAGGGTGAAGCCCTTGCCTCCCAGCCACCTGCTCTTTTGGTCACATCCCATTAGGAGGACCCTGCTGAGAGGTGGCAGCCCAACTTATCCAAATTCTTCACCTGGCTCTTGCTTTCTGCACTTCTTGCCCCAGATAGCTTTCTCGCCGCCTGCCATCCTTCAGTGCTGCCTTTGCCATCATCTTCTCCCACGTGCATCTGCCTTGCTGGGTCCCCACCTGGCCCTACCCTCTGAAACCAGCTGGTTTGAGAACTCCTGCACAGGAGTGCAAGAAGTACAAACAGAAACCCCTGTCAGTTCAGTATTTCTAGGATTTGATCTTATGTGGCTAAGCCTTATGCTGTCTTAGATTCCCTTCTCTCATGACTTTTTACATGTTTTTCAAATAAACTTTCAAGGTTTTTTTACTATTAAGGAGTCTAAAGCACTAATGCACCTTTTTTTTCTTTTTAATAACAGAACTTGATACAGAATTGAGTGCTTCAAAGTCCCTGTAAGCCACTTCCAAAGACACCAGTTCTAGATCCTTCCTGGTACAGTATTTGACCTTAATCCATAGTCTTTATACCAATATGCTGATTTTTTTGCAAACTGTGATTGGTATCAATGTTTAACCTGATTTTGACGAGCGATTACACATCATCTCTGGCTGACTTTTGTCCAAATAACAATCTTTTTCCTGCTCATAAATGAATCAATTCAACTTCCTTCAGATTTTTTTTACTTGCTTTTCCCAGTTTTAGAATTTAATTGCCTTTGATCATGTAAATGCTTTTAATTTGCAGAAATAAGCCTTTGAGACAAAAACTAGTCTATTAGCCAGATGCTGAACTCAAATATAAAACATGTAGATATCAAAGTGTATATATAAACTTATGAGATTTACTAATTTTTTTTTTTGGGTTGGTTTTTTTGTTGTCATTGTAGAAGATGCCTGCTTACTTACAGAGAAGCTGATAGATGTAGGATAAGTACAGGAAGATCCTTGAAGAACCACGCAACAAAGTAGGAATTTCAGTTGGAATTTTGTCCTTTAAATGGGAGCACAGTAGAAATATCTGAGAGCTCTTAAGTTCTTTTATGCCTCAGTTGTGCCTTCGATATGTATTGCTTGCTTTTATCAAAAATAACTGGTGTCACTGAAATAAATACAAAAGAGAGTAGTATAAAACAGAAAGCTTGCCCTTTGTGCTCCTAATGCTTATTTTCTTCCAAAGTGTCAAGATCCTCCTGTTAAGATATTAAATGTCCTTTATGCCTACTGAATGGGAATCCGAGATGCTCAATACCTTGTAAGATCAGGTTCTAAATGTGTGTGGAGAGTTTTCTTTAGATCCCAGGTTATTTTCCCTTTCAGAAAAAACAAGCTACAATCTTGATGCCCTTACTCATAGGGCTATCAGTGATTTCAGCACCAATGTTGTGTTTCAACTGTGACTTGAATAGAACAGATCCAGCCTGGGTGCCACACTGTGGTGCAATTTTGATCTAATCTATAACACAGGTTGGACCCAAAACACAACTAGAGTTTGTTTAAAATCTGGTTGAGCACACTCATGAAACCATCAGAAGCCTGTACAATCAAAGCATTTCAAGTGCCACTGAGTGTCTCAAGTGCAACATCAATCTATAGGCACGGATGAAACAACTATATTTAATAACAAAAGTGCATCTGGCAGAATACCTGTATGTCACATTTCCAAAATTGAACCTGAAATTCCCCTTTTAGCAAAGCTAAATGTGTGTTCATTCACGCAAGCAGGTAAACATAAGGTTATGCCTAGGTTCTTTTCTATAAGTAAACTGGAGCACAAATTTTGGAGTGTGAGTGGACAATTGTCTCTCATCTTGAGCTGATGATATTCTTAGCAGTGGGTTCCCCACATCACCCACAGCAGTCTGACTCCTGCAGTCTCCACAGAGTCCTCAGAGGACGTTTTCCAGCTACCATCACTATTGGCCCAAAGAAGAGACAAAGGACAGAAGCTGGTGGTTATCACTTGGCAAAATACATGTAAAAACAGACTTGGACCTTCTGAATTTTATTTAGGAAGATCAATGCAAGCTTTCTTAATTTCATGTGTGAGGAAACCTGTTCTTTCAAACTGCATAACCCAAGCTTTATGAACCAGGAGAGTCAACTGTTCCTTTCTCTAAGCGAGGGTTTCCAGATTCAGAGTTCGAAGCAAGGTCCATTAGATCCATAATCAGTTTTTATGACAGTCTTTGAGCAAGCAATAGCTTTTGCTGTAGTAATAACTCAATTCACTGGTTTTCTTCAGGATTGCAATTTGAGTCACTGGTTGACATGTGACAACAGGATTTCTCCCTGTGAAGCTGTGGTGAAAACCTATCATTAGGTAGCTCTTACTGAACCGTTTTTGATCAAGGTGCTGTGTACATGCACTGTAACTACAAATAGCTCAATAATTTAATTCTTTTACTTAGAGGCCCTTGTTGCCTGAACATGAAGCTTATGGCAACAACCTGCATTTAGAATGATTTTACAAGGCTGAAAAGTTAGATAGGAATGTTCCCACCTGCAGTTATTAAGAAATAAAATTTCTTTGAGTGTTAAAATGAGGTAAATGTTTCATGAAAACCAGGAAGAGAAACAGGACCATGAAGTAAATATAAATAATGAGAGTATCCAGTTTACCCCTAATATTTTAATGATATTGATACAGAATCACAGAATTAGTAGGTTGGAAAAGACCTTTAAGATCATCAAGTCCAATCCTTCCTGTCTTCTACAATGAGGATAGGAAATACCAAAAAAAAAAGGTTATAAAACAGCACAACTTTGCAAATAATATCTGAAAATCACATTAATCTGCAAACTCTTCTAACCTTCAGGACTGCTTCTAAGAGGGTGCTGGTTTTAAATATTTGGAATGGGTTTTCTCAGAATAGTGTTGAGCGAAGTGGCATATTTGATTTTATCCTTCGTAGTAAAAAAAAAATATATAAAATAAAAAAAAAAAAGCCTATATAAAACAAACCAAGCAGACATTCTAGAAAAGACAATTAGCAATTTTTCAAGGGTAAGTTTCTTAATTCTTAAGGGTTTTGAACCTCAAATATGTTTCTACAGTAACTGAGCGGTCCATTTAGGTGTCCCAAAAGTTATTATGCAGTTATGTTAAATAGCATCTATGATCATGGCTATTTTTCAGCAATCTGCACACATGGCTAAGTGATAACTTCTGTGTGCTTGTGAAAAAAATGGTCCCAAATTAATCTTCTAGAGCATTAGCTCTTCCATGCTTTTAACAGTACTTTTGTGTCATAAGGCTTTTAATAAAAATAAAGGAACTTCTATCAGTCTGTAAATGATAAATGCAAGTAAATGCATTCAATAAACAAACTGAAGCACAGATTTTGGAGCATGTGTGGAGAATTGTCTCCCATTTTGAGCCTGTGAAGTTCTTGGCAGTGGGTTCCCCTTATGACCCACAGCAGTCTGACCCCTGTGAAAAAGCTTTTAATAAAAATAAAGGAACTTTTGCCATTCTGTAAGTGCAAGTAAGTGCTTGTAAATGCAAGTTGTGTTCTTCAGAATCAGAAAGCTTCAGGAGAAAATTATGCTTATTGAGCCAGATATACCTACCTCCCATCTCAGTGACTGTTTGTCTGATGAGTAACTATCTGGCAGAATGCAGGCATCGTTCTGCTTCTTGTGGACATTTTCAGTGGGAAAACAAAGGCTCTGCTTTCCCCTTCAAATTGATGGGGCAAGGAGGTTAGGCAGAATATTGTTCTGTACGTTAGGCTTTGGACAGGATCCTGGAATAAACCTCACAGCTGTTAGAAGCAGTCAGAGCTCCACGGGTCATGAGCAGGTGTCAGTGCAATGCCTCGCACTATCAGGCTGAAAGCACGGCGCTCACTCACGCCTGGCTGCAGTGGTTCCTTAGAAGAACAACCACCACTTAGTGAAACACCAATGCTTCTTCTGACATCACTTGTCTTTGGTGACCTTTTGCCCAGATGTAGTCCTGCTCCTAAGATCTGCTGAGATCAGATTAGTAGAACGCAACTTTCATCCTTTGTCTCTTTACATATGAGATGCTCCAATTTCTTTAAGGAGCTCCTCACACAGAACACTCTGCTTGGTTCATTATTGTTAGAGTCCTTCCTCCAGGTTTTTCCAGAAAGCCTGCAATCCCCTGACCCTTAAGACTTTGCAGTCAGAAAGGAGGACTCATAAGAGAGCATGAATTGCAATTGCAGGTTCTTCTGTGCCCTGAGAAATTAAAGGTATAGATGACTTTAATGAACTTAGGAAAGCAGGTAAATCAGTTTAGCCTATGATGCCAGTTATCTGGTTTGAAACAAAGACTTCCCAAACATATTATAGCAGGCAAATCTCTCAGTAGTTCTGAAGTGTAACGTTGATATCTCTAAAACCTACGTCTGGTACGTAGGACTGGTACTTAAGACTCCTTTTTGAATAGGGTTTTAGTAGGCTTCACTGGGGATGAGTCAGGTGGTGTTGACTAACAATTGGTAGCAGAGGGGAAGGTTGTACCTCAGAAAGGATTCTGTTTATAATTATGAAAAGCATGTTTTCTGAACATTAATAGGGTATATCTTGTTAATTATGATGATATATAAGGTATTTCACCTGTGAAACCATTTAGAAAATTAATGTTTGAGTCACAGAAAGGTCATTGCCATTCTGGAAGGAATCCATTCATCTCTAAATAGGCCATCCAAATATAGACTAAGAAATACACTATATATAATTACCTGGAAATAGATGGAATAAATAAGATTGATGATAGGCATTACTAAAGCCACACTTTAGTTTCCTGCTAGGAAAAAGTAGAACTGGAAGAGACAATAATATCCATGTAAAAATGCAAGAAATAGGTTAAAGTCTTGAGGAGTTCTGTGAGATTCAGCTATTACACCAGGTGAGCACTCATCAGCCTTCAGAAGTGGTGTACATCAAGGACTTTGTCCCGAGATTCAGTTAAGTATTTCTAAAGACAGCTCCTAGAAAGAAGGGAACAAGGATGATTTTTTTTCCCCAAAAACTGTACCTTGCATGACAGCATAGTATCTCTGTATTTGCCACAGTTGCACTTAAAAGTAGATAGAATGTATGTGCCATCTGTGAAGGCAAACAAATAAACATGTTAATGAATATTTCCATGTGTGAGTCTTCTTTTGGCGTATTGCTGAAGAGTGGTGCTGAGCAGGAAGGAGACCAGCAGCTACGATGGTGAAGTGCATTGCCAAGAGTTTCACAGAATTGTTGGAAGGGACCTCCAGAGATCATCGGGTCCAACCCTCTGCCAAAGCAGGGTCCCTAGGACAGGTCACACAGGGAGGCATCCAAATGGGTCTGGAATATCTCCAGAGAAGGAGACTCCACAACCCCCCTGGGCAGCCTGTCCCAGGGCTCCCTCACCGGGAAGAAGTTCTTCCCCATGTTGGTGTGGAACTCCCTGTGCTCCAACTTGAGACCATCGCCCCTTGTCCTATCCCCACAGACCACTGAGAAGAGGCTGGCCATTTCCCCCTGTGTCCCACACTTCAGATATTTATAACCATTGATCAGATCCCCTCTCAGACTTCTTTTCTCAAGGCTGAACAGCCCCAGTTCGCTCAGCCTTTCCTCACAGGGGAGATGCTCCAGCCCCTTAATCCTCTTCGTAGCCCTTCTCTGGACTCTCTCCAGGACATCCCTGTCTTTTTTGTACCTGGGAGCCCAGAGCTGGATACAGTACTCCAGATGAGGCCTGACCAGGGCAGAGTAGAGGGGAAGGATTTAACCCTAGGAGATAAACTTTTTTTTAAATATTTAATGTTTTGGTTTTTAAAACTACAGAATAAAAGCCCAGCCGATCGAGTGAGCTCTGGAGCCCATTTAGCAGAGGGGGAAAAATAGAAAAATGTGAGTATGTGCCTTTGATTGAAAGCCTGCTGATTAGCCTTGGCTCATCTGTAGGATGGAGAAAAGGAGTCCCAGATTCATACCCACTTGCTGCGATGTTTTCTTAGAGGAATCAATCTCAATGGGTAAGAAAGCAATTTAGTAATTGAAATCCCCCGTTCCCCCAGTCGTGGTGATGTTAGCTGTTTGTTTCTTCACCACATGAAAGGCAACAAGAGCAGCTTGAAAGCACAGCTCAGCTGGGTGAGGTCTGAGTCAGGCAATGGCCCTGCCCGATGTCCCTGAGGGTCTGCAGCCCCAGAGGAATTCCTCTGCAGTTGGTAGGATCGCGGGGACAGGGGAAGTCTCAAGCTGTCCCAGCAGCTCCCTGTTCTCCAGCTCAGTTCTTCTAGGACTGAAATCTCCCACCCCAATCAGACTGGAAAGAGGTAGTCCTTGTCTCTGGGAGGCAGCATCCTTCAGCACCAGCTTTATGAACTGTCATGCTTAGCCCCAGATATAGGCCACATCCATATACAGAGGTATACCACCTTTGAAAAGTTCCTACCTCCTACACAGAGCTATTCCATCCCTGGTCTTCCTGGGTGGTTTCAGAAAACGTTGCCCCATCTGGCCATGAGTTCACTGCTTGTAATTGAAGTGGCTTGAATCTGGAGTTAACCACAGCGGTGCCTCTAAAAGCGCCTTCAGAGACCCCTCCCTTGAAGCGTGGTGGTCACTGTTATTTTCACCTCTTTTCTTTCATAAGAGCTGTCTGCCTCCGGGCCCTGGTTGGCTGAGGATATTACAGGCTCTCCTTTTCCACGTGAGTACCAGGAAATCAGTTTCCCTGGCATTGCTGGCCACTCCCTGGGCAGACCACGCTCACGCTGGGGTCACGGTCCAGATTAAAACAAAATTTATTTATGGTAAGGGAAGTTCAGGATTACCCAGCTTCTGTCTCCAGGCTCCACTCTCTCACAGCTCCCCCTGTAACTTGTGCATTCCAAACTGCAATGAGCTTTGGCATCTGCTGAGCCCTGATGCTCTCAGAGGAGCTCTGGGATATTAGAATATGTTGATGAATTAGAACCTTTGCTTTTACTTCCCCCCCTACAACCCCCTGTTCTGGGAGAGCAATATCCCCATGTTCCCATTTTGCAACACACTTGGCAGAAAGGGCTGGACAACTGCTCAAGGTGGGGACAGTTTAAGCAGAAAGGGGTGAGGATTTACAGCACATTGAAATCTTCCTGTCACACCAAAATCCAGCATCAGCATGTCCTGCTTGCATGGGGAGGGGGGCAGAGAGGGGTGCATCTGGCCTTGCTTATGCGCCCATAGGGGAAGTTCCCATTAGCCAGCGCTGATAACCCGTGTGTGAAACCAGCCTGGAGCAAGCCAGCTCCATCTCCTGAAACACAAACCTGCTGGCCAGCAAAGGTGACCCTGGCAGAGGCAGGAAAGATGCCAAGGATCGGTGTGCAGTTACAGCCAGTTAGACTGTAAGACATTTGGTCTAGGAACCATCTTGGGGATAACTTTGTGACTACCAGGCTCAGCACGGTACTTGGAGACTGGCACAAGCTGGGCACATACACACACCAAACTGCCTTGGAGCAGGCAACGTTCAATCAGTGTTGCTGGTTGGGGTCACTTGTATAAGTCATGTTCTGGGGAGGGTGTTCTCCTTCTTCCTGATAGGAAAATTGCAGGATAATGGAACCGGCTGAGAAAACTACTTTCTGAGACCATCTGTGCCAAAAACCTTGGCAGTTTATGCATAGCAAATGAAAAAGGAGACTGTGAAGGTGAGTGAAGAATAAAAAACCAAACCCTAAACTAATATATTTGTAAAAAACATTCCTGCCTTAGTCACCCCCTCTGTTTCTCCCAGATCCCACATCCCACTGCAGGGAGCTGTGGTATTTCCATCAGTGAGACAATGCACTTTCCCTTGAAAGCTGCTGGGTTTAATCTCACCATCAGATGGTGTGATTCATTTCTGCAGTCCCTGTTGTACATTTCTTAATATCAGACACGAGTGAAATATCTTCAGAACTGTGAGCCAGAGTGGAGTTAACTATTTTTTCAAAGGAAAAGATGCTGGAAATATATAGTGATCTTCATCAGCTGAAAGAACATGTGAAACCAAGGCCAGGCTCCTGGGCTGCACGTGACAAACCTGTCATGGTATCAACTAAGTGAGCCAGAAAGTGTTTCACACCTCTCAACCCAAACCAGTTCAGTTCAGCCAAATCCCAGACGTAGGTCAGAGCACGTGGCTCAGCACGCAGCTGCTTGTAGGTGACCACATCTGGTGAGTAACAGAGGAGGGGGCCTCTGCTGCATGGATTCATCCTCCACAATGTAACAAAGCTTTCCTCATAGCAAAGTTTCATGTCATAGCACATGTACATGGTCTGCTTTAAATATGGTCATCACATGCATTGCCTGAAACCATTGCATAGGTCACAAAGTCCTCCTGAGAGCTGTGTTCAACAAAGACAGGCTGAAGAGCTGTTGCAGTGAGTCCAGAGGAGGCCACAAAGATGACCATGGGGCTGGAGCACCTCTCCTATGAAGACAGGTTGAGAGAATTGGGCTTGTTCAGTCTGGAGAAGAGAAGGCTCCAGGGGGACCTAATTGTGGCATAAGCAATACTTAAAAGGGTCCTACAGGAAAGTGGGAGAGGGACTGTTTGCCAAGGAGTGCAGGGACAGGACAAGGGGCAATGGCTTCAAGCTGAAAGAGAGCAGAGTTAGGTTAGATGTTAGGAAGAAATTCTTCTCTATGTGGGTGATGAGGCCCTGGCATAGGGTGTCCAGGGAAGCTGCAGCTGCCCCTGGATCCCTGGCAGGGTTCAAGGCCAGGTTGGATGGGGCTTTGGGCAATCTGGGTTAGTGGAGGGTGTCCCTGTCCGTGGCAGGGGGTTGGAACTAGATGATCTTTGAGGTCCCTTCCAACCCCACACATTCTGTGATTCTAAGTCCTTTTACTTTTCCCTCTGGTTTCTGAGCCTTTGAAGTTTGTTCAGGGTGTATGCTAAAGCGCTTTCCCACAACAGCTTTCCTGTAATGGAAGCTGCAATTCTCAGGTCATCTCTTGACTTCTGAAGCAAAGGCTTCAAAGCCTCCCCCAGAAATTGCAAGCTGAAGTAAAAAAATCTGCGTGCAGTAGCTCTGAATTGTGTGTCTTCACACCTTTGCTTCCTGCTGTTGTATTCATGTCTTTTGAATTTCTACCTGTAAATAATCTTCAACACCTTTGAAAGGCAAGTGATCATAATGGTGCTGTGAGCTGGGAATGTTTATTACATGGTTTAAAGCATTCCTGCCACCTGTAGAGGTCCTTTTGCATCCCTGCATAACCATCACCCCTTGGGAGGGGAAGTACTTTGTGTGGTTTTGGTCTGGTTTGCCATGGCCCGTTCCTTGATTAGGAGCTTGAGCCTCTTTACTCACCTTTTTCCACCTGCAGCTTTACAAAACCCAGTCTGTCAATCCAACGGATGGATACTCACACCAGAACTAAGGCAGAATCCCACTCCTCAGCAGAAGGGCTTCGGATCAAGACCTAAACACAAACTACTGTAAAACTAAGGTTGAGAGCCTGGTGTGTCCCTTTCCCTTTCCCTTTCCCTTTCCCTTTCCCTTTCCCTTTCC
>VZTU01010680.1:0-32475 GCA_013400835.1 Zapornia atra | reverse complement strand
CCGTCCCTCCGGGCCGCCCCGGGCAGCCGACCGCGCGGACGGGGGATTCTCACCGAAAAAGGCGTTCAGCAGCTTCTGCACCTGGATGTTGCTGCCGACGGTCCGGTAGATGCCCTCGGTACCGATCCCTGCGGGGGCAACCCCAGAGCGTCACCCCGGCTGCGGGCCGCGGGCCCCATCTAGCGGCACCGCCCGCGCCCGCACCGGCACCGGCACCGGCACCGGACCGACGGGACGGGACCGGCCGGGATGGGACCCACCGAGACGGGACCCGCCGGGCCGGGATGGGACTTGAGCCCATCGCCCCTTGTCCTGTCCCCACAGACACTGAGCAGAGGCTGCCCATGGCCCCCCGTGTCCCACCCTTCAGCTATTGATCCCCAGTGATCAGATCCCCTCTCAGTCTCTCCTCTCCAGGCTGAACAGCCTTGAGAAAACAAGTCATTCATTGACCAACACCACAGCACCACAGCAAGTACAACAGAACTCAAGGCCATGGACACAACACCGGGATAGTGGCACCTCCCCACCCCACGGGGACACCTCACCTTTGGTTTCCACTGCATTGATGCACTTCCTTACAAACTTGAAGCCGACCTCATTCAGCTCCACTGTGGGAAGGAAGGGAAGCGGCGTGAGCTGCCTGAGCATGGGCTCCTCATGGAGCAATACCAGGGAGACCCCTGCACCCAGAGCCTGCTCAGCACACAGCATGGCAGTGCCCTGCACATGGCAGGGTTCACACCAGGGTCTGCATCGTGTGCACCCCTCCACAAAATCACAGGCATTCCTTAAACCCAGCAAGGAGTTACCAGTTCCATGAGGTCTCTGTTTTTCCTGGAGTCTGTTTTGAGCTGCAGCACTGCTCCCTACCCCCTTTCCATCTTTAATCACCACAGTGTAACTCAGAGTCCTGCCACATGTGAATTTGCATCCGATACGGGGCCGATTAATCATTTCCAGAGCTCTGCAAAATCTGCAGCTGAAGCTCTTCCACATCACAGGACTGTGGTGTTTCTGCTTATCTACTCAACGGGACTGAAAAGCAAAACCAACACAGCCTGACAGGCCAAGTAAAGCAGAGCACGGGGTTCAGTTCCCCCCAGCACCCACAGACCGTCTCTGCCTGGCCTGCAGGCATCACAGAGCAGGTACAAGCAGGATGCTTTCCCATCCATCTATTCCAGCTTCTGTAGTGACTGCTAACTCCTCTGGGATTCCTGAAAGCATGGTCCAAGTTATGATCTCTCTCAGCTCAGCACAAACCTCTACCCTGAATGTCCCCTGAATGACCCTGCTGGGGCTGGTTTGGCACTGAGAGGTTTGGGTTATTTTGGGGGGTGTTTGGTTCTTTGTATTTTTAACACAAAATGCCATTTTACTGGAAAAGGCAGGCACAGGACACATCTGGAGCAGCTCCAGCCCAGCACAGGCTGTGGGGCAGACCCTAGGACAGCCAGGCTGTCAGGTTGTTCTCTCTTCCCGGAGTGACAGCGAGGAAGAGCTCAGACCTGTGCTGGCTCCAGCCCAGGAACCAGCAGACACCCCTAAGCACCGATCCCCTGGTACCTGACACTGAGTGGTATGACACTTCAAGTCTCTCTCACTCTTATCTATTAAAACCAGAGAGTATTTACTCTGTGAACACGAGCCGTGTTCTTTCCAGGCGTGTGATGCAAACACAGTCAAACAACAGGTTTCTCACTTATGGCCCTGCCAGCGCTACCTCTGCGCCCAATAAAGCCAGCTAATTAAAGCACTGATAGATAAAAGCAAGCTCCAAGATCCAGAGCGCAGGGCACGAGGCCCTGCAGCTCTCCAGGGCAGCTCCTCAGCCTGCCCTGGGTCTGTACCCCGCTCACAAAGGGGAACCACGGGGCGGGTGGGTGGGCTGGGAGCTCCAGGAACCAGATGCCACCTCCCTTTCCCCATTAGAACCTTTGCTGAGGGGAAAGTCCTCAAACCCTCCCACTGATCCTTCTCCCCTGTTACCTGGGGGTTCAGAGGCACAAACTGAACTCTGCATCTCTGTGCCAAATAAAACCTGCACACTGGAACTGGTAACTTTTACCGTTTGCAACTGATTCCTATCTGGCCTCGGTGCCAGGCACTGGGATGGAAGGGAAAGGAGTGTGACCAGAGGGTGACAGCCTGTGCAGCAGGAATCGGGGCAAGTGTATCTGCACTGAAACCACTGCCTGCTCCCAGACAGCTTGGACAGCTCAGAGGAACAGCCAGAGGAGTGACTCACTTTCTTCCTGCTTCGTGATGGGACTGTGGTAGATCTGAAGAAGAGGAGGGATCGGGGGAGGAAGAAACAAAACCATAATGCAACCTCATTTGATATTTATTTTCTAGAGCAGATGCAGCCCCATAAAGCACCCAAAGCCACCACAAACAGCAGGACCACGGCCCAAGGCAACATCTGTTTATGACTAAGCAAGATACACCATTGTCTGCACACCAAGGAGTTTCTGCAGCCCCCATGTCTAGGACAGAGGTCTCCCAAAAACTGAACAGGAAGCTTTGTCCTTAGAGCACCCTGCAAAAACTCTGTCCTTAGGCAGTGGGACAGTCTGGCAGCCTGGGTTCCAGGTTTGTCATTTTTTTGCTTGCTTTAGGAAGTCCAAGTGTCAGACATTCCTTCGTGCCCCACAAAAATACACTCTATTTTGTTATCAATATCAAGCAGCAGGTGCTGCTCTCGATAGAAACCCCGACTCCTCCACAGCCAGTAACACCCCACGGGAGCCAGGGAGCCCCAGACGTCCCCAAGGGCTGGGCTGCCCAGCAGCACACACGGACCCTCTGCACTGCCCTGTCCCTTCCCCTTGGAATGAGGGGAGCACTGTGCAGCAGCCACAGTCTGGCCCAGCATGGCTGGGGAGTGTACTGGGGCTTTGGGGGGAAACCCAACCACCACCACACGCTGTGGCACGAAGCCCCCTCCCACAGCTGCAGCCATGCAGCACAACCATGCAGCACAGCCATGCAGCACAGCCGTGCAGGGCAGCCGTGCAGCAGAGCTGTTCCAGGCTGCAGAAGGGCTCTGGGCCATGGCTGTGCCAGCAGAGGACTCTGCTCCACAGCACATCCACGCTGTGCAGCAGCTCCCTCAAGACCTACCGGCTCCTTCCCATCCATGGCTTCCATCCAGAGCCTTCGATTGGCTTCCGAGAGCGCCTGCAGCGTGATGGTCCCAGACCTGTGCAGGGGTCACCCAGGGACAGGCAGGAAAACGAAGCAAAAGAGAAGAGTTGTTTTTAATGAATGCAGAGAGTGATTTTGCCCAGGCTGAGGGGGCTTGGGGGCCCCTGGAACACCAAGCATCTCACCTCTCATTGGTTTCAATGTCAAAGCAAAACCTCTTGTCTATCGAGTCAGTCTTTCTCCGCACGCAGGATTTCAGTGTCAGGTCTAAAGTGCCCTAGGAGAGAAAATGAAAGCCAAGGTGAGACATGGGGGAGACTGGGGGGGTCCCTCTGCACCCTCAGGCTCAGCCCAGCGTGACACTGCCCACAGGGCACCAGTGGGTGCCCTGCCAGCCCCATGCCATCAGTACCCAGAGCACAGATGGTCCTTCCTGAACCAGATGGGCCAGCCCGAAGCAAGGCCAGGCTCCACGCCTGGGGCTGGCTTACACCATGATGACAGGCTCCCGGCTGCCATTTGGGGGGTTCAGAGCTCTGCTTGTAGCTGTAGCATCAGAAGGCCTGTGGGTACCCCTGAGCTGAAGGTGCAGATTACCAGAGTTTGGGGCTAACCCTCCCTACCTGCACCTGCTGCCTTACGAGCCATGGGCAGAGCACAGATGACAACAGAGCTCACCGGTCAACAGTCTGGATGTTTCTTTGCCAGGGCCTCTGCCAAGGGCCTCCAAAAAGTACATGTACTGTTATTTTCTTGCTGCAGAGGGCTGCCAAAGAACAGGCCATGAGATCACGAACTGGAGCGCAGCTCGCCTGACTGGGAAGTCCTGGGGGGACGTGGCTCCATGGCAGAGGAGGGTGGGTGGACTCAGCTGGACGGGCTTGCAGTACTCCGTCATCCAGGCCTGCATCCCACCCCTCCCCTGGCACACCGAGGAGCTGCAGGGAACTCCTAGGCACGCTTGCAAAGACCAAAGCATTTAGTGACAGAAGCAGTTCCCCAAATCGCTGTGGTTTAGAGCTGCAGCCACTGCCCTCTCCTAACAGCCATCCCACTCACAAGTAACCAGTTCTGAGCTCAGAAACCAAAATCACAAACTGGGGACTGTGTGAACACGCAGAGGCAGAGAGCTGCTGCTTCTGGGAGAGCTCATCTAGCAGCCCAAGTAATTCAAGTACTCGCCATCACTGCCCAAGGGCTACATGCAAACCAGGCTGCGGGTTCCCCGCCATGTGTGTGGATAAACAGAACAACTGGCTGGTCTGGAAAGCAGGAATTTCACACTAGAGCAAAGCTGCAAGGAGCCACTGCTGCCCAAGGGATGCTCCGTGAGCCACGGCACGTCCCAAGGACAGGCACTGCCAGACTGGTCCCGATGGCACCTGGACATGGCACCTGTATGTCTGTCTGACTGCAGAGACGAGGTGGGTGGGTTGAAGGTGAGCCCTGACAGCTGGGGCAGCGTTTGCAGGCATCCCTCCATGAAACCAACTCACTTGCTTAGCTCCAGGCTTCTGGTCCATGGGCGTCATGCGTAAGGTCTTTGCCTCTTTCTCGTACTGGCAGTAGTATTTCACCCAGGAGATGCCCAGCGCCCCTGCAGAAACACAACCCGGCGTCAGAGGCTGTGCTGTGGGTGGGCACAGGCAGCTGGGCACGGCCAGCGCTTCCCCTGTGTCCCCCACTTCTCTGGGGACAGACACCCCTGGCCCCAGGGGACGCCTCCAGCATCTCTGCTGCTGAGAGGCAGGAGCAGTGGGAGGAGTAGAGGTGCAGGGGGGGCAGCAGCCGCCTCCAGCGCGCTCCCAGAACGCCGCTGGTGAAAGGGCGATTGTGGGGCTCTGGTCACAGGCCAGGCTGGCTCGGCCAAGCCCAGCCACAACCCACACTGGAGGATCCTACGCGTCCTGAATGCCCGTTTCACACAGGCACCACTGCTCCTCCTGCTGATGGAAACCTGCTCTGAAGACAGCAGCACGTCAAAACACGCTGAGAGCTCCCGCTTGGATCACATGAGGTTCACTGACCCTGAGCTCTGCTGTCCCACCTGCACCCCTTTGTATGAAATACTTCAACTGAGGCTTCTGGGGTTGTTTTGAGCTGCAGCATCAGGAGGAACAACTCTCCACACTCAGTTCACAAGGGATGCAGAAACAGAGGCAGCAGGCAGACACTGGCACGCAGCACACAGAGCTGTGTGGGGACTCACATCACTGTGAGCTTTCTTATAAAGTCAGGATAAACTCACACACCAGTGTATGCACCAATGTATTTGTGTATCTAACCCAAAAAGGAACTGCTCACAGTGTCAGGGCCACAGCTCCCAGGGGCTGCTCTCCCCAAGCACCCAGCCTTGCCACCTAGAGCTGCACTGAGTACCTGTCACAGCCCGATTTGGTTGGCTCTGACTCCACACAACCACAGCGGGTTTGCTCCCCTGTCACCAGTTAACAGCCCTCAGAGACGCTGTGGGAGGGAAGCTGGGCAGGTCTGACAGGACACAGCCAAGCTGGATCTGCCAGAGCTCCAGCACTACAACAGAGTAATAAACCTCATCTGATCTGGCCCAGGGCAACGAGCTCCTTGCTGACGTGGCTCACGTAGCCCCGGACAGCTCTGTGCCAGCGCTGAGAAAGCCAGCAGCTGACAGGCAGTGACATGCTGGGCACAGGACACGCCACAGCAGGGCCACGAGCCAGGCCCACGTGTTCTCCAAGGCGTTCAGAGGCAGACAAAAGCCATTACATTTCTCCTGAGTGTACAGGTAGCCCTCGATGGTGGGCTGCCCCGGCAGCTTGCAGGTGAGGGGGGCTTCCTTCATCCTCTTCTTCAGGTCTTCCAGCTCCTCCCGTGTGCTGGAGAAATGATTCCTCGTCTGTCAGGAGAGAACAAGCACATCTTGTTAGGATACACACCTGACCAGCAGCGGAGAGCAGGCAGCAGGTACCCCTGGTCACACGTTAGGGGCTGGGGCAGAAATGAGTCGGTGCCTGGTGTACACACACAGCAGCCACTCCAGGGACTGGCAAAGCTCCAGCTGTAGCAACACTGAGCTCCCAACGGTGACTGCAGAGACACGGTGTAACACACTGTGTGTGGAAACAGGGCTGAGGAGTCAGGGCTCGGAGGACACCGGTGCCTGCAGTACCTGGGCTCCTCCGCACCGCTGTGGGGTAACGGGAGTGTCCTACAGAACTAAGGCATGGATTCCCCAAGAGATCCTGCTATGGATTCCCCAAGAGATCCTGCTATGGATTCCCCAAGAGATCATGCTGCCCTGCTTGGCAGGAATCATTTTTCCAGTCACACTGACTCAGGGTAGGAAACCAGGGTGTTTTTAGGGAACACCACTTAGAGCAATTAATGAGCCAGCAGCAGGCTCAGCTGGGCACAGATACACGGCTGCGGTTCCATGGGACCAAGGGCCAGCCACGAAAGACTGAGCATAAAAGGATCAGGACACAGGTCTTCTACCCCACGAGTTCCCTTCACCAGCGGAGGAGCTCACCAAAGCACACTGCAAGCTGGTACTGCTAAGATCAAGACTGGAGGCCTTTTTAGAAGATGTGTACTAATTTGATCTCATGAAATTGAGAGAAATTTCAGTCTTGTTTATGCACCAGGTTAAATGATTCCATGGCACCAGCCCCTTGCAGCCAGAGAAAGGTGCTATGATAGGACCTGTGGACTCTCTGGTGCAGGAGAGGAGAAAATACATGTGAAATGAGAAGGAAATAACTTATCTGCACCTCCCACAACACAAACAGGACAGTCTGTTCTGCATGGAAAAGCCTTGCCACCAGAGGCCATTAAATACAAACAAGTCACATGCAAAAAATAGTTGAGCAGGGCAGGAACTCACGTTCTGCAGGCTGAGCTGAAGCTGCTGCTTGTAAGGGAGGAAATCCTGCGTGAGCTCAACTGTCAGGTTGTTGTAAGTGAAGAGGCTGTGGAGAAAAGCCAGCACCTGCAAAGGAGAGCACGGCCACAGATTAGACTTCTACGCTTCCCATCAGAGGGATTCTGTAGCTCAGGACTCACATACACAAATGCAGCTCGCTCTCACAGTTCTGGAGCAACACAAGGATGAGTTATGCATACAACGTCCCCAAAGCCCAGCTCTGCCACCCACACATCCGTCCTAACGAAACACGCCCGAAATCAGAGACCCTGCTGGGAGAACAAGAGCAGATCTGCAGATTGCTACACGATCCAAACTCCTCCAGGCCTGGGCAGAGCCACCCACCCAGGACAGGGTCCCTGCATGGGGACACCAGCCCTGCACTGGTACCACCACAGCCTGTGCTGGGGCCAGTGAGCGGGGCAGGTAACTCTCTCCCTAATGCTTACCAAGCACAAGGTGCTCAAGATAATTCATACCAAGTCCTGCAGCTACCCTGGCATCCAGCCTGCTCCTCAGGACTGGCAGGTACTGAGCAAGGAGCCTGTGCCTTCAGGGCCCTTGCTGCTACGCCGCAGCAATCCGAGCACGATGTTAACTCCCGCTCCACCTCAGGACTCCCCAGGACTGAACCCAGCCCGGTCACCCATCCCTTTGTGTGGCTCTCTGCAGCTCAGCGCCTCTGCACCTCAAACAAGAGCTGAAGAAACAGGGAGCTCCTACCGGCTCAACGATGCTGAATTTCTTGCTCTCCTGTACTTCCTGGATCTGGTACACATACTCCAGGGAGGACTCAAAGAAATTGTGTCTCTCTTTGTCAACCTGAAGGTCAGCCTGGAAGGAAGAGGGAGAGGTGAAGAAAGAAAACACATCTCATCTACTGGGAGAGTGTGTGAGTAGTGGCTGTGTGCAGCCCGCAGGAGGGTGCCCTCCCTCAGGAGACAGCCCGGCCCAGCGCCCAGCCCGGAGCACTCGCCCAGCCCCAGCCAGCCAGCACACCGGCCAGTCTCGCTCTGCGGGCGAGGCTTTCCCAGGGTGTGTCTGTCACGATAGCACAAGCTCCCTGTCCACCCACAGCCCTGCTCCTGTGAGGACAGGGCCACTGCCACAAGCCTCTCGCCTGACTCCTGCTGCGGCCCGAAACCGGCGACTGCGGAGCCGCAGCACCGGGCAGGACAGGGCAGAGTGTGGTGTCACCACACACCACACCCCGTGCGGTGTCACCACGCAGCGTGTGCCCTGTGAAGAGGCTGGTCAGAAACTGGGCAGGCAGATTCCACCTGCCCCAGCTCTGCTGGAGTGGGCTGGAGCAGCTGGGACTCTCCTCACTTGTTGCAACACATTTGGCAGCAGCAGGAGCTGGAAGGGCCCCCCCGTGCCTGCTGCTCACTGCCACCAAGGGCCCATTGCCTCCGAGGGACCCCTGCCCCCCAGGGCCCATTGCCTCCGAGGGACCCCTGCCCCCCAGGGCCCATTGCCTCCGAGGGACCCCTGCCCCCCAGGGCCCATTGCCTCCGAGGGACCCCTGCCCCCCAGGGCCCATTGCCTCCGAGGGACCCCTGCCTCCCAGGGCCCATTGCCACCACTGGGAGCTGCACAGGAACTGGCCCCGCAGGAACAACCACAGCCTGTTACCCTGCAGCCAGCACAGCTCCCCGGGGGGTGGGCAGGAGGGTGGCCAGTCCCCAGCTGTGCCAGTGCAGCTGGTCACTGCCCGGTGCTGCGGGGGTGAGCACAGGCATACAGCCACTCAGCACCCCGGGGAGAGCAACCAGCTCGGTTCGCCTGGTCTCATCCAGAGCACCCAGGCTTTAGGGAGCTTTAACAGCTTATCAGCTTGCACTGCCTCCTGGGAGGGATGGGTTCCCTCCTTAACTCTAGAGCTGCTGGGGATGTTGGTTCCAGACCTGACTGAGGAGAAGCCTGTACTCACCTCCTGTAATTGGGATTCCTTCTTTTTGGAAGACAAATGCAAATGCCGATCCAGCATTGAATAAAACTTCTCTCCATCCTTCTCAAACTTCTTCTTCCTTTCCTGTAGGTGTGAGAGTTGCAGCAGAACAGATATTGATGCTTCCCAGGCGAGGACATGCACAATGCCAAGGCCTTCTGTGCAATTCAGTGTTCCCATGCAAGATCTCTGGGTGACCCAACCAGAACAGGAGCCACTCACTATGTGCTCTTCCCCCACAGCCCACCGCCTGCACTGGGCTGAGTTATGCCTCACAGCCAAGCTCATTGTGCCACCCTTCAAGTGCTGCATCATGTCAGCATTGTGGGAAAAGCCCCCCAACGAGGTACAGCTCCCCCTCCAGTCACTCCAGCATCACGTCAGCCTGAGACACCCTAACGCACCAAAACCTACACCCCATCTGCTGACGTGCTGCTCACACAGCTCAGGACACAGGACAAATACTTCCCTGTCAAAGACACATCTGGGAGAAGAAAAGATTTGTTAGTTTGGCAATTTTTGGTTTGGAAGCTTTTCTGCTGTGTCTCTGAAAAGCATCAGGCCCAGAGCAGGAGACGGGAAGGGCGCTATGGGGCAGGGAACTCATGGTCCCTTTGTCAGCACCATCGGAGAGGGATCACCAACCCTGCAGTGAGAACTCACACGGGTTCTACAGCCCAGCAAACCTGAATGGGACAATGCATAGCACGAGAGCAGGGACAATGAAGGAGGAAACCCAGAGGGAGCTGGGCTGAGGATCAGGCTGGCTGCTCATGCCTTATGACTGTGAAACCACAGAGGACTGTGGCAATCAACAAACAAGTAGAAGCCAGGTTGACAAGGACCCCAGGAGATGGTACCTGAGCCATTGGTATTGCTGGGAGGGAAATGAATTGCTCAAATAAGGGAATTCCAGCCTGGTAACAGGCTCCATGCCATGGCCAAGCAGGACCAGCACATACATACCACGGGGTACCTACAGGATCCCCCGCACGCTCTGTGCAGCTTTTGAAAGCCCAAGCAAGTGGAAAGCAAGTGAGGAAATCCCAGCCTCCTGTGGAATTACCTCCTGAAGGTCCTGCAGCCCTGTTCTCCTGCCCCTGCTCAGGAATTCATGATTAAACAAGCCCAAATGTCACCACCAAACAGCGCAGCAGGACTCTGCCAGGCTGGCTGGTGTCAGCTCCTTCCCTCTGGGATTCAGAAGCGGCTGCGCAGTTGGAAGCTGTGTTTCCTAAACCAAGTCCTTTCTCTTTCTTTAGTCGGTTCTGCCACAGAGTTTTGCTTCCCCATTGCCCCTGCGTGGATTACCCAGCCTGTTTACTGGAGCAGAGGGAGCTCGCCCAGCTCCCCAGGTTGCCATCGTGGCTGGCAGCTCTCAGAGCAGGGCCACGGCACGCCCCTCAGGCAGCCGGGAGGAGCAGCTTGCCACCAGCACCCAGCCCTGTGCTGGGGGACACTGGTCCTCAGAGGTGCCAAAGACAACGGGTGAACAAATGTTACTGCTGGCTGCCTTCCCACCCCCAGGGAGTCCCGTGCCTCTGATGCTCCCATCTTGCTCTTGTGAAAGCACAACTGCTCTGGGAAACACAGCGGCACCGACTCGAGCACCCTGGTCATACCCACCTCTCTGGAGCAGGGTGGGGTCCAGCCAGAAACCTCCTTACCCCAGCGTGACACCCACTGCCCTGCCCAGACCCCAACGCCCCAAAGGGAAGTTTATCTTCTGGTATCACCCTCTGCAATATCAGGGGTACTGGGACACCTCCTGTAACCAGCGCAGCTGCCAGCACGGACTGTCAGAACAGGGCACTGCCCTGCTGACTCCCAGCCCGACAGGGAAATCCAAACCCAGAGAAGCGAAAGTGCTTACGAGTGGCGACTACCCTGCCTGGGAGGTCTGACAGCCTGGCCCTGCGGTCCACCTGCCAGCAGCTCTGTGTGAGCGGGGTCCTGCTCTGCACCCTGCTGCTGCCAGCGCGGAGCAGAGCCAGAGCTCAGGTCCAGCTGGAGTGAGAGATGGAGCAGCTGGGGACTGGGGGCAGAGAAGGGCAAAGGGACTGACCAAAACACTCCTGTGAATGTGAAACGAAACTGCTCCAGCTGCATTTCCCACCCCGGGACATCCCTGCCTGGCGAAGGAAAACTGCCACAGAGCCACCGCGCTCACGGCATGACACCGGCACTGAGCACGGAGCTGTGCTCACCATCGCTCAGCACAGCCCACAGCTCGGAGCTGTGCTCACCATTGCTCAGCACAGCCCACAGCTCAGAGCTGTGCTCACCATCGCTCAGCACAGCCCACAGCTCAGAGCTGTGCTCACCATCGCTCAGCATAGCCCACAGCTCAGAGCTGTGCTCACCATCGCTCAGAGCTGTGCTCACCATCGCTCAGAGCTGTGCTCACCATCGCTCAGAGCTGTGCTCTCCATCACCCCACAGCACGGAGCGAGCGCAGAGCCCGGCTGTGCCTGGGGAAGCCCCGGGCTGAAGGCGCGGGATGGGCGGCAGGTTCCGCCTCAGCCTCATCTGGCACCGACGGGCGGAAAACGGGGAGAGAGGAGCAAGTTCACATGGAAAAAACTACTTCATGCCCGAGTTTGACTGCATTTTCTGGTGGATCAGCAGTTCATACAAAGAGAAGATGATTTCTCACGAGTGAGCTGTGCTGAGGGGCGCAGAAAGAGCACTCCCAAAACCACACTCAGCATCAACCTGGCCTTTATCCCTCACCCGCTGCCTTCTCTCCTTAGATCATGCCCCACAGAGATGAAAACAAGTAGAAGTTACTGGCCTCCCTTTCCTTTGAGTCATTACAAAGGAAATATTAACCACAGAGGTAACAAAGTGCTTTCAGGAATACAAGTTATCTCGTATGTAAGGACCTCCTGAAGAAACATGGCGTCCCCCTGGGCAGCAGCAGACATCCCAACAGCTTGCCCTGAACCCAAACAAGTTTCTCCCCCTGACAGTTTTTGGTTTGTGTGGTTCCTAACCCAGAACACTCCCCCCCCACATGGAACTGACTTCTTTTTCTAGTCAGCCCCCCCCAACGTACTCACAGCACAAAGCTCCTAACAAAGTGCCCCAAGGCCAGAGCCCCCAGTGAGAGCTGCAAGCCCAGGGCTTTGCTGGGATGCTGCCGGGGCGGGGGCAGGCACCCCGAGCTCAGCCCCAGCCCTGCCAAGGGGGTCTGTCCAGTGAGAGGGCAAGGAGGGGCTGCTGCAGAGCTGCACCTGCAGCACAGCACGCACGGAGCACAGGCATCACCCTGCTGCACGGCTCCGGATCAAGAGGGGCTCATGGGGGCTGCAGGCCACAGCCGCCCTGCTTCACGCTGTGATTCCTCCTTCCCCTCTTCCCCTCCAAGCGAGAACTCCACCACCCCTCATGCTCCTCTGCAAGCCTCAGGTCAGGCACAGCTTCACTGGGCTCGCCTGGGGCTCGGGCGGCTCGTGGCACAAAACGCACCAAGCCTGGAGCCTGCACGGACCGAGCTCACAGTCCAGCCACCACGAGCAGGACTCAAGGTGAAACAAAAACCCAGAGCACCCCTCCCCTAACCAACCCCCACACCTCCGGGACAGCGTCCGTGCCCTTCCCCACACCTCCAGGACACATCTGTGCCCTTCCCCACGCTCGCAGCCGTCTAGGTTCGGCTGGTCCATTGACACACTCACCAAACCAGGGCTGCACCCCCAGCCAGGAGCTCCCACTGCTCCCCAGCTCACCAAGGTGCCAGGGCTGAGAAGCAGCTCAGCTCAGGGCATCACCCATCCCCTGCTGCCACTCTCCATGCGACACACAGACCTTCGCCGATGATCTGCAGGTCTGCGTGGAGCAGGGCAGGGCAGCTGGGGGTGGGGGGTGGCTTCAGTGGGTCCTAGTGACACCCCAGGGGCTCCCCTGGCAGGATCACGCTGTCTGACCCATGAGACTCCATTCATCCCGGGAGGACGCAGGCTCGATGCCTCGGCCAGGCTGCCTGGCTGCTCTCCAGCGGAGGCATCACAAAGCCCCATTCAGCCTCCTTTCCTATCTGGCTTCAGCATCTCCCAGAGAACAGAAAATATCTCAGAGGGGGTGGCTCTGCCAAAATAGGGGAAATGGAGCAGAGGGCGCAAACTCTCAGTGTCACGGCTCCGGTCTGCTGCACAGCCTGGCCCCGGCCCCGCTCCCGCTGGTGTAAATCAGGAAGGATCTGCTGGGGTGACGCCAGCGAGCGGAGGCGCAGCGGCGGGGAGAGGGACCCCTCGCTGACAGAGCGCCTTTGTGAGCCCTCCTCATTTGTATTTCACACCCTCTGCCGAGGGAGGCGGAGGAGCCGGAGCAGCGCTGCGGGCTGGCAAGGAAGGTCTGTGCCCAGGCCATCCCCCAGGGATGCAGCCCGGCGGGACCCGGGCCAGCAGCTCCTCTCAGGAAAGCCGGGGAGGGGAGGGCAGGGGGCTGGGGTGGGCTGAAGCTCGCTCCGAAACTCGCACCCACGCGAGGCTGTGGGGCAGCGCTGGAGAAGGTGGCAGGTCCCCCTGCATCCCAGGCACCCCTATGCAAGGCGAGGTGCTCCCCTGCCAGCTCCTGGGGGACAGCAGCTCTGCCGAGCCCCCTCCTCACCACACCTTTGTGGGTCGGGTTCTTCTTCAGAAACAAAACCCAGAGACCTCCAAGGCACCTGCCCAGGACCCCTGCCCTCCCCCAGCCACTTCCTAACAGTGTCCTGCACGGTGGCTGTGTGACACCTGCCTGAGCACCCCGCTCACCAGTGGGGACCGAGGAGGGGCTGTACTGTGTACAGCCCCACGGCTGCGGCACCCACCGTGCAGCCGGCACCGGCCTGCGCCCACGGCGGTACCGGGGGGCCCTGCCGGGCAGGATGGCGACCAAGTGCCGGCTCCCAAACCCTGTATTTATGAAACAGCCAAGACTCCAGATGGGCTGGGCTGGATCCAGGCCCTGAGCGCTCTCCAAAACATCTCCATTTCGGAGCTGGGTCGGCGCCAGCCCCATCTCAAGCTGCCGCCGAGTAACGTGGAACCTGGACTTCTTGATAGCAGAGCAGGGAAAAGGGATCTCTTCTGCTCACCATGTGCAGGCTTTGCTTTTTATAGCTTGTTCCTTTAAAAGTTTGCTCCATCTGAAAGACTCATTAGATGCTTTATTTAAATATTTCCTAACAAAAGCCCTGTGACTATGAGCAGGGTCTGCCTGCCCCTCTCCCCCCTGCTCCAACACACGCTGACCCGAAGAAACGGTCTGATTCTGAATGGCGCTGAGAGAACAAAGGGGAGAAGAGAGAAGGCAGCAAGGAGAGCCTCCTGGTCACCAGCCCTTGCTCAGGATGGAGGCAGCGCTGGAACTAGGCCAGAAGAGAACCCAAAGAATTCAGGAAAAGGTTTTGGAGCCTCTTGTGATTGAAAAATCAGACTAAAAGTCACCACGCAGACTCCTTCGTGCCAGCAGCCGACAGCCAGCGCTGAACAGGGAAGGTTCTGAAGGCAGTCAAAACCTAGTACAACAGCTGCCTGCTGCTTAAAAACGACAGCAACTAAAAATGTAGGAGAAAAGGACTCAAATTCAAATACAGCAATAGAAAACACATCTGCTTACAGGTAAACCAGGCTAGCCCAGAAGCACACCTTACCTTGGTGAACCCTATCTGCTCCTTCCGAAAGTTTTCCAGAGGTTTGATCAGCAAATCACTAGCATTCTGCACCTATGGGCAAAGAAAGGAACAGCTTAGCTACAGGACACAGATTAATTTTCTCCTGAGTAGAGGCTGCACAGGGCTAGAAGCCAGGAGCTCTCAATTGTGATGTGTCTGACTGCTGCACACTCAGACTCTGCCTGGACGTGAGGTCACTTAACCCATCTGTACCCACTTTTCCCCATCTGTAAGAGGCAGAAAACCCCAATCATGGTACACAAGGCTTTCGGGAGAGCTCTGTAGCTGGTGGTGGGTGCCCACAGCCCACCACCTTCCCTGCACAGCCCACAACACTGCGAAGCTCCCACCAAAGCCTGGGCACCAGCCTGCCGGAGCAGCAGCCCCAGGACACTGGTTGCCCCACGGTCCCGGCCATGCCACGGCAGCTTTGTTCCCTCTGCTGTGCCATTATCCCCCCAGGAGCACGCACCAGAACCAGGCACGCTCTCCAAGCACGCTGGACACTGCTAGTTGATTCTCAGCCCAGCCTGCAGCAAGCTGCCCTGCCTGCTCGAACGGGAGCGAGAGGACAGGCTGCTGCTGTGTCCCTTCTGCCACTGCTGCCGGCTCCTCTGCCCCAGACAAGCCAGCTGCGCTCCCTCCTGGCCACCACCATGCCAGCTCTGCTTTGCAGGCAGCATCTGCCCTTGTCTCAGTGCCAGGCTGCCATGGGAGAGGTCCCAGAGGCAGGGACATGGTGAGATTTGAGCATCTCCCAGCAGACGCTCGTGCTGGTGAGTGCACAGCCAGAAAGTGGCTGCTGCAGTCCTGAAACAAGCTGCTTCCCACTGCAGGGGCTCAGCAAGGCCACGATGGGCAGGAGCTGCTCCTCAGAGAAGGTGTGATGAAGCCCTGAGCCCACGTGAGTGTGGGGCTGGGCCCAGCTCCCTGCCACACAGGTTCCTCCTGGCCTGGCACTCCCACCACAGACAGACAGGGCTCCACGGCTCTGAGCGTATGGCTCTCAAAGGATGGCCTTTCCTTCTCCTGAGATCCAGCCAGAACCACGGCAGGGTGTCTGTCACAGCCAGAGGGTAACAGCAGCGGGCAGGGAAGAAGGAAAGCTGCCTCTGCCAGGCCTGACAGGCACTTTCCTGGGACACATTCTGTGCTCCCTCTCCAAAAATCCACAGCAAACACACCCCAGTCTGTATCACTGGCTCCAGCTCCAACCTGGCACTGGGACAGGTCCTGCCACCTCTTCCCACACCCACTTCTACTGCAACAGGCTCTCTCCCGAGCTCCAGAGAAGGGAGTGGGGAAGAGGAGGGGATAGGAGACTACACTGCCACAGCCCCTTTGCATCATTTAGAGCTGATGAACATGGTGAGGGTGAAATATTGTGAGGGAGCTGCTGTACAGGACTGCTCCTCTGAGTGGGGGGCAGAAAAAAGGATTTAGAAAAGTGGGACAGGATCCCTAGAAGCATCTGTGATCCCTGAAATGACCCTTCTGCCCACCTACCCAGTGCCAGGGGGTCATGCTACCTGGGACACAATTACTAAACACCTTACCACCGTCCTCCAGCCCCTTACTGGTTGCCTCCCACTCCCTGACTGCCTGCAGACCCACAGAGTGGCCGGTGGCTTCCCGCTGGCGCAGCCACCAGCCTGGCACAAGCTCTTGCTGCTGCACGAGGCAGGGGAAAGCAGAGCCAAGCAGCACATTCCTGGCATACTGCAGCAGCTCTCTACTGAGCCTAACCTTCATGTTTTCCCTGGAATTAGGAGTGAAACGGGAAGCCAGCGCTGGCTCTGGCTCGGCAGAGGGCACGGCGCCGTGGGAGGCCGCAGGCAGCATCGCCCTGCGGGAGCTGTGCCGCCGAGGGCAGGGGCACAGGGGGCCTGCGTGCTCACCCTCAGCTAAATCCCTAATAATGTCTCTGTGACTGCTGGCAGGGAGCAGAGGATCTGGACAACCTGTGGGACAACCTCTGCCCCCCATGCCCAGCACCTCCCCTTTGCTGCTGGAGCCCACAGCAACAGCACCGTGGACCAGACATGGTACGAAGCACATTCCTGGTGCTCCCAGCCCCCCTCCCACGGGAAGCTTCACAGGAAGGTGCCTGGTGCTGCTTGGCCAGGGTTTAGCACTGACACATCGCGAGAGGGCGGCGGACCAGAGCAGCTTACCATCATGGACCTCTCCAGCTCTACCTCCTGGAGCAGCTCTGCAAACTCCTTAAAGGACTCGGCTGCAAAGAGAAGAAGAGGCTGATCAGTGGAGCTGGGACATGCCACCAGAGCGCGGGGACACACTGGTACCCCAATCTGGCTGCACCCCCAGCCCTGCTAGCTAAAGGCTTGCCAAGACCCAGGGCAGAGGGTTAGAGTTCTGCCCCAGCCGGGGCAAGGCCACAGGAGCATTTCTGTCCTTACGCCCTGGGAAAAAGGGTCTCCTGCCCCCAGCAACGAGGGAGATACACCCTGGGAAGGGAAGAGATGTTAATTAGGGTTCATTAGGAATTGTACTGCAGGCCAGAGGCAGGGAGGGGGCAAGCAAACAGAAGGGGCTGTGGTGGGACTGGGCCGGGCTCTGCCATGGCAGGGAGTGGCTGTGACACCGGGAAGAGCTGAGGCCCATTCCAGGAGCAGGATGAGTCTGTGAACTGCCAGCAGCCCAGAACGACAGAGGTGACACTCAGTGACAAGGAGCACATCCATGTGCCTCCGAGGAGAGCAGCGGGTGCAGCAACACTCCCTGGCACTGCCACTGCTCCCAGAGCACCAAAACCAAAGAGAAAGATCCCCCTGGTCAGCACTGCTCCTGGAGTCCGACTGCAGCACCAGCAATGGGAACCGGCATCCAGCTCCGGCGTGCTGGGCTGGGTAACACACCCAGGGCCAGCCAGGCACCCACCGCAACCCCTCACCCCAGCCAGGGGCAGAGGGTGCCCTGTGCTGTGCCCGCAGGCCGAGCGCCGCTCCGCTCGCCCTCCCAGGGCCCAGTCCCGTCCCTCAGGCCCCGGCACCCCCAGCCCCGGCTTCCAGCGTCACAGAGCCGACTCTGCAGCTGCCGACACCCGGGAGGGAAGAGCCGCAGCCTCGTGACACAGTCCCTCAGCCGGCACCCTCCAGATGAGTCAGCGAGGCTGTGCTCCCCTCCAGAGCCCGGCCCCAGCCCGGCACACGCCGTGCCCCAGCAGCCTCCAGCGCTGCACCGCGGCCCCAGGACGGTCCCAGCATGGGCTGGGCTGGACGGGACCCCGAGGGTCACACAGCTCCAGCCCCAGTGATGTGCTGACACTGCAGCCCCAAGCGCACACAGCCAGCGCACACCAGGGAAGGAATTACCACGGGGAGAAAGGGGACCCAGCCTTGGGCTTCCAGGGGGAGTGTCAGCACCTAAAGCTTTCACTCGATGCTTTACCCCTCACTCCCTGGACAGGGCCTGGCACACATCTCCTGGGTCAGGAGCAGCAGCCCAGAGCCCCTGGCCCTGCACAGAGAGACGTGGCTCAGGCTACAGCCCACTGCGGACAGCAGTGTCCAGGAGCACCACGACAGACCCTGCCTGCTGGCCTGGGCCAATGTTTGCAAACCCTTGTGGAGGGGGGCAGGGGGCTGTCCCCAGCCACTGTCCCCACACCACACCTCTTGGTGCCAGGAACATCAGCCTCCTGGAGCCAGAGGACTTTAGGTGTCAGTGCCTGGCAGGGGGGAACATGCCATCCGATGTCATCGCTCAGCTCTGATAGAGCAGCTGACTCAGGTCCCCGGGTGACCGGTGGGGGGACTGCAGCTGCTGTGTAATGCAGCATCAGTAACAACATCCCCAACAGTTAACATCCCCAGGGCAAAGCACTGCTGTGGCCAGACAGCAGCAGCACAGGGTCTGTCCCCTGCCAGGCTCGCAGTGCTCTGTGTGCCATTAGTTATATTCCCAGATCAAACACGTGCCCTGCAGCTCGGTGGGAAGTGGATGGTTTGCATCACTTCTGATTCCTGCACATGGAAGGAGCTCCTGTGCTCCCACGCAGACCTCCGGCACTGGCAGGAGGGGATGCCAGTGCCCCACTGCTGTGTGAGGAGCCAGGGAGCCCTTCACAGCAGCCCTGCACAGCAGCCCCATGGGTTTGGTGTGGGAGGAGGAACACGGCGCAGGGCGTTTTGTGGGGAAACCGGGACCTCTGCTTGGAAAAGCCAAAGATTCCCTGGCAAGGACAGGAGGAGGAGACGCTGGGTTCACCGCAGTGTTTCACATGTGCTGTCACCTCTTGCTGCTCTGCTCCACCCACCACCCCCCATTCAGCCTCTGCCATTTCCAGCAGCCTTCCTCATGCGCCGAGTGCTACAGCCCTGCCACGCCGGCTGGCCACAGCTCACCACAGCCCTGCTGCACCGGCTCACCACACCGGCTCACCGCAGCCCTGCTGCACCGGCTCACCACACCGGCTCACCACAGCCCTGCTGCACCGGCTCACCACACCGGCTCACCACACCGGCTCACCACAGCCCTGCTGCACCGGCTCACCACACCGGCTCACCGCAGCCCCACCACACCAGCTCACCACATCGGCTCAGCAGTGGTGGGCTCCGCTCCCCTCCCAGGACCAGCATGCGGAGGCATCGGAGGGGCAGCGCAGGGGCAGGGGCTGCCAGAGCTCTGCCCCTGCCAGGCGCTCCTTCCCCTGGGTGCCTGTTTGCCCCAGACCCCGCTCCCAGGAGGCGCAGTGACCAGGCACCGGCTCCCCTCCCTGCCTGAGGCGCGTCTGCCGCTCTGCGCCTCAGCCGCCCTTCGATTCGGAGCTGACTCATTTCCAGCGGGTTTCACCTAGAGACTTCCCATAAAGGAAATCAGATTTTGAAGGGCAAGCTGCTTTAAACTGCTTTAAATAAAACAACCCAAAGAACAGGCTTTCCTTCCTTCCCCTTTCACCGATGGCCCAGAGACCTGACATCAGCAATGTCACCCTCGCAGCCACGCTTCGACAACAAACAGCCTGAGGAGAGCTCTTCTTCTTGTGGCTTTTTCAGGCCCAGCAGCAGCCTGCCCAGTGCCCTGTGCCACCCCCATGAGCAGCTCCATCTCTTCAGCCCTGTGCCCCCCACGAGCAGCTCCATCCCCTCAGCTTCACCTCAGCCCGGGCAGACATCCCCAGGGTTTGTCCCAAAGGTCCAGCCTCAGGGACCGAAGGCTCTCCTGCTGTCATTCCTGCCAGCTGCCACCTCTGCCACAAGCACAGCACCCCCCTGCACCGTCCCATTCGACAGCTTAGCTAAGCCAAGAACAGCACTGATGACAAAGTGGCAGCTTTAGGGCGTTTAAGCCCTTGGTTTTAGCTCCTGGGGTGCTGCAGTGTGAGCTGCAGGGTTGCACCGGGCTGGCAGGGACATGAACCAGCCACCAGCTCCCCTCCCAAAGGCAGAGGCTGGTGATCGTCTGCCATGCGATGACACCTCCAGCAATTCCTCTTTGCCGGCCGGTCGCAGCCCGGTCCCTTTCTCATGCAGCTTTGTGTCTGTGTCATGTTCTCTGTGGGGCAAAGGCAGCTCTAGGAGCAGCAGCCACACCGATGCTCTGGGCCAGGCGTGCTCCCAGTCCACCTGTGCCACTGGGAAGTGCGACTTGGGGGAAGGCCAGCGCCACATCACCATCCCCCCAGTGCCTGGAGCAGGGCTGGAGCCAGGGAAAACCTCCACAGATTATCCACTGAACTGGGAATGTGAAACTCTACCCGTGAAATTCAAACAGCTGACAGGCACCAGAGGAACCCAGCTCCTGGAGCTGTTAAAAACCATCAGCAGAGGCAGATCCCAGGAGAAGATGAGACTCCCTCACTGCAGTTTGCACCAAATGGAAGCAGACTCACCAATATTGATCTCATCATCTGTCAGCGTGTCGCCAATGAAGTCAAACTGAAAGGACTGCAAAGTCTGGGAGAATTTCTGCACCGCCGATGAGTAACCTGGAGAGGACAGAGCAACAGGGCCATGAGCTTCTGCTCTAGAGCTGGCGAGCTGTAGTTCAGCCTGCACGGAGCAGAACTGCAGCCAGGTGGTTAGAAAAATCCATAGCAAAATCAATAGCCAGCAGGAATTTAGAGCTCGTTAGAAACACCACGATGTCCCGACCTGTCAGAGGCTGCAGGGAGCATCTGTGTGCTCTGCTGCTGCTTTCCCAGCGGTGTCAGGAACACCTCGGCGATACACTAACAGACACGCCGACTGTACCAACAGCCGATCGACAGGCTCGGGTCCTGCCCCGTGGGGAGAGGCTCGGCAGTGCCACAGCCCAGCGCTGAGCCGGCACCACCGACAGCCCCAGGACCTGCTGCTGGCCCTGGCAGAGACACGTGCGGGCTGGAACACAGACACTTCCCGACAGCAGCCGTGGCTCAGCGTGAACGTTCCCAGAGGAGCCTCCAGCCCAAAGGGCCTTTGTGCTGCTGCGCCCTGCGCGGCCGATCCGCTCTGCGCCGGTGGAGCCGCAGCCGGGCCGGGGCAGCGACGGCGCAGCAGGCAGACCCCAAGGCCAGAGTCACCCCCCAGTGCTGGCCAGGGTCTCTCTTCCCCCAGGAGGAGGGGTTCTGCAGCCAGCAGAGCGGAGACCGGAGGGATCTGAGCCCACCACAAGGCTGCAGCAGACACTGAGAGGCAAACAGGGGGCGGCCGGACTCACCTGACCCCCGGCGATCACACGAACACACGGGGTCATTTCAGGCTTTGATTTATGTGGCTGACTCCCCAGGTTTGGAGTCCAGCTACCCGCACAGCCCTAAACCATGTTCCTCCATGGGGATGCACCAGAGGTGATGCTGAAGTTCAGGAGCTGGGAGTGTGGAAGGGCGACAGCAGGATGGCAGCGTGTGGCCAGCTCCCAGCCAGGAGCTGTGGAGCAGCTCTGTGCCCACAGGGGTTAAGTGGTTGCTTTGTTAATAAACCCACATGTGGAATCGATTCTGGCATCAGTTGTTAAAATCTTGGGGGGATCACCAGCCAAAAAGGTGGTGTGAATGAGTGAGGGACGGCGCCTGCGCTACCCCCTGCACTGCTAGCCCCAGAAGATGCTGCTCTGGGTGAATTTTTGTCTGTTCCCTCCCACTGCAGGCTCGGTGACAAAGGACCTTACACCACGGTGGCAAACACGGGGCTTTCTGAAACACTGCTACAAAGAGGAGAGAAAGATTGGGCACCACCAAACTGGATGTTAGGACAGGAGAGCAAATGGGCACCTGGGACCCTGGGCAGCGGCCTGGACCGCTCTGCCCTGACCCTGAGTACCCCGGGACCCCAGGGCCCACCCAGACCCCCAGCAACCACAGTGTGGGGAGGAGCGTGGCCGAGGAGCACAGGCAGCCCCCTCTCCCCTCAAAAGCCCCGTTCAGCCGTCTCCTCCTGGGTCAAACCTTTGCTCCTGAATGGGCAGATTCAGGCCTGAATGTGGCTATTTAGGCGCAGCTGCCGGGGCCCGAGCGCGCGCCCGGGTGAGCTGCGGCACAGAAGGTGCCATTGATCTGGAGGAAACCTCGGTAAAGGATTCTCCTCGTCCCCGTGGCGCTCGTCTCAGGCTGGGCCAGGGGCTCAGCTGTCGCTCAGGGGAATCTTTGTGCCTCCCCCTCAGCATCTTCCTCGGACGCTGCTGACAGCCCTGCCCAGCCCATCCTCGCCCCCTCTGATGTGTATCAGTGGGTGAGCTTCAACTGCCCCATTTAAATGCCCACCCGACCCAGCACCAGGTCCTGAGCAGCCCCCCAAAAGCCAGCAGCACCAAGGCGGCTTCTTGCATCCCACCCTCCCACAGGCTCAGTACAGCACTGGATCCATCACCACCGCTGCCTGCCATGGTCAGTGTCCGTCCCGCTGTCAGTGTCTGTCCGTCCCACTCCACGCATGGTGACAAGGCACCGGCCAGACATGGAGCATGTCTCACCGAGAGCCAGGGTGCTGCTCGCGAGCCCCTCTCGCAGCGCCCGGGGGCCACGCACGTGGGGGGCTGGGGGGTTTGCACCCAGGTGGCGTTCTCTCCCTTCAACAGACACCCCCACGTTCCCCCCACCCCTGACACACACCTCTGCCCTGCTCAGGCAGCGCCTGGCACACCTGCGGAGAGCCGGCCCACTGCTGATGGGGTATCGTGGTGCTGCCAGGCCGGGGCCGCCCCTGTTCCGGCCGCCTCAGAGGGCAGCCACAGGCCCCTGCCCGGTGCAGGTCACTGGTACCCAGCACCACCCCACACTGCCAGGGCCAGCCAGGCGAGAGCCTGGGGGGCCGGAGGGGCAGTGGGGTCTCACCCCCTGCCCTACACCACTCCCCACACCTCACACCCCCCTCACTCCACTCCAGCTCCACAACCCACCCCCATGGCTCCCCGTGGCTGTGAAATGGCACTGGGAAAGGCCGGGCAGCCCAAGCCCAGGCTGAGCTACAGCAGCCTAAGGAGGAGCAGCTCCGCTTCGGTGCTTCCCAGCTCCCACACACACAGAGCACACCCAGCCAACGGGCTCTCCTGTCAGACCAGCAAGGCAAAGACAGTGACAGTTCATTCTGCGCTTCAACAAGGGCGTTTGAAGCCAAGGACAAACCTGAGGGTCAGGATCTGACCTCTGGAGATGCATTTTTGGGGGGAAATGTTGCAAGACGCTGATCACCACAGCCGAGCGTGCAGGGAGCTTCTTCCCAGCGCCTGGTCAGCACGGGACGTTTTCCACTTCCCCTTGGAGAGCTGGGCAAGGGGACACGTGGAGCATGAGAAACCACTTGTCCTCAGCACGCACAGGAGCGGCTGCGGTCCCCGAAGGGAAGAGGGTGTCCGTTGTCACTGAATCCCACTGCAGAGCATCCCAGGGAGCTGCATCGTGAAGGAGATGGAGCTCATCCGTGCTGCCACCCCAGAGATGGGGGTCTGGCACCCGAGCCAGTGCTTCCAGGGGAGTCTCTGTACTTGCAGCAGAGCTTTACGAGCTGCCACACACAACGTGCTTGGCCAAGGGGTCGGATCCTGCTCCACGCTGTTGTATTTATACAGCCTGTACTAACTGCAAGTGCTGTCCCACCCAAACAGCTCAGCTCTGACCCGAGGAAGTTACCCTGACTGCAGCTGCTGCAGCTTGGGCCCAGGGAGCAGAGCAGGGCTGTGGGCCAGGCACAGGTACAGCCCTCAGCAGCTCTCCCAGCGGAGCAGCCTCACACAGGTTATCCGACCCCTGTGCCAGTTACCCCCACACAGACTGCCCTCCCACCCAGCCCTGCCTGCTTCCCAGCCTCAGCTGAGCTTTTCACTCTCATTTTCATTCCCCTCCTTGCCCGGGGTAACCCTGGGGTAAAGGCACAGACTTGCTGACAGGCTGATTTCATTTATTGCTCAACAACAGAGCCCAAAAAAGACCAACACAGCAATTGTTCACACCTACCCTATCCTCCTGCCTGGCCTCTCTGACAGACAGCCACGATGTCACACCTGGGACAAGCTGGCACACCTCATCACACTGCTCCAAGGACAGTGCCCGCAGCTGCTTTGTATCATTTCTGCTTCCAAGATAGCAGGACAGCCATGACCTTGGGCTCCTGTGTCAGCACAGCAGCCCCCAGCCTGGCCAGGCAGGGGCGGCGGGCACACCAACCCCCTGCCCCCCCAAACAGCAGCACAACAAGGCCACCCCAGCACCTCACTCAATGCTGCTCATGAGGAGTGGGAGGTGAAACCCCATGCTAAAGGCCGGAGCTCCTGACAGGACAGCCTGCAGCTCCAGCACCCATTGGCCTTCCAAGCCGACCCCGCAGCCCAGCACAGCTGGAGCAGTGAAACTGGGAGACCACCCGGGCACACAGGGAACTCTGCCCGGCTGCCCGGGCACCAGCGCCGCAGGGGAAGGTGGTGCTGGTGCTCCCGGGGTGGTGAGAGGCTCCCAGACCTGTTGGGGAGGGCAGAGCACACCCAGGCTGCCGACAGCCGCAGGGATGGTGACGCCAGGGGAGCCGGCGGCACTGCGGGGCCCGGGGCTGCCAGCCAGCCGTGGGGTGCAGCTAGAGGGTGGCTCCGTGGGCTGCACCCATCCATGAACCTGCCCGTTCCCCCACCCCACAGCCACCTGCTCTCACAGCCCTTCCCAGCCCTGGGCTCAGTGCTGACTGCAGGACTGAGAAAGGAAAACCTGCAGAGCTGGGCCCTGCAAAGCCAATCCACTCTCTCCTTCCCCGGGAGGAGCACAGCAGCTCAAGGAGGGGGCTGAGCAGCCCAGCTCCCTGGGCATCAGCAGAGCCCCGGGCAAAGCAGCTGGTGGGCACAGAGAGGGCAGAGCCGCACAGATCCCCGCAGCGCTGCTTGGAGCTGCTCACGAGCAGCCCAGCGAGGTTTTGGCAGCGCTGCTCTGGCGCAAGCGGCAGGAGAGGGTGTGCTCCAAGAGCCGCGGCTCCCTGCTGCACAAGCAGTACGAACACAGGGAAAACAAACACGAAAACAACAGCCTCTTCTCCGGGGCAGAGCGTAGCAATCCCCACAGACAGATCTTATGATCCGCCGAGCCGCGGGGCAGCTCCCCGGCAGCCACCCTCCCCGGCAGCCACCCTCCCGGGCAGCAGGACAGCCCCCCGCGCCCGCGGGTCTGGCAGCCCGCAGCACCGATGAGTTCAGAGTTTCCTTGGGCAGGGGCGCAGAGGGGAGGCAGGAGGCCAGATGAGTCACTGGCAGCGCGAGGGGAACACTCGCAGCCCTCCTAGGAGCGGTTGGGAGCAGGGAGGGACACGCATCCCTCCTGCTCCAGGGCTGGGAGCTGCTGCCAGCGAGGGCTCAGCCCAGCCCATGCCTGCTGGGGAGCCCCTGGGCACCTGCACCCCTCCCCACACCTGCTGCGGAGCCCCCGGGCACCTGCACCCCTCCCCACGCCTGCTGCGGAGCCCCCAGCACCTGCACCCCTCCCTGCACCAGGACAGCCTGAACCCATGCGCCCTGCGGCACCCCTAGGTGGGCTTGGCTGAGAGCTCACCCCACCTCTGGGCTCCCCCACAAGCCCCACAATCCACAAGGAATCACAGGTCCAGCTCTGAGCCTCCACTGCTGAGGGACCCCCAGGCCCTGCAGACCCCCAGTTCATCACCTGAAGGCACAGAACACGCCATGCCTCCTGCTCTGTTTACACAGGGCAATTAAAGTTCTAAGGATACCCAGCCTCTGCCTTCAGAATCCACCCTGGCTGGGGCAACAGGAGATAGAAAGGACAGAGAACAGACTGCAGAGAGGAACCCGAATTCCGGCCTTTACTTGTATTTAAGACCTTCCCCTCAGGCTGCTCAGCTGCTCTGACAGCCTTTTGAAGGACCCGTGGCTGCCCGTGCACCTGCACCTTGAATTCGGTGGCAAAAGGGCCACCAGCCAGGAAAAGCCAGCACGACCTGGGGTGAGGAGCCTGCGGGGCGAAGCCAAGGGCAGTGCTGGCAAGTGCACCCTCCCCACAGCCAAACCCAGCGGTTTCTTCACAGGAGCCTGTGGCTGACACGGTTCCAAAGGGCTGTGGTGCTTTAGGACAGCCCCTGCTGCCCTTCACCAAGCAGCTCTGGTGCTGGGGTGCTCGCTGCCCCTGAAACGCCTGCGCACAGGGAAGGACTTGCTTCTTTTCCCCTACAGACCCCCTGGTTCTTCAACCACACCGACACTCCGCGCTGCTCGGAGGCAGAGGAGGGGCAGAGCGGGTCCACAGCCGGGCAGCCAGGGATGGGTGCTGCAGCAGTGACCCCCAGGCAGGCACGGCACGGCACGGCACCGGCCGAGGAGCACGGTGCCGTGGGGAGGATTCCAGCTGCTGGACACACAGGGCTGCCATGGCCACTCCATGGAGCCAGGCTGGCACACAGCAGGGCAGAAGCCACCTGGGAAGAGCCTGTGGGAGAACATGGGGTGCTGCATCTGTAGTTACTGGTTGAGACCAAAAGAATTATTGGATAACATATTCCAAACATTCCTCCAGAAACGGCCAGAAAAGCTGAGTCCTCACGTGGTGACTCAAGAGGAAACTCTCTGGTCAGCAGCAGGGCTGCTGTGAGCCCCTGGGCTGTCAGACACATCACAAAACATGGATAACACCCACATCCTCCCCGGGAAGGAGCCGGGAGAGGCAGCAGAGCGTGGACAGAAGGCATCCCGTGTGGCAGCAGAAAGATACTGAAACCATGGAAACGCCCGACCCTCTCTGCCCAGCCTGGCCCTCCCTGCCGAGGTGCTGGGCTGTGCACGGGTGCTGGGCTGGACAGAGCCATCACAACATGCCACACGTGGGTTTGCTGGAAGCTGGACCCGCTCACCAGCCCTGGTGCTGGCTGGGACCACGGGTGGGGATGGGCAGGAAGCCACCCCAGCCGCTGCTCCTGCCCTGGGGCAGCTGCCAGGTCCCCACTGACCCCCCGCAGGGAGCCCGGCACCAGGCAGCTCACCTGGGAGCTGCCCCCCAGGCATCAGCCAAGGGCAGAGCACCACGGCACCACCACCCAGGGTGAGAGAACTGCTCCTGCCCCCAGCAGAACCCCCACACACACCAGGGAGCCCCGAAACCAGGGGGTACAGCTCACCAGGGGGGTACAGCTCACCAGGGGGGTACAGCTCACAGCTGCAGCAGGCTGATACTGCGCCTGCTCCTCCTCTTTCCTGCCTGTGCCTGAAGATACAGCCTCAGTGGCTGGGGAGGGCTGGCTTTTTGGGAGGGTTTTTGTTCTCTTCTTGTTGCTATTGTTGCTCAGTCTCTGGCTGAAGCACGTCTGGTTTAAATTTGCAGCAACTTTGGGCCCTGCAGTCTGTGCACAGCGCCTGCAGCCCTGGAAAACGAGGTGCTTCTGCATCTGCTGGCTGCAGAGACTCCTCTCCCCTTCCTGAGACCTGTCCTGAGAGGCCCCACAGAGCGCAGACCCTCCCCAGGGAGAGCAGTGTCTGTGGCATGTGAGCTCAAGCCCACTGCACTGGTGTACAGGCACAGCCACCCATCGCAAGGGGAGCATCCCTCTGGCTGCTGCAGGGCACCAGGAACTGGAACTCCTGCTCCACCCCAGAGCCCACAGAGCACAAACAAGCGGTGGGATCTTTTTTCCAGCTGAAGGAGTCACATTTTCTGGGTATTGTTATGCACAGCCTATCAGGTCAAGGACACTAGAGCACTCCCAGTGCCAGGTCTGTACCTGGTATGGGGTGTTTCCAGCCCTGCAGAGCACTGCTGTGCCTCCCACAGACCTACACACAGTTTATCTGCCCGAGGCCCCCAAGGTCTCCATGCACACAGCTCCCAGGCTCCCACTATCACCCTTGCCATGAGAGGGTGCCAGCCCCAGCCTGCAGCACGGCGAGACTGGCACCGAGCACTCAGACCTCCAAACCCTCAAGAAGACACCTCTGTGCTGTTGCCACGGGCTTCCTTTCCCTTGGTTCCTGGCTAAACTAGCACAACCTCAGTGTCTGTAACTCTGAGGGTTGTGGGTTTAGGTGGAGGAGGTGCCTAGGTGCACACAACATCACTCCAAAGCCACTGGTGGGACCAGCTGAGGACTGATGACTCTGCAGACAAGCAGGAGAAGTCAGGAGAAAACACTAGAAGGTTTCAGTAGTAACCAGAGCCCTTACTGGATGAAACCCCCAGCGAGGACGGGGCAGACCAGCAAGGAGAGGACAAGTACAAGGAGAACACATCATCGCTGGAGAGGAGTGATGGATTTTCCAGCCAGGCATTTTTCCCCTGCTGAAGCCCAGAAAGAGCTTAACACCCCCTGCTCTGGCACAAGGTGCTGCAGGAGAAAGGTGTCCCTGCAGCTGTGAGCCATCCAAACCCTCCTGCAGCCAGCCCACGGCAGCTCCTCCTGGTGCCACCAGCACGGGTGGGAAGCCAGGCCCAGAGGGAAACAGGAGGCTCCAGTGCTGCCACAGCGGGACAGCGCCACGGAACCAGTAACAAATCCCAGTCTGTGTTCTGCCTCCAGGATGCCTTCCCCAGCATCCTGAACTGGGAGGTGAGAGGGAAGGGGCTGGCACCAGCTCAGCTCCAGGCCGCAGCGTGCAGTCCCTGGCTGCCCAGAGCCAGGCTCAGGCTCCCCAGGGCCAAGCAGGATACTCAGACAACACTGTTCCTTCCTCCTGTCAGCACACCCCATAGCTGGGGTAACGAGGAACGTCACAGCCCAGGGCAGGGGCCTGACACCTTATTCAGCTGGTCACAGCCAGACAGGGTCCAAGCCAGGGTACCGACTGCTGCTGGGGTGCAGCATCAGGGCAGCACAAGGCTACAAGAGGAGCAGGAGGAAGAGGACAGACCCATTTTTAAGAGGTCAGACAGTCTTGGCAAGTGGCTGCGTTACCAGTCTGGCCAGTGGCACCAGAGACAGGCTAATGGGCACCTCACTGGGACTCGGGGTCCCCTGTGCACGCCGGGCGGGTTAAGGAGCAGCTCTCCCCAGGACAGAGGCCTCTGTGTGCCCACACAGAGGGTTCCTGTGCACACCCCCATGGAGGGGCTGCAGGCTGGCCCCCAGAGAGGCTGTCTTTATGGGACGGGGTGTTTTTAACACCCCACAGGCGCCGCGGTGCCCAGCCCTGCCCAGAGCACAGAGCTAATGTTTGCCTGGAGAGCTCCAGCATTTCCCCTGCCAGCAAAGACACACGTGGGTGCTTGGTCCTCTTCCAGGGGAGCCCGAGGCTCGCCCAGGCATCGGCAGAGCCCAGCACCTGGCTCTAGCACACCGTGCCGATGGATCCGGGCCACAGCCTCTACAGGCTTCACGTGAGCCAGCACACAGGGCTTCTGCAGGAGCCCAGCAGGCAGCCACCCCAAGGCTGCCGTAGCCTCTGCTGCCTCCCCCCTGTCTGCACCCCAAAGCATTAAACCCCCAGGCACCACCTCTGACAACAGCAGGGAACTGGTGTGCCATGCCGGGGACCACAGAGCCCCAGAGCCGACCGGTGCCAGACCCGTGGGCTGGACCCTCCCCACATCCCCCATCAGCCCCCTTCCAGGGGAAAAGCCTCTCATTACCCAGCTGCCACGTGCATCCTGTGCAGAGACACCTCTTCCCATCCCTTCCTCACACCACCCTCCCAGGATGGCGCTGGCTGCTGGGCAGGCTGGCTGCCGACACGCCGGGTCAGGGCCATCTGCTGCTCCACGCAGCACAGAAACCCAGGGCAAAGCCACCCACATCTGCATGAGAACTCAGGGCTCCTCCAGCTTCAAAGCACAGTTTACACCACAGCAGCGCTCCTACACTCATAGAGACATTTCTCAACTCCATTTGATATATAATTGCAGGAGATCAAAGGCTGGGGGAAACGGGTGGCTTGGCGTTACCACACACGTAGCTGGGCACAGCGAGCAAGAGAGATTCCCAAAAAGCCCCAGGGGACTGAGCCACGGGGAGAAAATGATGTGAAGAAGCCATCCTTACAATGACTGGGATGTGACACAGCCACCTTCTGACACGCATGCTCGTGGCCTCGAGCACCCAGCCTGCAGCAGCTCATGCCTGGCCACCACAGCACAGGGCCACGAGCCCTGGGGCACAGAGGAGCCACTGCCAGATGGATTCCCGGTGCCTGGCCTGAGCAGACAGACCGACAGACACCAGCCCAGCATGCTCCAAGCAAGGCAGGCCTTGCAGCTTTGGTGGGGGCCAGTGAGGAGAGTCAAGCCTGGCTTCTGGGGTGAGCAAAGCCCCGGCATGGGGAATGCTGCCGGCACAGGCAGGCCTGCACCCCTGCAATGATTTCAGGTTGTACCTGAAGGACTTGTTTAAAAACCCCACACTCAAGTTCACATATTAATTTGCTACAAATGAGATGATGGTGAATTAATCGGGCGGTGAAAGGGCTGTGAAAGCACCAGGAGACACCCCAAAATCTCCAAACGAAGCCTCCAGAGCAGTGTTTTTTAGACAGTGGATGCCCTGCTTGTGCTGCTGACAGGATTAGGTGATACCAAGTGGGTTTTCCTCCTTTTCAGCTTCTAGAAGCTCCACTAGAACACTCCTAACACCTCCCAGCAGGTAGAGCAGGTAGGCTGAGATGATCCTGACAGTGTACGTGCTCCTCACATCACAGGCAGCTCCACAGCACCCGGCTTCACCCAGCGCAGGACGCAGAGGTGCTGCAGAGCTCCATGGCAAGGCAGGCTCACATGCTGCCTGCGGCCTGGCAAAGGGACAGCCAGCCTCGGGCAGCCCCGGGGCGTTGAGCCGGGGCGCCCTGTGCTCGCAGAGGACCAGTAAAGCCCAGCAGACCCCAGCTCCCCGCAGCAGGACCCTCACGTCTCTCCTCAGGGTTCTGCACCGGCGCTGCTGGGGCTGCGTCAGGCCTTTTGTTCGGCAGCGTGTGCCGGCGCCCCAGGCCGGGCCCACCAGCTGGGACAGCAGGTGTTGGACAGCCTGGCTCTGCGCAGCGTGTGCCTGCCTCAGCCACCAGGCAGACAGCACACACACCTCTCAGAGCACACACACCTCACACACACACCTCTCAGAGCACACACACCTCACACACACACCTCTCAGAGCACACACACCTCCCTCACACACACACCTCTCAGAGGCTGTGCCCAGCACCGTGAGTCGAGACCTTGGATCGGCTGGGCCAAAGGTTTAACCAAGAGGGAGAGGTGGAGGACAGGACCTCTGCACAGAGACCAATCGGAACAATCACCCTAATTAATCCTTGATGAAGGGAGCTCACTCCCTCTCGCACCTTTGCTTCCCAGTGCTGAGGGACTGATCCATCCCCAGCTGCCAAAGGGCAGGAATGACTCACCGGGCAGCGGGATGGACCAGCCCCCAGCCCCAGGTGCTCTGGCAGCAGACAGAGAGCAGCCCCACACTCCTACACACCGTCCTATGCACACAGACGGGCTTCAGAGGACAGCCCACTATTTTCTTTAGAGTTATCTCTTATGTAAAAGGGGGATGGGGTGTGATTCCCCGGGAGCTGATGGAAGCCCGGGTGGGTCCTGGCCCCAGCAGCTCCCCAGCAGCCATCCCGCCTCCTGCTCCAGCCACGCTCATGAAAAACAAGTCAGCACAAAAACACCCCCACAGCTTCCTGGGGGTTCCTCAGTCCTGGGGGGGGGGAATTATCTGTGCTGCCTGGGTGTGCTCTGTTTCCTTCCACTTCTCTCCTTCCTCCTTGCCCGTCTCACTGGGACGGATCTGCTGAGCCAGCAGAATCCCACACATCCAGGAACAGCATCAGGGCTTCAAAGGGACACTGCAAAGGGAGGAGAAGCTCCGTATTTACATTAACAGACAGGCTTGTTAAAGCCTCTCTGCTTTGCAGCGCGGGCTGCTGCTTCTCCCCCCGGGCTGAGCAGAGGGTTGGGGTTCTGCAGTACCCCTCAGCATCCTACAGCCCTGTGATGTCTCCCGCTTCAGTCACAGCAGCTTTTGTCTTCCCTGTTTTCCAGATGGGCAAACACGGGCTATTCCAGTCACGGCCTGGGTAAGGAGGAAGCTCTGAATTACTCTTAACAAAGGGGCAGCGACCAAGCCCATTAACACCAGCTAAAACCCAACCAGCTGGCAAGAGAACCAGCACCCAGAGTGTGCCCCAGCCATGGCTCCGTGTGCCTGCGCCGGGGCTGATGCAAGCGCGGCTCGCAGCTGGGGCTCAGGCCTCCCCGGCTGTGCCGCCACCGGGGAAGCAGAGCTGCAGCCCCGGGGCAACCGGCATGAGCCTGGGCAGCGGGGCCGGGGAGCGCCCAAGGCAGCGGGCAGCGGGGCTGGGGCTGGCGCCGCCCGGCCCGGGCACCCCCGCTCCCGGCCGAGGGGCTCCCCAGCGTCACGGCTGAAGCCTGCAGCTACTCACAAAGGATTCCCAGCGCTGCTA
>VZTU01010679.1:49283-65670 GCA_013400835.1 Zapornia atra | reverse complement strand
ATGCTCGAAATGTCACGTAACTGTTCTTTATCTGAAAGCATGTTTGTACAGAGGGTATCTACAATGGTCTCCACTTGATACTCCTTCACTTTACTCACCAAAGGGCCGAGGCTGTATAAACAGAAGAAAAGCAATAAATCTTCAACCTTCAATCAAACCCCTCATTTGATTTTAGTATTTTGAAGCAAAGTCACAAACTTATGGTTTGGTAGCAATATACAGAAGAATTTCAACACCTGAAAACCTTCAAGTGTTTGGGTTGATCACTGCCTCCATAATCTAACAATAAAATACTAGGCTGGTACATGTTTTTTATCTAGTGGTGGAAACAGTTTTTTTGCATGACTGTTCTGCTTCAGTCTCAAAACCAGAGTCCTTCTTTCTTCTTCCTTACATCAAGATTTATAACAAGTTACTCATCCAGATCCATCAGTTTATGTGCCTGACCATCACTGCCTGCTTAGTTCAGACAATTAAGCAAACTTATTAATTGCTGCAGCTTTACTTAACACAACGCTTGGGTTCAATCAGATATACACTCAGATTCATTCTATACCTTAGAGTGCCTTCCTTAATAGCACAGAAACAGTAAAATTCACAGACTCCAAGCACCACTATAAAAGCAGATTGTAACATTTCCTCTGAATAGCGAATTTTTTGTCATTCCAGCTGTTTTGAGGATCATAAACAATCTCGTACTCTTTTGTGAAATGCTCCCGTTTGTTCCAAATGCTAAAATAGATGTCCTAGTTAAGTCTAATTCATTGCTAAGAAATACTGCATCCTTCTCCACCTTCCTGGTCGCATCAACAACTTTCGGCGGGGCTTTGTTAATGTCCTGTTCCAAAAGGGAAGTTATGCAAAACCAAGGCCTTATATTGTCTCTATTTCCTTCCATTCACCTGTGAAAAACCTACCTAAGAACTCAAAGAATTACTCTTTCTCCTACTACCCCTCCTATGTCTCACTCCAAATTTGCTTATCTACTTTCTCCCTATTTTTAAAGTTTCTGCCTTCAGACAAAGCACCTCAGAAACGGGAAAGTAATTTTGAAACACTTTAAATTACCAAATATTTTAATCTAATTCAACTCACTCAAACATACTTTAACAACAAACACATCAAACTCTGAAAAGCATGTGCTATCTCTATTCCTACCATGTTCCACCAAAACCCAGTACAGTTAGCCCATGCATACAGTAACTCCCTGAAATGAACAGCTGCTTTGATTTGTAGGCTTCTGTTCTCTGTATGTTAATCTTGCCAGCTATTCTCTCTTCACTTCCCTGTGGTGACATCCATAATATTACTATCAAGAAAAATCAAGAAAGCATGCTTACTAATGAGACACCAACACCAGAGGTGAGACGTGACATGAAGCTCTACAAAGCTTAGGTTCTGCACTGATGGGAACAGAAGGGAGGGCAGGAGGACAAGTGTGCAACAATCACATCAGAGAAAAAAACAACAGCTTGAGGCAAGAATGGAGACTACAGTAGCAAAAAATATCTGAAGAAAATATAAAAATCATGAACTGGGAGTGTAGCCCACCATCAGAATTAAGAGAAACACAGATGTACCTCCAGAAAAACACTATCTATTTTCCATCCGAATTGAAAGGATAATGAATAGTAGTCTGTCCTGGTCTTGTGCACAGACCATCCCTTAGCTGTTTTGCAGCTGTTCCAGGTGTCCCACCAAGGAAATTCTACTGCCTGCTTCTCAACAGCACTGCAGTGTTTTTCCTCTCATGAAACATACTATAAGTTAGAGACATCTCCATCAAATTAAACTTCAGCCACAGTGAGAAAGCACAGAAGATTTTTGGGCAATTGCATGTGAGTGTTTTCAGTCAGACCTCTGATGAGCAGTTAAGATTGAGGATTTTAAGTGAGGCCTTTGTACCAAAAAAAAAAAAAAGGTTAATATTTTCAGGAGTGAAGACACACCAAAGAATTGTTTGGGGTATTTTCTGGAGTGATTTGTTTGAGGGATTTTTAGGAAATATTTTTCAACTTCCAAGTTTTGTTGTTGTGAAAGTTGGGGCCCAACTTGCAGCACAGAAGGCAAAGCGAGCCCATGCAATGGTTCCATCAGATTTATGCTGTGAGGATAAAGAGCATTAAAGGGGTTTCAGGTGCTGAGCTGACCATGTCTCCTATCACAACTGATGAAGCCAAGCATTACAGATCAGAAACGTGGATAATTCTGTGGCTTACAGGGGAGGGTCCATATTTTGTGTCTGCCCTTCAACACTGTACACAATGTATAAAGACAACCTCTCCATAGATCCAAACTATAAAACTGAAATAGGTGGAAATCAATGCCTGAAGAAACACAGAATAAGGAACATCTTAAAGCTCATCACAAACTAATATTAGGACTACCTTAGAATGTAATGCCTCCATATAAACTTGAGGTTTTTTCCATACTCAACTTTAATACTGTACACATCTGCTTTTCACTAAAGTTGATTCTAGCAAAGTTAACTGAGACTAAAATTATGTCTACAGTGTTAGTAAACAGTAATTTTGGAGAGCTGAATTCAAACTGAAGCCTTAAAGGAAAAACAGAACAAACTAACTTATTAAAAAAACAAGACTAAGATGAAGAAAGCAAAGTTTGAATTTTCAAATATATGCCATTATTCACTAAAAGCATACCAGACTTTTAAGAGTGCAATGATTTAGGGCTACATGGTCAGGACCTTATTGAAACATCAAAAGTATGCAACACAGAAGTCTTACAAGCAGATGCTGAAATTATCTGCAAAACAGATTGACATAATTAACAATAAAACAACTTTCAACTAGAAGCATTTGCCTTGCTTAACCCCTTGCCAAGTACAAAGTTCTAGTAAAATTAGTAAAATCAATGCACTGTATTCTAATTGTACCGCATTACTGAAAAGAAACAGCCTGGATGCAAAGTACTTCCTTTCAGACCTTACTGGTTACAGTGGGAAGAAAAAAAGTTTTGGTTTTATTTCATAAGATTTTATAAATTTTATTGAATCAAGAGCGAGTTTCACATTTTAAAACAGGAAAAACGCACAGGCATTAAGTCAACTGCACAAAACAAGGGAGGTGTGTAAATCATCTGTAGGCAAGCAGAAATTCTGTCCAAGCTATCAAGACACTAGGCTCTCATTGCAGACAGTCTGAAAGCAGACAGTCCAAAATCCAAATTAATTTACATCACTCAGGCAGAACCATACTTTACACTTAGTATTTAAATAATCTAATTCCCACACGACTGTATTACAGAAACCCACAAGTGTTTTAAGACAGAAAAACTGCTGTTGAGTCTTCAGAGTCTCAAGGAGAGTGCCTTTCTTTATTTCTATTTATTAAGAGACAAGCACACAATATACAAAATTACAAGCAAAATATTTTTTCTTGTTTCACTGAAAACAGCTCTGGAGTTTAAGTCCTGCTCTCCAAGCACACAGCTGGACCCTGGCTTCACAACTAGCTAATAAAACTGTCAGCCAGGCAGCTGCAAGGGAACACAGAGGTCACAGATCACTATTGAGAAGGAAAGGCTCGAGGTTATGGCATCCAGCATAAAAGCATGAAGTTAGTTTAGAAGCTTAGTACTGCATTTGCCAGGAATGACAGCAGGACAAGCCCACATAGACTCACAGAATGGTCTGGGTTGAGAGGGACCTCAAAGACCATCCAGCTCCAAACCCCTGCCATGGGCAGGGCCACCCTCCACTAGCCCAGGTTGCCATCCAGCCTGGCCTGGAACACTGACAGGGAGGGGGCAGCAACAGCACCTCTGGGCAAACTGTGCTGAGAATTCTTCCTCATATCTAATATAAATCTTCCCTCCTTCAGCTTAAGCTGTTGCCCCTCATACTATCACTACCCACCCTGATAAACAGCCCCTCTCCAGCTTTCCTGCAGGCCCCTTCAGGTACTGAAAGGCTGCTCTAATGTCTCCCCAAAGCCTTCTTTTCTCCAGGCTGAACGAGCCCAACTCTTTCAGCCTGTCTTCAAACAAGATGTATTGTAGTCCTCTGATTATCTTCATAACCCTTCTCTGGACTTGCTCCTACAGGTCCCTGCCCTTCACATGTTTGGGGTCCCCAGAGCCAAACACAGTACTCCAGGTGAGGTCTCATGAGAGCGGAGTACCGGGGGTGTCACCCCCATCAACCTGCTAATCATGCCTCTTTTGATGCAGCCCAGGATACGGTTGGATTTCCGGGCTGCAAGCACACATTGGCAGGTCATGTTGTGCTTGTCATCCAAAAAACCCCTTAAGTCCTCCTCCCTAGACCTACTCCCAATCTATTTTTGCAGCCTGTAACTGTGCTTGGGATTGCCCAAACCCATGTGCAGGACATTGCCCCTGGACTGTTGAACTTCACACAGTTTGCATGGGCCATCTCTCAAACTTGTCAAGATCCCTCTGGACGACATCCCTTACCTCCAGCATGTCAGCCACACTACATAGCTGTGGACGCACTCAATCCCACTGTTCATGTCACCAACAAAGATGTTAAACAGTGACAGTCCCAATACCAAGCCCTGAGGAACACCACTCATTTACTACCTTGCTAATACTGCTGGGAAAAAGAGATACAAATTATTGCATTACTTCAGCAATGGAGATCTGAGAATGTGTGGCTTAATTCCCAAGTGCTGTTAACAAGGAAATACTATCTTGTATTAGTTTCACTCGACCTATACATAATTTGTATTATCTCACTGGCCTTTTTTTAATGTGACTTGACACCTTGCACTATTGAATTAACTTCTGAATGTATAGTCAAACTTTAGCAATCACGACTTCTGTTCACAGCAACTGTCCTTTCAAGTGGGCAGTGGGAAACAAAAAAAACAAGCAAAAAAAGAGGAACAGTCTGGTCTCAAACTATGCCATTACACAGCTGTTGGAGGGAGCTAGCCTGGAAGAGTAAGGTCAGACTTAGAATACTGCAATACAGTAATTCCAGCTGGACCCGGAGGTCTGAGATCTATGGCCTTCAGCCTTAGACACCTAGCAGACACGGCTCTATACAGTAGGACAAAACCAAAATACATCTTCCAACCCAAAAACCTGTTGTATGCACTTCACTGCTGACACCCTTCATTCCCAGGTCCAAGAATTCACAGCAGCAAGAGCTAATTATCATAACAAATGCTGAACATTAGAAAAAGTCAGCAGACAAGAAGGGCAGGCAGGAGGACTCAGACAAAGGAGATGTTATCTATTATATAAAACAAGCCCTTACCTTCAAGCATTGGGGTTAACTTACAATATGACAGTAACCAGAGTAAGGTTCAAAGTTTTGGCATTAATGGTCTGCGACCACGTTTGGCAAACTTAGGAACTTCTTTTTCAATTGCTGTATTCATAATACCTTACTGCCATGAAGTCAAAGCAGTATTTGCACTTGAGGCACAGCATGTAGATTAACATCCAGGAACATGCAATTCCCAAGAAAAACCTCACCTACTGCTTTCCTTCATAAACTGTAGCCTGCTTGGTTTCCTTCTCTCTTTACCCACCATCACCCTACTCATGTGATAAAGCCTACTGAAAATACAAGCAATTGGGGAATATAAAAACAAACAAATAAAGGCAAAACCAAAACATTATTACTGAAAACATGCACTCAAATATCTCATACAACTCACTCAGTTTTGTTCCCACACAAAACTTCAAACTAATCTGACATTAACGCCAAGTCCCCCAATTAGGCCAGAGATGCCAGAGATTGATGCATTATGCTCACCCAAATGCCACGTGTCCAGGAAGGCTGCAATTTACTCATTTTGCAGAGAATTTTACACAGATAACAGGTATCTTAAAAGTAACTAAGCAAAAACAGCTTTGGTACATTTCTCGAAGATACTGCCTAAAGATAATCTCAAGAGAACTGTTAATTGAGATATTGACTGGTATCTGATAGAAGGCATAAAAAGAAGCCCCTTAAGTGCACAGAAATGAAGACGTAACGGAATGGTTTCTTGCTTGCTTCAGCTGGTACACATACTCCTGCACAAATGAACAGCTCTGACAGAGCACCCTTTGTTAGAAGCAGCCAAACCTCAGCCCCTAACCTGGCACTGCCCTTTGGTTTAGGAAAATGGCAGTGTACTGAAATCTTTAGATTCCGCAGTCTCCACAGCTACTAAACCCCTGAGAATAGGGGTTTAGAGGACTGTATCCAAAATCCACATCTGGTCATGTTACTGCTTCAATCATGTTAAATTAATACCACAATCGCATTAAAATAATTTTCAGACACAGATACTGGTAAAGACCTTTTTCTTCCAACAGATAAATTTGTGATGCATTTGACAAGAGACAGATTACTACCAAGAATGAGCTCCCAGACTCAAATACATCAAGCTACCCTGGCTGCATCCCTAAAAGTTGAAACATTTTTCCCCAGTTGCTCAAAAAAACCTCACAGGTTTCTCCACAAGCCAATTTCACTCTTGAACCAAGCTTGCCTTTTCCTTTCACAGCATCTTACTGACACGTTACTAGTTTGTCTTCAAATACACACCATTGACAGTCAGCAGCTACTCACAGCACTGCTGCACTCTTTTACCCCTGATGTACAGTAAATTGTTTTGCAAGTGACACAGGCACAAATTACCAAGGACAGAAACAATCACAACTCCAAGCTATGATAACTGTCCACAGAAGTCCAGATAAATTCCCTGTGCTTTCAGTCAACCAACTACAGTATGCAAAGGTGCAAGTGCAGGATCTGTAAAGACCATTTCACATCTGTAATACTGCATGCTCCAACAGAAGGACTGTAAGTAGAAGCACTGGGAAGCAGAAACAAGTGCATGTACAATTATAGAAGCATATGCACATAAAAATGAGTAACAGTATCTTTTCAAAAATATGGCTAGCCTTTAGCATAGCAATCCTGAAAGTTTGCTTTTGATCAATAGCAAGTGAGTTTGCTGCCTGGTTGGTGAAATTCCAGGTGGCAATGTCATCCCTCCTTTCACTGCTAGAAAGATAAGGTCCTTCTGCTTTTACAGTTTGCAATGACTTGTGCAGCTCTATAAAAATACATCTACCACATCCTAGTGATCTGCAGCTGACAACACCCTTTTACACATCCACATTGACAGACTAGAAGCAGATCTCCACCAAAAAAACCCCAGATGTTCAGCAAGTAAAAACTTCTGAAAGATTTTTATTTTTTTTTAAACCTGAGCTATTGGACAAACACTAAGTTCTTCCAACTTAAATATGTGTGGTTTTCAAATGTAACATATGAGTAACTAAAATAATGAACAGCAAAGTCTGGTCAATTAGGTCCAGATCAATTAAGCATAGGAAACACCTTTTTGCTGATGTTTTAAAGATGACCAAACCACTGAAATGATGAAGTCATCTACACAAACATCTGAAATTAGGGTTTCTTGTAAGTGTTAAACCAGACTTTACTTCAGTTAGCATCTTCAGTCCTATTTATTCAGCCTGCTAGTTCAATAAACTTGACATGCCAATTATGAAGTACATTTTTTTTAAAAAGACAGCCTCAAGCTTTGCTGGCCTTTAAGATCAGTTACAGACTTTATTATTAGTCCCAGATTAAAAACTGGTCTCATCATAAGTAAAAAATAAACTGTAAATTTCTTTTATAAAATCAGTTCTGAACACAAAGCTTTTGTACTAAAGGGTGTATTTCACACATTTGAAGGCAGTTTCAGATACTGTTTTATGCCTTCTTTGGTATTTTCCCTTTCACTAGCCAATAGTTAGTGTCATTTCTCCTAAAGCAAAAGCCATAGAAATAAACAGCGACTGTAACACTGTCTCTTTCAGGTTACATACGTTTGAAAATAAAGGTGTTCATTGTGTAGCTCCTTATTAGGAAAACCGACTCATAATCAATTACAGTCTCAAACTGGCTTATTTAATGGCTATTAAATAAGTCCACTTATAGGGAAGACTTAAAATTCACAAATGGAAAAACAAACACCAACAAATAAACAAAACCCTTTAATTCAAACCACCAGTATAGCACGATGTGCAGCAGTGTATTACCACAGCATCCAAACACTTTAAAGCTGCTGAACCGGATCAGCCGCACAACAGCCAATATGTGCATCATCCTGTTCACGCTGATGACTCACAGCATCAAGCAGGGTTCCCTATACTGAACTACTGCCCAGAGAAGTCACAATGATCAGTGTAGACAAACTACAGGATAGTAGGGGTGGAATCGTTGGAAGTACTTACATTAATGCCAGTGGGTTTTTTCATATGTGTGTGTGCACATACATGCATTTGTTTGGGATTTCCCAGGTTCCAGGAAACATTTCACAGTGTGAAACAAATAAAATATCTAAGCACAGGTTTAAACACCTAGAGTATCAAACCATACGTAACTGAGCAAAATGAGAACCAGTTCATCTTTAAACTATGACACCAAACATATTACACAATGAACGTTGTAATTTGGGTGAACAGAACATTATCAACAAATTAACAGTCCATCCAACACAATATCTATGCTTAAAACAAACCATATTGCTTGTCTAATCCAGACACACATAATCTTGGACAGAGCTTCAGGCAGTATAACTGCCATAAAGTACACAGGATATCACGCTGGACTACACTAACAGCCTGAAACGAAGAATATGCTGTGAGAATGTCCAATAGTATTTTCTACACTGGCTGACTATAAAACAGCCTATGACTATCAGATGAAGCAAAAAAACAACTCCTTCTGAAAAAAAAATGTAGACTACATAACACATTTAAAATTTTATATTCTCCTGAGAAAAACAGGGTGAACAGCCTGAAGTTTCTCACATAGTTTGCATCTACTGCCTGCAATAACAGAAGCTTGACAAATAGACTCCCTTCTGTAGGGTCAAAGCTTAGAGTAGGGTCACTTTTACTCCAGGAGCACTAAGACAGTCCATTAATTTTAATTTTTATTCAGAAATGAACTGCATGATCATCTTGCAAGGTAGTAACCCAAATACTCATCAACTCTCAACCTGACTTCTGCTAATCAAAGAACAACATGTTTTATCCTGTCCAAAACCAGTGCAATGTAACTGAAAGGATCAAGAACAAAATCACTAGTGTGCTTTGAATAGATAGTAAGAAACAAGTTCATCAGCATTTGAACCAATTGAGCCCTTCTTACCCAAATGTGAAAGCAAGCAGTGGATAAGGCAAAAGCAGGAACACTATTTGTTGCTATGCTTGCTTAAAAATAAAAGATGGCTTTATGACTATTCCAAAGTGTTTTAAATAAGCTCTGTAGAGCAAACTTAAAAATCAAACCATGAAAGAGCAATCCTCCTGCAAGGGATTCTTACCTGCTCAAAGAATGATGAAACCCTTTGCCATTCATAGTCTTTCCACTGATCTACCTGCAGAGGAAGCTCCCCTAACAAACTGCAAATTTTTCCTCCCTTCCTCAAGGAAAAAATCTGTCTCAAATACAGGTTCAAAGTTACACAGAGTTGCCCTAAATCCTTTATCTTTGAGAGAGGGAACCAATACTTAAGTGGGTCATCAAGTATTAGTCTGATTAAAGTTCCTGCTGATAGTCTCTAAAGTTCACCAGAGCTTTTGAATTAATACAGATCTAAAAAGAGGTTTACGTTTTCCTCCACTGAAAGTGCAAGCAAATCTGTAACAGAAATACCCAAGAATGACAACAGAGAATAATTTAAAAGAAAAAGTCAATAAAAATGTGCTGGCTGAATTGACCTTCCTAATGAAGCACATTTACACCCAGTGTTGTAGTAGATGGAAGACTTTAGATCAGCTTGAACTGCCTTAGAAAAACTACAGCTTAACAGTGTTCAGCCTCTCCCATCCTTCACCCCCACTACTGTTTCTACCAATGCTCATTTGACTCCAGGAAGAGAGCGCTAAACCAGAATAAAACTAAGTCCCCAAACCAGTCTACAACCAAATCTGGTATGCAACAGGGCAAGGAAAGGGACAAGAAGGGCAAGAACAGCAGAGGAGCAGCAGCACCATTAACCTAAGGCTGACTTTAAAATGTCACAGAACAATACTGTGAATGTAAGCTGCTTGAAGAAGACAAGACTTTTCGGGTGGGGGGGAGGATGTCCTCAAAACATATCTGCAAGTGGTTGGCTTGGCAAAAAAACCTTGATATATTCAAGAATGTACACAGTCTAGATGAATGTTCACAATCTACCTGACAAGTTTTTCAATCATGTTTCTTGTCCCACTGAGGTAAATTTTAACACTGTTCTTTAACACTGCTTGGATTTCTCAAAAAGATTCCAAACTTTAAATAGATCCTGTAATTTTCATTAAATCCAGTAATTTTATGAGTATGTCAGAATAGACTTTAAAACTAATGGACAGGTTGATAAGAACAGCACACATGCACAGAATGTGCATTTCATACTCTTCCCTTTGCAATTTTTCTTTAATTCTTTAATAAACATTACTTACAGTTTAGGTCCAAAATTCTAATATTGTCATTAAAGATTGTGATAAATAAACTGTGTCTACATGCATTAATCTAAACTTCAGGATGACTTTAAGATATACATTAAAGATGAGTGCTGTATGTACGGTACAACATAGCATCTTAGAAAAATTATTTCACACAAAGACAATTCTAAGCTTGAGCCAAGTTGCATAAGAATCTATTCTTCCAAGTATAAGCAATCTGCTTCAAAACCACAGAACTTAAGCTGTGCCACCAGAAACCCTGACATTTCAGAAGTCTGAATTAAAAAAAAACATGGCATTTTGTGGTGTTTGTTAAAAAAAAAACACAAACCAGAGGTGGGGAGATACATTTTAACAACACTGCAGCACCAGTGAGAGCAATTAAAGTAGTTACAATTATATTATTGTACCCCTAATATTAAACGCTGGCTTGAAACTTACTATTCCTACACTAGCTTCTCTGTGCAAGGTTTTGGTTACCATAAGCAGATGTACACACAGGCTTTAATTTTCTGCTTTGTGAGTCCTACAGGACAAACTATAAATGATAACAAGCTGAGAAACTAACTCAGCTAGTCACTATGTGAAAAACTACTGTTCAAAGCCGTCCCAAGCTCTCCAGTAGCAATTCACATCTCATGGAATAGAAGTTAACACAGATGGAGTAGTAAAACAACCCACAAACAATCAAATAAACAAAACTAAAACCCCACCAACAAAAACCCCCAACACTAAGCTGGTAAGAAGAAACGGCCAAGAACAGTAGAAGCTTCTTAACAGAGATACCCTCCTGAAAGGGCACAAAAAGAGTGAGAAGACTCATAACAATTCAGAATTAACACAGCACCTCTTCCAAGGGTGCTCTCTGGAAAAGCCACAGGACATGTAAAGTTAAATAGAGGAAGGGAGGGTACTGCAGCAACACAGCTCTCTGAAATGAAAGTAACTGCACCCTGACCCCACAAAATATTCAGATTTCCTGTAAAGCATGTAAACCTATTAATACAGTATTCATAATGTTAGTGAAAAGTTCCAAATTGAATAACTAAGACCATATATTTACCTTCTTATTTTTTTTTATTTCTGCTTGAAAGCTACAATACTACAATTCTCCTCCCTACACATCATCTGCCTTCTCACAGTCAAATACCAATATGGCAACTACCACTGAATTATAACTTTTAAAATCTATTTAGCATTCAAGAATTATCCTGGAAGAACAAGCATGTCATTGATATACTTTCAGCAAGGACTGCATACACTATTTGTCACGTGAAACCCTAAGCTTTAATCTGCAATGTCAACAAAAGACAGTTCTGTAAGGAACTACAATTAAGGCAGGTAGGCTACAAGTACAAGGGTTCCTCTGTGGACATCAATTTCACAATTATTCTGTGTAGCAATGCTCATTTCAGTTTTTCAAAAGAGCTTTATGTTGTTCAGTCATTTAGCAATTCTTCCATCATCGAAAAAGAATACCTACCATTTGACAGCTAAGTTTTGCACCTCACCATTCTTATCTTCCAGTAATTTCAAAATCATCTTCACCACCTTTCTTTCACTGTCATCATCCAGCTTGATAGAATCCTTCTGTAGTTCTGTCATCAAGTCATTAGTAGCCATAAACCTGGCAAAAGATAGTCAGATAATTATTACTAAAAGGATACAAGTTATTCACAGTGCTCAGGATTCGAGCTTCTCAATTTTCACCATTTGTTATCAAATAAATCCCACTTAACATCAGATTACTGTTACCTGGTTTGTGATGCCAGCAGCATTTATTTTAGTTACAGAATAAAATGGAGAAAGTTATTCTTTGAAATTACGATAACTTTTATTTAAGTAAACATCCTTCCCTGATGAAAACAGCTACATATTTTACTTTCACTGTTTACATTATATTCCAATTATGTCTATAAAGAAAAACTGACACTCCCCAGATTTTAAGTAGTTCTTTGATAGCTATGCTGATGTTGTAAAGAAAAAAAAAAAGGCTGCTTTTAAGTTTGTTAAAAAAAAGCAACCCAAATTATTCTCTGCTCTGAGTTTATTTTAAAACTTTTAAGGAAGAAGAAAATACAGTTTTTCAAACATTCTCCTTTAAAATTCAGAAAAGTCACAGATTAACAAAGAGAGAAATAAAAGCAAAGCTATGTTTTACATGTTTTTCATTTTCTTGCCCTGTGCAGACTAGTTTGTTTGTAGTCCAGACAATGGCCAATCATGTTTATCCAGCCCTCAGCCTGGGGTGCCACATTGATCTCTCAGGAATTAGTCGTAGTCTTTAAGCAAATAAAATTATCTTTCATATCAATTAATTTACTATCAACTAACACTGTCATATCCACCAATACAAGAACATATTGAGAAATTACTTTCCAAAAATACTGCTTTCATGCCTTTTGTTTCTTTTCCTTCTGAAGTCTGTTTTCCAATCTGTTCTTTAGGAAGCGTCCTCTCCTCTCAGGAGAGGTAATACTGATGCATTACTCAATTACAAATCCCATGGGCTTCCCTACCAATAACAAGCCCCATCCGGAGCCCCAGACAAAAGTGGTCTGTAATTAAACAGTCACAGTTAACGCTGGGGCTTCAGGCACATCACCCTCAAGCAGACATCACTTGAGCTCAGGTCATACTCAGGAGGTTATCTCTACAGCCTGACATGCTAGATACTATTTTTATTGAAAATGAAAGCCAATACACTGCATAATCTTAACATGCATCACGAATGCCAGATGCCTGCCCTGGCATCATGGACCTCAACTTGTCCTGTCTTTTAATACAGTCATTTCAGTCTAATAGTCTCAAGGTGTTTCTGAGACCTCACCCATTTTTCATTCCCCCCAACAGTCCCACTGAAGCAAGCCTGTAACCTGACAGGAACCAGATGTGCACATAAACAGTTGATGAATGCGAGTGGCACCAGCTTTTAAGTACAGCAAGTAAAAAAGCTACTTGGTAAATAAAGGGAATGGACAGACAGGATGGGAATATACACCAAGTCACCAAGTACTAGAACATTCAAAAATTGTCTCCATGTTACTGCCATACTCACCATCTTTTCTTAGACCTTCTTAACAGCTTCCCCTCACTTCCTCAGTCAACAGGTCCCATTTCCTAGTCTTACATGCACTCATCACCTACTTGTGACAAGTTCCTAAACCAAGTAGAGCTTGCACATCCCCAGTGCATCAGAAATTTCTGCACTCAACTAACAACTGAGTAGCCCTCCTGGTATACACCTCTGTTAAAAAAAAATAATCCAAAGTCCACAATGGCATGGGGAAGCCTGGGAACTTTAGTGTAAAGCAGATGTATTTAGAAAAGTGGTTTTGAGTAGTTTAGATGTGGGCTTTAGTCACAACTGCTTCCTCCTCAGGCGCATCAAACTTTCGCTGGTGCAAAGCAGCAGCATGTCAGCAGCTCCTCATACCTTGTACTCAGGGTACTCAATCTCCTCCTTCAGAAAGGAGGGTGTTTCTCACACAGTAAATTGCCACCTCACATACATTTCTGTCCCAATGAGAATTTAAGTCTGGATTTCCAGATAATAAATGCCACAAACTTTTGCACTGGACAAGTTAGTTTATACAAAAAAAAAACCAAAACAAAAAACTACCAAGGATGATTAGAGGGCTGGAGCACCTGCCCTACAAAGAGAGGCTGAGGGAGCTGGGCTTGTTCAGCCTGGAGAAGAGAAGGCTGCGGGGGGACCTCATTGCAGCCTTCCAGTCCCTGAAGGGAACTTATAAGCAGGAGGGGATTCAACTTTTTAAAAGAGCAGATAATGGCAGGACAAGGGGGAATGGATTAAAACTAAAGGAGGGAAGGTTTAGATTAGATATTAGGGGGAAGTTTTTTACAGAAAGAGTGGTGAGGTGCTGGAACAGGCTGCCCAGAGAAGTAGTGGATGCCCCGTCCCTGGAAGTGTTCAAGGCCAGGTTGGATGGGGCCCTGGGCAACCTTGTGTAGATCCAGGCCTGGAGGTTGGTGGCCCTGCCTGTGGCAGGGGGGTTGGAGCTCTATGATCCTTGAGGTCCCTTCCAACCCAGACCATTCTGTGATTGTATGATATTTTGCACTAAAATGATTACTGAACGTTGATTTATACTCAGCTCCTGCATATCAACAAGTTAACTGTACCTCTTAAAATATGCATGATCTAAGAATAAAGGCACTGAGAATTACTAGCACTAAATACTATTTCACCTATTATGCAAGTAGAGGATACACATAAAGTTTCATAAAATGTCTTACTGCATAACTGCCAGTTTGTAAAGGCCCATCACTCATTTTTATAATTAGTAAAGTCAGATTTTAATCCACACTAAGAAAAAAAAAATCTAATATTCAAGAATCCCAAAGTTTTTCAAGGCTCCTAGAACAGTTAATTCCTAAAGTATGCTCCCCTAAAGCAACTACAAAACAAGTTTTAACCACACCAAAATGCATTTGACAGGTGTGACCTACCCCTTTTAAGCCAAAACTTTCAAACTCATCAAAATCAGTATTTAGTCACAAATATGTAAGAATTTTTTGTAAACCATGCTCCCCATGAGCACAAATTACAAAGCTCACTTAATTACATAAATAAATTGGCATGATAAAAGTTTTTAAAATTTTTAAAATTCAGTAACAATTAGAGGAAAAAAAATTGAATCTATTTTTAGTACAATTTAAATAATGCAAACGATTCTGGACCGTTTCTTTTTAGACTAATCAGTATTTTTTTTATACTTCCAAAATTTCTAGCCTAAATTCTCCAGGTAATATCATGCTACTAAAATCTAAAAGAAATCAACATGAAAAAACTAGTTTATCACAACAAGTCCAGTGTTACAACAGTTTGTCAAAACAAACAAGATTATTCAAAACTCAACTTTATATTATTTAATGATCACCTCTGACTTCCTTTAGATTTTAATATATTAACAGGAAACTTGTTTGGATGCCAAGGTGTTCTTTAGATGCTGCAGTAAAGCAACAAAGCCCAAGCATATTTTATGCCCCTTCCCTGTCTGTATTCACGTACCCTCTATGACAAATAGAGGCTTCAAATGTCAATTACTGGTTGCACACAACATAAAGAAGACTAATCCCTTTTAACCTAATGTTTTGCTAAAACAACTGTGTAAAGGTATCATCCCTGCTGGCTTTTTAATAGTTTACTTATAGCATTTCATTCTCTGATACTCCAATGTTCGTGTTTTACCTGTTATTCATTTATTACAAGAAAGCAGATGCTCCAATAAAAAGTTGTGCTCTTGTGACAGATCTTAAGCTCAAAATTACATATAGCAGTCCTGTCTTGATTGGGCTTCTCTCTCTGTGCCTCACGCTTCTTGAGGCAGCACCAAATTATGCGAGGAGCACAAAACCCCTCTGTGTAGAAGATGCAACATCCAGGAAACATGTGAGCTTAGGACGTTCGAGCCCGCCATCCTGGGTGGCCTTCCCTGCTCCTATTCGCAAAATCAGTATGTTTTTATGTCAGAAAGGGACTCGGGGAGGTCACCTCGCCCACCCCCTTGCTCAAGGCAAGGTCAGCTACAGCACGTTGTTCAGGGCTTCGTCCATTCGGCTTTCGAGCATCTGCGAGAAGGGAAACTGACCTCCTCCTCCCTCGCCTAGCCCCACGCAGGTCAGCAAACCTGACGACCGCTTAGCTCCTCCCGGCTACCTGGGATCGCTGCCCGCAACGCGCGGAGGCCGTGCCTCGTCCTTCACGGGCAGCGAGAAGAGGCGCTCCGCTCCCGGGAACTTTCTTCCCGGGGTAGCGGCAGATTCGCGCCCTGCTCAGCAGGGCCGGCCATGGGAAGGGAGGCGGGGGGCCCTCTCCGATCCCGAGCAGCACCGAGGCGGGCAGGGCCCGGGCTCGCTGCACCGGGCCCCTCAGGCCTTCCCGCCGCTCGGCACCTGCCGCCGCCCTGAC
>VZTU01010679.1:0-48902 GCA_013400835.1 Zapornia atra | reverse complement strand
GGCTGACACGGCGGGAGGGGCGGGGAGGCGGGCAGGCAGCCGCTCGCGCTCAGCGCCGGGTCAAAGGTCGAGAGAAGCTCCCCCCTCCCCCTCGCTGACGGCGCCTCTGATTGGCTCTGCAAGTGGGCGGGAGGTGCTCACGGGCATGTGACGCCAGGGCGTACGTGGCGCAGAGCGTGCGCGGGAAGTTTAGGCCGCCGTTGGAGAGTGGCGGGGCCCGGGGGGGGGGGGNGAGGGGAGGGGGTGTTGGCGGCGGGAGATGGCGGAAATGCTGACGAGGACTACGTTTCCCAGCGTGCACCGCGCCCACGACGTACCCGAGGCTATTGGCCGCGCACGCCGGGATTTGTAGGCCAGGGGACGGCAAGTGCCTCTGCGGCGCGTTGCCCGCTGGGATGGGGAGCCTCGCTCTGGTGCTGGGCGGGAGCGTAGCGCGGTGGGTTGCGGTGGCTGGTGGCGTCCCCGGGGGCTCGGCTCATCTCGCCTCGCCTCACTGTGAGGGAGGGCTGTTTGAAAAGCTGTTGTAAGTAAGCTGATTCTCCAACATCGATGTTGCCCACATCAAAAAGGCCCAGCAGCCCTCTCAGTGCCTGTCCGTGCCCGGCGTGGAGCACCAGCTAGTGGTGCGTTTTGCACCGTGGCCATTGCAAGCCCACGGCATACAGCCGCCCGAGTGTGAGCCAGCAGTGTGCCCAGGTGGCCAAGAAGGCCAACAGCATCCTAGCTTGTATCGCTGACTGCGGCCACCGGGACTAGGGCAGTGATCGTCCCCCTGTACTCAACACTGGTGAGGCTGCGCCTCGAGTGGTGTGTCCAGTTTTGGGCCCCTCATTAGAAGAAGGACATTGAGGTGCTGGAGCAGGTCTAGAGAAGTGCAACGAAGCTGGTGAAGGGTCTAGAGCACAAGACTGATGAGCAGCTGAGGGAGCTGGGGTGTTTACCTTGGAGAATGAGGAGGCTGAGGGAAGACTCTTTTGCTCTCTATAACTACCTGAAAGGAGGTTGTAGCCAGGTAGGTAATGGTCTTTTCTCCCATGTAACAATAGGATGAGAGGAAATGACCTCAAGTTGCATCAGGGGAGGTTTAGGTTGGATATTAGGAAAAATTTCTTAATCCACCAAAAGGATTGACAAACCCTCAAGCTGCTTGGGGAAGTGGTTGAGTCCCCATCCCCAGAAATATTTAGAAGACGTGGTTAGGGATGTGGCTTAGTGGTGGACTTAGTACTGGGTTAACAGTTGGACTCGATCTTAAGGGTCTTTTCCAACTAAAATAATTCTTGGATTCTGTATCCCAGTGTGTACAGCAGAATTCCTAAAGAAATGCTCTTTGATCCTCCTATGTATATTTTTTTTTAAAAAAAGCCTTAACTAAAAAGCAAATGTCTTTAAAATAGACATATAGTAGATGCAGCTTGCAGGCAGCCATGCACAGCAGCTGCTGGAAAGCACATGGTCTTTCCTCCACTGGTGGAGAAAAACCACGTGTGTCACCACTGTAGCCTGTCACCCAGCCACAGTGTACAAGCAGCTATTCTGGAAGACACCCCATGCTGTAATTTTCTGGCTGCTGTGTTTGAAAGAGAGCTTAATATGTGCTGGTCTTCCCCAGAGCAGCTTGGTAGTAGGCTAGCACTGTGCAGTAAAGTGGTGGACAGGTAGGATGAAGGTGGGCAATGTGGTGTTAGAGTAATAGTATTACAGTAGGTTGTGATGTAGGGATGAAGTGAGGAAAATGAGAGGAGTCAGGAAGGGGTGGGGGGGGGTGTCCCCAAGGAGATACGGGGAAATGTGGTATGAGTAGGGGAACTGCTGTGAGGGGAAGCACTGGGGAGGAGAGGTGGCACAATGCTGACTGATTTTCAAACAGGCCATTCACTCCTTTATTTTGGGACTACTTAATTTAGAGTTTACCTTTAGAGAGGGGATTTCTTTACTTCATTTTGCTTGAATGCTTGTGGTGGATATTCAAGGAAGCTAGCTGGAACCATACAGATTAAGATAGATTCAGGCTTGACTTGGTTGTGACAGCTGAAAATGGTTTATGACATCTGAATTGTGATGATATTATACTACACACAGAAAAACTGTGTGGCTTTTCTTTGAAGTACTGAGACATAAAAAAATTGAAGTACAAATGTTTGACATTTGGCACATTGGTTCATATTTTGCCATGTGAATGTTAGCACTATTCTAAATCATTTTGGTGAGCGTGGCTTTTGAGCGTCTTACAGTTCCCAGGAACAATGTGTTTCTGAGATGTCAGTGTCACATTCTCAGTTCTCACTTACTGCAGGGAAAGACCTTTCTAACCCAGACTTTCTTTACATTCATGATGGGGATTGAGTAGTTATGGGGTAGTGAAAAATCACCGGTTCCAAAAATGTTTTGCCCGCATGGTTACTGTGAAGCATTCTGTTGGATAAGCACGTTAGAGCAACCAGACAATAGAACATTCTCTATGCTAGATAAGGTCTATACATTGATTGTGTTTGTGGAGTAAAACACTGTCAGTGGTCCCTCTACGCAGACCCACTCAGGTTGGGATTTTTGAAATCCTTACTGTTTCCACTTAGGCACTGAACCAAGCTATTTCCCACTTTGGGAATCCTGTATGGATTTACTTATAATAAGAGTGTGTGAGAGGGCAAAAAAAAAAAAAGAGTTATACAGAAAAAATCTGCTCTGGTCTGCTATACAACTGTGAACACATTTTAAATTCTTTTAAAGTCATTTAGGATCATCCTACCCGTGCTGGTTTCTGTACCTCAGCCAGCTTAGCCTGCCACTGCTTAAACCTGATCTCCTACTACTCCCAGAGACACCAGCCATCATGGAGGAAGGCAAAGTATTTTTTGTTCAAGTGCATTTATTACAATTGGGATTCAGCTATAGTAGACGCAATGTTCCAGAGGAAGTTAGACACAGAGAGAGGCTAATTGAGAAGAGATTTTTTTCCAGCTGATAGCAAACAACTTCACAGATGGAGTGGTACTCCTGATCTGTTCCCTGTAGACACGCATATTAGATGCTCTTGGTTCATTCACAAAGATAGCTGAAAGCTTAATTAAATGCTGGAACCTGAAAGGATTTATCTTGCTTTACACTTGCAAATACATTCCCCAAATGCTGAAGATGAGAGAAGAGAGGAGTTCACTTAGAGATGCGTTCACCCCACTGGAATTTGAACCCTCACCAGTTTGCCCTTTTCACTTCACACAGGAGTTGTGAGCCCACTGATCGGCGCGGGACATAGGCAATGTGCTGCATCTTCATCTGTCAGTGTGGAAAGAGCCATACCATGCAGCTTCACTGAGCTTAAAGGGAATCCTTTAGGATGACAAGTTTAAAGCTGGTTATCATATTTTACAGCTGGTTTTGGGGAAATAAAAGGAAAATTGCTGTTCTAAGTCAAAAGCTGCTCACCGCTGCAAGATATTTGAGCCAGAGAACCTTATAGTTGTGGTTTATCGCTTAGATATGGGACTGGCTTTGTACATCTGAGCTTTGAATTTTTAAAAAGATGCCTGGAAAGAAAGTCTTACAAATGTATTGGCTGATTCTATTAAGAAACCACAGATGGTGTCAAAGAAGTGATCTAGATTTAAATATGAAAGAAACAGGAAAGAACAGTGTGGCAATCTTTAACTTAAAGCAAACAAATTGAAAAAGCAGCATAACCTGCACTGGAACAGTCCTGTGGGTCGATGTGTGTTTCGAGGCATTAAGGTTATCATTATATTGCATTGGAGAAAGTATTATGTTCCAAGAGATGAAGAGGAGTTCATTTTAGAACTAAAAATTCAGCTTTGTGATCTTAATCATACAGTTGCTCACTTAAAGGTAAGGGGGGTTTCCCCCTTATTTTCTGTTCTTTTTTTTTTTTTTTTTAAATTAGATGACATTCCATAGCAAATTATAGCAATTTCCAAAGTGGGGCACATTAGCTACCTTTCACCTCATAAGCCAAAATTGAGTTAAGTTCTTCTTTCTTCCTAAAGCTGAAAATTTGTTTACAGGCCAGTTAAGTAAGAATCCCAGAACATCTTTCCCAAAGCTACTGTGCTGATTCTCACTTGAGACTCTTTCATTTCTGGACAACAGAATTTACTGTTGGTCTCATTTAGGAGAGATTTCTACACACTTACCCAGAAGAATAATATCTACAACTGTAAACTGCCTGACCTTTCCCTCCTAACCTAGATAATCCACTTCTGTACAACAAAGTGAAGAAAAACAAACTGTTTGGGTGTCTGATTCCATCAGCTTTTTTTAAAAAAAACAAAACAAAAAAATCAAGCCAGGAAAGCAGTGCTGAAAATAATATATGTATCTGATTAAGCAATGGACTGAATCAACTGTCAAATGGGCTGAAATTGCCTCTCTAAAAGAACAGAGCTCTAATAGCACTCTCATCAAAAGATTAAGTTTCAGGAAACATAATATCTTGGAAAAAAAAAACCCAACCCAACAGTCTTTTGATTAAAAGTGGGGAAAAAAATAAACCTACCCAAAAAACCCCAAACAGAAATGCTAAAAGAAACCCCACTTCTGGTTGTGAAACACTGCACAGATTTTTGCAGTGCCTGTGCTCAGAACTTTTCAAATACATGCCACAAACACCCCAAAATAAAAGACAAAATGAATCTTTCAAATCTGATTTGAAATATGAGCCAGATTTTTTATCATTGCATTAATTTCATGCCAGATTAACCTTGGTCTACAAGACAAAAGATTTTTTTTCTTCCTTATTACCTCTTCTGAAAACCAGCCCCAGTTGGTTGGGGTGGTTTGTTGGTTGGTTGTTTTTTTTTTTGCTTGACCATTTGCATTTTCATTCCTTATCACAACTCTACATTTGTAATTCCTTCAGAGACAATTACGTTTCCCCTTATGTCAGCAGACCCAGCTTTCTTCCAGTGATCTCAGCAGTGCTTGTACGAGAGCCGCTTGTCTCCGGTAAACTTCCAAGCAGCTGTTCAGTTGGAAGCTGGATAGTGAACAATACTGTTTGTGTTTGAGAAGTTGTAAAAATACAAATGATTTGAAGCGTTTGCAGTGTTTATTAGGTAGCTGTGCTATGGGTTTTGTTTATTCTGGATCCCACATTTCAGGAAAGCCTTGACCACACTGATCATTTAGACATGCCTGTGTCGGTACATTGGCTAATTGCAATATGAGTCACTGTCAAAGCAGACTAAGGGCTATTCTGTTCCATTTGGTAGCATTTTAAAGCAGGGCTCTTGTTCCCCTGACTCTTGCTTAGGAGTGCTTCGTTTTGGGCAAATAGAATGTGCTCTCTCCCTTGCTGTCAGTAACAGCAAGGAGAAAAAAGACAAATATAATTATTTTTCCATGAATCAAGGTGAATGGAGAGGGCTAAAACTAAATTGGAATGAATGAATCTATAGAATGGAGTGTAACTTTGCAGAGCCTGATTTATTGGAGGAAAACTGACTCATCCACAAGATCGTCCAAGGTAAAGTGACTCAGTGACTCTCCTCTTGGAGCAGATGATGCGCTTTGCCAGCCTACATCACTCGCACAATGCACACAGTCCACTGCCTGTCAAGATGTGTCTCTGTTGGCTGCCACAAACTGACTCATGTTTTGATCTTTTTCATACTCTGAACGTTTCATACTCTGAAGGGCCGTGTTTGTCTTTATCTCGCATGCTTGAGCTGAGCAGCGCTGAGTATATGATGCATTGTTTTAAATTTGCTATTTGAGAAATGAATTAATGACTCAATACACACTGTCATCCCCATTCACAGCAGAAGAATCTAAAAACATCCCCTGACTTCCATACACTCTGCAAGAGAGACTTGTCCAGGCATCCTAATGTAGTTGACTGCAGTTCCTAGACCTGACATGTAATACCTGTACCATTCAGGTCCTCCTGAGCTGGAACACATGCTTGCCAGCCTTTATTAGAGGCTCTTGTGAGACTGAGCAGCTCTGTGTTTGATCAACTCAAAAGTTCTTTTTTTTTTTTTTCATGAGCTGAGGTATATTTAACACATTGTAAGTGGTTATTATCCACAAAATCTTGTCAGAGAAATAACTTCAAGTACTGATTAGAGCCTGTCTGTGTAGCTTCCTCATGCTTCATGTTACTTGTCTTTGCAAAGAGAACAAGGGCATCACAAAGTAACAGGCTGAAAAACTGCTGTAAGATTCTGTTGCCATTTACACCAACAGAACTCCCACTTCTCCCTTCAAAATCCTTGAGTACTTTGAATTGAAACCTTGAAAAGGACAGAAGTCAAGATCCAACCCCTAGAACATATTAATCTGCTAACCTCTGAGAAAGTTACATACCTCCTTGTCCTTATTATGGTTTTACTCAAACTTAGTTAACCAAGCCTAGCTCATATGTGCCACAATCATTTTCTCCTTCACCTGGAGACATGGCTGCTGAAAGGGCTGGGGTCTCCAGGGTCTTTCTGTTTTCTGGATGTCCTGCACATGGTTGGTGGTACCAAAGGAGAGACAGCGACTGGTCTCTTCACCTCCTTTGTGGGTTTCAACTGCCACTTGAACAGAAACAAGGATTAATTTTAATTGCAAATATTGTGACCGTAACCTGTTGAAGCTTGGTCTCTAGTGTCTTTCAAAATGATTTTTCTCTTTGATATAATTCATTAGCTCCATGTCTGTGTGCTAAAATTAGTTAGCCCAGAGTTATAGGTGTGAAAGTTGATTAAATACATATCATTCTAGGATTCGTAGCTGGTATTATAATAGCAGGGTATAGTCTAAGTTGAGGAGATACATGAGGCAGCGTATGTTTGAACTTGTCAGAGCCACCATTAGAATTTTTAAGCCCTCTGGGTATGTACAATTTCTCTTCTTTTCGTAATGAATATGTATAAAATTGAGTAGGACTGCCAAGTATTGGCAGCTCATTTGTGAATTTATGTATATGAGTGACAAATACAAAACAAAGTATCAAAAGAAGCAAGAATACCAGCCAAGAATCTCATACATCTCATGCGCATTATTCAAGCGGGAAGAGGCTCTTGAAAGAAAACATCTGCAATTAGTTATAATACTTTTTAAATCATTACATGCCAGTAAGAGAAAGATATATCAAAAAGAATATGTTTAAATTTCAAAACAATCTTAAGAAATGCCTCCTGTTGTTTGATTATCTCTCGGGGGGTTAATGATGCCAGGAGTTCTCACTGAGAGAACTGGCATTTTTTAATAACTTCCATCACGAAAGTCAACCCACGCTGCTACAGTCTGATACAGAGGAATGTCATTTCCAAAACAAAAATAGTTCTCCAAAACTTCTTAGTCTTTTCATGCACTGAAATGTTGAGTCCTGCTACTAACGTTAGAAACAACATCTCCTGCCTGTCACAGTCAAGGTGACCTGTATGATTTTTAATTTTTTTTAGCACTTTTGTGGTACTGCCAGTTTTAAGGGTGTAATTTTATCTCTGTATTCAGCTATAATGGTACCAGATCAGGGCTTTGTTCTGTTATCAACTTGTAGAGGCCACAGTTAGTCAATTTTAAATTTTTTTTTCATTACTAGCCAGTGTTTCAGAGAGCCTGCATATTGTAGAAGCAATGTCATTGGGAAGGAGGAGATACAGAGAGACTATTGTCTGCTCACATATCAGAAGATAAGGATGATAGATGATTTTGTCCCTCAAAGATTTGTAAGAATATCCTCAAAGTCCATTCCTACAGTGTTTCTGGAGGCAGTGCTTTCTCTAGCAATAAAAAGAAGTAAGCTTATTTCTTTGTTTTCTTGTACCTGATGTTGTCATTTACACCAGTGCATACTCAGTGTGAAAAAGCTGATCTGGTGACATTTTACTGTCACTTGGTCCTGCTGTGAATAGTGGCACTGTCTGCAGCTGCGACGGGCATGGACAGGAGGAAGATGCAGTTCTGCAGCCTTATGCTCCATCAGGAAGTCATCAGAGTGTGCCTCCCCTTTGAGAACCATTGTGAGAGCAGGAGCCTGTGTCCCTCCACTCTCCCTTAAAACAGCCTTAAGAAATGCCTCCTGCCTAGGAGCAGAGACTCAGTACTGCAATCTGCCAGCCTTGTGCATGGCCGAGCTTGTCATCCTTTTGAGACACAGGATGTTTTCCCTTCCACGTTTGCTGTTGTGCATAAACCAGAGAGGCTTATTGCTCTCAGGTCCTTTTCTTGTGTTGTTTCCATTTGTTGTTCTCTCGTCCACTCTACGGTGGTGATAACAGGGTCACTCTGGGAACCCAGAAAAGGCCAAGGACAGCGTTGAGATCTGTATGATGTTAAATTTACACAGCATCAGCAGCTGAGGCTGAAAGAGAATTTTCATTATCCCTTAGCAGTGTATAGTCTGAGGCATCTAGCTGAGAAGCTGTGATACCATCTTAGAGGAATAGCTTGTACATGCTTCAAGGTCAGCTTGTAAATATAGCTATTTTATGGCGATGGAAATACCCCATTTTAGTCAACATGCTAGGACTCTACTAGAAGGGACAGAATACCCATGGGAGTAATTTTTTATTTCTTTTTCTGTTCAGAACTGTTTGTACACAATCTGATGCAAAGAGGTTTTGTTTCTAGAAGCCAACTCCAAAACTGCATTTCCTTGAGGTGACTCATCTAGTAGTGCAGTAGTGCTGTACCTGTGGGGCAGGCAAAGGAGGTTGGCTGTGCTCCATGGTATTCAGAGTTCTGGGCGAACAGTGAATTATGGAACACGGTTGGGTTGTGTGAGCCATCTTGGTTGATTCGAGTCTGGCTTAAATACAACAATGCACTTAAGCACATTGCTTAATTTTAAACCAGAGTATAAGCGTTAGCTTATGTACTTTGCTGGAGGAAGATGTTGCTGTGTGTTGCAGGTGTATCAAGCAGGAGGAAAATCTCTTCACTGTTTGCTATATAAAGCTCAGATCTTTCTTTAATTCATGTGGCTCTTTCACATGCTTCAGAGGTCAGGGAAAAAACCAATTTTTCATTTTCCTTAATGAGGGCCCATTCTATCAAAGTTCTTAGCTCAAGTTAGCTCTGTGCAATTTAAATGCCATTTTCAGCATCTAACAGGATAAAACCCTGAGACGTTTGCAAAACCAAGTGGAGCTTGGGATGGTGAATACATATCCAGAACTGTGGGAACTTGATCAAATGCTGTATGAAATACATTTGACTTTTTTATTAGCAACCACCTGTATGTCCAGATAAGTAATTCAGAACCATGTTCTAACCTGGTCGAGAGGGATAGAACATATATATATATTTCAAAGTAAAGCAATGGGTCATGTATGATCCACTGGTGGAAGACAGAAGGAAAAAGAGCTGCGTGTTGCAATTATTCCTACATTTCCCACCAAGTAAAGTGTCTCCTGTAAAATTGCTCTGTTTGTAGCTTCTGCCTCGAGATAACTTTTGCACCTGCTGCTCAAAGATTAAACTACATCTGGTGAAAAGAAACTGCCACTTGGGGTCACATATGTTATCAAATGACTTTTTTTGTTTATTTGTGCAGCTAGGGCTGCTGAATTAGGGATTCCTTTGCTTCATTTTGAGCTTTACTGTAGATCTTCATAATAAAATATATTTTTTGGAGTTGGTGAAAACCCTGAGGCTTTCAGTTTTATAGCAGGAAAAAAAAGAAAACAAAAAGGCATATTTTTTCCTAGATTTCTCTACAATAATATGTCTGTATTATTAATACTTCGGTCACATAAACAATTCTTTATTCATCTAAAAACCACCCCAGGAAGTTATAGGTTCTCATTGTTAATTACTTTATTCTTCTGTTGTTACCCCTATTAAGTACTTTACTCCCCACCACTCTCACCCCTTTGAATAGCATTTTTACAGTGATCTTTAAGTCAAGCACCAATTCAGCATCTTTCTTGATGTCAGTAGACACAAGAGCAGTAAGAAAGTTAGAACAACTGCTGCTTCTGACAAGATTTGTGTGTGTGGAGATGTTCCCCAACGTACGTCTTCTAGAATGTTTGCAGAAGGCTTGTAATGGGGGTACTCTTCATGTAAAATAACCTTCCTCTAGGAAAGTTACTTGATGACAACTAGAATTCTTCAACCATGTACAAGTCTTTTTCTAGAACAATTCCTTTAGGGACATAAGCTTAGTAACATTCAACAGTGGTAAGCTATAGAATTATCTATATTCCCAGGTTTTTAAAATGAAAAAGGTGACTAATTAGAGCCCTGGACAAAAAAGGATGCGAGTAATGGCTGAATGTACACCTCTGTTTTTACCAATCTGACAGGAATCACTCAGCCCCTCGGTGTTGCCTCCTTAGCAATACTTTCTCTTTTGGCACGATCATTTACTCAAGCAGTCTCTCTTTTGACACATACGACTGGTGGCACAGAAAGTCAAGTAAGCTCCAGCTTTTCATCCTTTTTCCCATCAGGCAGTAACATTTCTATGTAAATAGAATCAGGTGATGATGAAAGCTACTAATTTGATTGCATACCTTGTTAGATCTTGGAGTCTTGGTATACATTCAGAGTTACTTCCAACTGAAACCCACCGGACTTGGTCTCTCTCATGCATATTTGTTTTGTTTACCGATAGCTCTCATGAAAATCTAATGCAAGACATTTAAAATGGATTTACCATAATTCACATGTCTCATCTTAAGAGCCATCATAATTTATGCTCAATATAGATGCCTAAAGAATAATACTGCACTTCTAGGAGTGGGAGCAAAATAGGGCTTCACTGGAAAAGTGTTCCGTGGTTGTGTCATCAAGTGGTGTCAGATATTCCAGGGTATTTCCATTGATTAGGGAATGCAAATGAAGAACTAAAGAAATGTATGTTGCTCTAAGTGATGAATGGTATCAGGAACTAATGGAGCAATCAGCCCTTCTTGTCCCAAAGAGTCATCTTTTACAGTAGAAGGAGAAAATTGTAGTAATCATAATCTATAAATGATGGAAGATGCGGTGAGAGTGATATTCTATTAAAGTTCATGTTTCATTTTTCACCAAAGATCAACAAGTTCAACAACAGCTGAAATCAGGTTTTTGTAGGCAGCTATTGTTTCAGCTGTCATTACTTTTTTCATTACTTGCCATCAACGAATATTTTCAAGCAGCAGATCCAGTCTTTAACTGAGCTGTGCTCAACGGATGCACCAAGACACACTTCGAAAGGAAAAGCTGGAAGATTATTTAATAAGCAGTGATTTCAATATGGGGAAGAGTTGAAGGAAATAATAAAACCAGTGTGCACTGAATTGCAAACAGGAAATAGTTTCTTTTTGCTAGTAGGGCTACATAAAAATAAAGACTCAAAGCAATGGATGCGCTTCGTGTCCAATTGATGCTGACAGAATTAAGGTTCCCAATATGTAAGACTGAGTCACACTGTGTGCCAGTCGTGGTGGCTTTTCTCTTGCCCATAAAAAAAAAAAATCCTTTGATTCCAATAATAAAACCAATTTCACTCAAATGCTGCAGCTTAATTCTTATCCCTTCAAACCAAACCCAAGGAGCTGATGGCACAGAAGATACGGGAATTATATATCACATCAGTGCAGAGTGATCTAATTTGCTCTGATGCAGAAGTCCTGAAGAAATACACTGCTAAGGCAATCCCATCAGCCAGGGTTTATTCTTTTCCTGTTCTAGTTTAGAAAACAAAAAAATTACTTGAAAACTAAAGCTGTGCCCTCCAGAGTTACCTTATCACAAAATCATTCACGAAAGGAATGCAGAAATCTTTCAGGGAAAGTAGACATCCTGGTGGTGTTATCTTCATTTTAGCACTTCAGTAATGATATTTCAGAAGAATTTATAATGAACCTGCAAAAGGGTGGAAGTCTAGAAGTTTCACTTTAATTTCATACATGAGTTACAACAGCTCCCAGACTGAGACCATCCTCTGTAATGGTAGCAAGCAAGCCTATGCCTAAAGAACTATGTCAAAGAAATCTTGCTAACATAAACAGAGAGTACCAGAATGTATTCAGAGTTCATTTGGCCAAATGCAATGGCACTGAAGTGTGATGTCTCTTGTCTGTTGTCACACAACTAAGTATGAAGATCTAGAAGGCTCTGTGTGCTCACGATTGCTCATGGCCTCTTTTGCCTCTAGGGTAGCAATTCAAATCCAAAAGAAGTGAACACAACACTGATTGTTGCCATTTCTGCTCTGAGATTTCCTGGTAAACAGGTATTATATCTCATACAGAATGTCTCACCAAAATTGTCACCCTTCTAATCCTCAAAGAAATAATATGGGTTGGAGTAGGCAGGAAGAACAAAATTCTCACTAGTTCTGTAGGTTTTTCCCCTTTGGGCAACAGATTTACATTGAGGAATTGGGCCAGGAAAAGCAAAAGAAAGCTTGTAACGCTTCCCACCTACAGCTTTTAAAACCAACCTTATGCTTAGCCAAACGTGGTCAATTTTGCTTCAGTGTTCTTCATGAATGTTAGAATGGCATTTTCAGGTCTACACAGAACCACAAAATGACAGCTAAAAATCCAGCAGCTGAGGAAATTAAAGCCAAAATCTATTTTTTCCACTCAAGAAGATACATTTCAGATTTGTATTCTACTCATTCTCTCTCCGTAATAATTTATTCTTTAGTCTTGTGCAACAGGTCATTAACCTGCTTAACAACCTCAAGATGTTTTCCCTTTAGAGAAATGTAGTGAAGGTACCAATCTTCCCTCCACTTCATTTTCTTTGTTAGCTTAGGGGAATACATGAACTGGGATTTTTCTCTCACAGTGGCAAGTAGTAGTTTAGCTATTAACTACACGGGATCTAGATTTGGGACCCTTACGACTCCTGTGTACAGCCTTATTATCTGCTGAGCCTGATTATATTTTGATCAACATTGTCTTATGACTGTGACCACAGGCGGGACGTTTCAAGGATATCTGAATTTCCAGTGCAGCTTGACAGGAGGCAGAAAGCCTCACTGCAAAGTTATCTGTCCATCTTGATTTGGTTTTTTTTTTCTTCAGAAAAAAAGCAAAATCCTTGAGAGGATAATTCAGGTTCTTCATCCCTGTCTCCCATCTCTTACCTGCAGCATAAACCATGTGGTTGTTTAAGTCACATATCATGTAAAGGAAGTGAAAGTTAGAACTACTTCTGAAAGCCTAGTGACAGTTCAAAACCCCTCCCAGGTTTTGTTATCTCTCATCTGAATCGGTGCTTTATTAGAAGTTACTATTCTTAAGACATGTTAAGATTTTCTATGTTTCTTTTGATGTGCTCAGTCTGGTCCTCTCCTTCTTTTCAAATTCATAACCTGAAGCAAAGGCCAAATCCTTTCTAACTCTAGAAGCAAATGTATTACTCGTTTTGCTTGAAGTATTATAAAAACCTATCTCTGCCAGAGATGTTTCACTGAGAGACATCAGCCAATATGGTGTTCCAGGCTTAATTAAAGAGTTTCTCTGCCAGACATTCTTCAAGTCTGCTTTTTCTCATTTTATTTTTACTTTTTGGCATGTAATAATATTTCCATACTTTTAAAATCCTCAATGATAATTACATGCAAAAGAGCAATTAGCAGCAGACAATATAGTGGCAAGAATTTATAATTCAAACTGTTTACCATTCAGAGATGACTAAAAGTGATGGCAACTTGTTTCCAGCCCATTGGACTTCTCAGGTGCAAGAGTGATGGCATCCTAAGCTGATGTAAAAACTGCACCAAATGAAGCTTCATGTCAGTGATACTTTCCCAGTGGAGCTTCCAGCTGAGGTGGTCTCGGTTTCTCCAGCCTATCTCTGTATTAAACATAAAATTGTACCTTTAATATAGCCAGTTGCCTAAATCACATGCAGTGTATCAGGTATTTCCTAAAATCAAAACCGAATTTCTCTGCTCACCACTGTGTGTTGAGTGACCTGTCCCCACGCTGACTTCTGTTCTTATTAAAAACTAGCATAAGCAGTGTCCCTAATCAGAGAAACCTGGTCGTGGTTGAGATCTATGGAGGTTTTCCATGTTGTTTTCTATACTTATTTTAGTAGAAACTTCTGTCTGCAGGAACATAGTTTCTGTGTTCCAAAAATAATACTGCCACTTCAAGCACAGTCGCTAGGCCAGCAAATGCAGAACCCTCATCAATCCCTTCACATCTGAAAGAAGGAAAAGATTTGATGATTAATACAAAGACCTCACCCTGAATGAGGAGTTTGGGGCAAATATTGGAACACCTCTCTCATCATGGACTCAGCAGTAACTACAATGTCTCATTTTTTTACAGCTCTTTCTGCTTGGAATGTTTCAGTCCATTTACGTAGGGACAAGAATATGCACAGGCACTACCAGTTTTACAAGAGTAAGTATCAGCTTCCTTTGCCTCTTCTGATATGCATCAGAGAAAAGGTTTGTAAATGGTGATGGATAATCAAAAAGGAGGAGAATGCCTGGAAAAGAGAAGACACTGTCCTGTTGTCATCGTCGTCATCCCTGCCCCCAGCTTTGAGACTTGATTTCTTTATAATATTTGGATACTTCAGTCTGTTGGGGTTCTGCCTTGTTTATATTGCAGTTACGCAAGATCACTTCACCAGCATAAACCTTGCTGGTTTATGGTCACTTTTTATAGTCAGCAGTCCCACCCAAAACTGCATTGAAAAGTCTGCAAAAACTTGACTCTATGAAATCTAGTAATCTCAAAGAAATTTGGTACCAGTTTGTATAGTAATACCAGGAAAGAAAAGACTGAGATGAGGACCCAAGTTCAGAGATCCCTTTAAGATGGACAGGTAGCAGAATATGTTTATGACAGTTTCAATGCCCTTGCTCCTCCAAAAAGCCATGTAGATCTTAGCTGTCTATGTCAACCTGAAGACTTGCAGTGGCATAGTGCCCTTTCAAATACTGGTTTAAGGCTCATCCAAAAGGGAGTCTCCTATCTACTGATGTTTCCTTTCTGATGCACCTACTATGTCTTTCCAACCAAATATTGACCTAATCAAAACTCATTTAACTTATGAGATCTGATGTGGCTACAGCCTGGCAGGTATGGTTTGGAATATTTCAGAACTCAGAAGAAAACATGTCCACTTCTTATTTTAAACATCAACCCTAAGCATGCACTTTGATTCATTATGAACAAGTACACTGATGTTTTTAATAGGAAAGCAGAAAGCAGCAGTTTTGAGGCTGTGGTAGTTTTTAGACTTATTTGCATGTGCAAGTGCTTTCTCGATCTGACTGACATAGCAGGAAACTCTTGTTTGCTTTACAGTTTAAGTGTCATGAAAAACATCCTCGAGGATCTGTCATGAATATACACAACTATGGCTCCATAATGAGCTCTCAAGCCAGAATCAGGAAGCCTGGGAAAGCTTTTATATGGCTTATGGATGTTTGTTGCATTAAACTCCTATAAATCATTGCCTCCATAGCTCTTACCAGCAGTTTTACAGCATCGGAAGAGGTTGTAGCCTCCACACCTATGATCTATTGCAGAATGATAACTGTGGACACTTGATTTAATTCCTCTGAAATCAATGTTCACTTTTAATTTGCTAGCCCTAAGTCAAAACAGATAAATGGAGCAAAATTCAGACAAGTTTCTTTTAAAGAGAAAGAGTGTGTTTCTTTAGTAAAAAAATAATAAACAACTATGCAATAAGACAGTTCAAACGTTTACACCTACAAAGAGGCTAGAAAGCATAGCTAACCAAGCAATATTACTTATTTGTGTTATAATAGAGTCCATTGGGTGGAGGGTCCTTTCTGGAGGAGCTCCCTTCCCACAAAAAACCAATTCAATCTGCGTATACAAAAAAGGCACGGAACTTCTCAAAATAACAAAGGATCATTCAAGCATTGAGATGTTATGACTTCTCAGTCCTAGCCTGGGAAAAAAAAATTAGTCTTTATGATGGATTGCGGAGTCCATCTGGTATGTGGGGGGGCTACCAATCCCTTCCCCTTTTAGTGGAGAGACGTCTGTCTCCACAGAGCTCATTCTTCCCTGCCCGGCTGCCTATGCATTAATAACAAGGAACAGAAACCATTCAGTGATTGATACCAGCTTATGCTAAACAATTTCCCCTCCTGTTTCCAATAAACATGGCTGTTCAAATAGATTATAGTGTCTCAGAGCATTCACTTCCCCCTCAGACTGTCTTAGATGTCCTTTAGCTGCTCTTTTGTGATGGTAATGAAACTAAACAGTCTTTCAAAGCGGGCTTTGATTAGCATGATAACCATGCAGTGGCTTGATGGCCAGCATGGAATGATTATCTAGCCTTCCAGCACCAACAGCTTCGAAGAAAAGTTACTCAACCTGTTAAAATGCATGGATGGATATGTGTATCTATTTATGTGCATATGTTTGCATTCATGTAATACTTGCAGGTATAATTCAGGCATCAACAAAACCAGACAAGGTCCATTCATTGATATTCCCCATTAAAATAGCGTTTTCTTGATGCACAGGCTAATTGCACCAATTTGCCACAATTTGCCTGAGTAGTGCATATGAATTTAAATAGGGGACAGGAGGTGGGATTGCAGCAGAGCTCAGTAATTACTCATCATGTAGATCATCATCATATGCTGATAGTCAGGCCACTGGCCATCGCTGGAGATGAGACATCTGGAAACGGTGTACAGGAAGAAGACAGCAGAAAACTCAGTGTCTGGAGACCCATGTAGCAATGTCAGCATACACACCAAGGGCTGAAACTAAAATGCTGTGGCACCACTAATGGAGTCCTTCAAATCAGATCATTTAGGGCGAGACCTTCAGCGGCAGCTAAGGGTGGCACCTCAATCAAAATAACACAGATGCCTAAGCTGATGCTGAGGGCATGCCCCTTTCTCCCTTGTAATACTTATTCCTGCTGAAAAATAGATGCGAGATGAAGGTTTATTTCTGGGCTGTTGTTATCTGACATGGGACAGGGTTTTAAGAGGTTATAACTTCACAATATGATGGATGAGCAGTAGCCTATTGGCTATTTCACAGTAGTTAGACTTTATGATACATGACTGACTCCTCTGGTTTTATTTCTTCTTTAGTTTCAACTTTAATTTTCCCCTTTTAAATTATTTGGAGCAGGAACATGAAAAATTGCCTTAATTGAAATAATGTTTCCTCTGGATTTCTTCTTTATAAAGTTTGTACATATTTCAGCAGCCCTTCAGGATGCTGCATGTTAAACTAATGTATGACAAGTGACATCTTGCTTGTCTGCAAGTACTCGAATGCCAGAACATGGAGAAGCTTCTTGCCGTCTATATTAGCAGCACATGCGTCTGCAGTCCAAGCAGAAAGTAAGAGATGAGTAAGTACATTACAGAGGCAACACTAGATGAATTCAGCAGCATCATGAAGCTGATTGCTATGACAAAAAGCAGTGTGCCATCTCTGTAAATTTACTTAGAAGTGGGGGGCTATGGTCACTACAGAACTTCAAAAAGCCTTACAAAGAGGTTCATCTGCTTTGTGTCTAGAAGTATAAACGCCATGCGTCCAATATGCACTTTGGGAATGTTCTTGATACCTTTCTTATGTGACTGTTTTTACAAAATTCAGTAACTGGATATTAAAATACCAGATACAATTCAGTGTGGATAAGTGTAATTCCAGGTACAGGGGTAAAACCAGCCTTAATTTTGCAATCAAACAGTGGGAGTTTTGAACTCGGGAGTTAAGTCTAGGAGCTATAATAACTGTGTTTTTAGGCAGCTATTAGCTAAATACTCAAAGCAAGCCAACAGAATACAAGGGTTTGTATTTGGAATAGAGAAGGAAACAAAGAGTAGCCTAGTGCAGCTATGTAAATTATGGCTGGGGGGAGCAGCCCTGGGGTAAGAGCTGGATGGGCACAGGGGTCTGAGTGTCTAGGGAGCAGGTCTGTGGGAAAGGGCTTGGGCTCCTGGCTGAGACCAGGCTAAACCATGAGTCACCTACATGCCATGCCAGTGGGGAAGGCCAAGAGCATGCTCATCTTTGTCAGTAGGAGCACTGTGGCCAAGAGATTATCTCCCTTCACTCAGCATTCATTAGACCACAGATGGAATATTGCATCCAGTTTTGAGCCCTGGAGTACAGGAAAGACATTCATAAACTGGAGTGAGTTCATCAAAGGGCAGCCATGATGGCCAGGGTTGGAGCTCTTGCCCTGAAGGGAGAGACTGAGGGACCAGGGATTCTTCAGCCTGGAAAAGGGATGTCTCCAGGGGAACCTAACAGCAGTACCTACTAACAAATCCGAACTAATCAGTATCTATCAACCAGTGCTAGTTAGTGTCTATTGGTTAGGTTACAGAGAAGTTGAAGCCAGGGTCTTCCTGGCAGTGCATGGCAGGAGAGGAAAGGACAGTGGCCATGATACAGTGAAGCAGTGACAGATCTGGCTAGGTATGAAGGAAAACATTTTCCTGACGAGACTAATGAAATGTTGGAACAAGGAGATTGTGCAGTCTCTGCCCATGAAGGTTTTCAATATGCAACTGGATAAAGCCCTGAGCAACCTGGTCTGGCCTCATAGTTGACCCTGCTTTGAGCAGGAGGTTGGACTAGAGACCTCCTGAGGTTCCTTCCAGCCTGAATTATCCAGTGGTCCTGTATTCCACACAACACATCACTAAACTGCACAACTCTGCTGCAGAAACTGTAGCTTAATGTAGTTTTCCAAAGATGGACAGGATCACCAAAGGGAAATGTGCTGATGTTTACTAAATGCATGGAATCTGACTGAACTCAAAACACTTGGAGGCTGGGAAATGTTAAGAAGAAATATTACTGTACTTTTGCTATAATCTCATATTCTTCCTTGGGCAGCAGCTTATGGCCACTGTCAGAGATGGGTAACTGGGCTAGATGGACTGGCTGTCCATCTCCCAAACCATTACAGCTTTTTTTGTGTTCTTATTTCTATAAAATATGCCATCAGCATCATCCACTGTTTCAAACCTAAAATTTTGCAGAGCTTTTAATTACAGGGAAGCTCGATTTTTAGAACGTCATCCACACCCTTGGAAGGAATAGTAAAATAATGAGGCTTTTCAGAAATATTTTTTTCAGTCAATTTTCATAATGACAGTATTTGGGGAAATTGAAGATTGTGGCTTGTTACCAGAAAGTACCAGAAATGTTGTAGAGAGATCTTTTTTTTTTTTTTTTACTTTTTTTCCAAAGTTCAACAAGGTCATTGCAATCTGGCTTTCAAGGTCATCCATCTGAATCAATGATCTCCTTAGCTCCACCAGTTCTGATTTTTTGAATAAAATTGTAATTACCATCCTTTTAAGCACCAGCTGTTCTATTGAAACATGATACTGGTGGTGTACTCAGTCCTGGTGGAAAAATATGTGTGAGCTGCTCTTCACTGAAGCCTCTTAGCTGATTGCAAGAAGGGTTTATGGTCACAGAATTAAAGGGGCCACAACCAGATCCTTCACTTGGAATCCTTTAGGGCTAGAGTTGCCTCTCTCCTTCTGTGAATTTCCCTGGTCAAACGTGCGTTTGAACCTCCTCTGTACTTCCTCCTTTTGAAATAATAAGAAAAAGGAAATAATATATGATATAATACAGTTTAATGTGTAAAGGAATAATCTATTGGCTCATCCACATGATCAGCTGCATGATATCAGTGCACAAACCCAGAAATCCTTTGGGGAAATGTTTCTCTCTTGCTATTTAGCAGCACCCATTTTTTAGCAGCATGTACCATCTTTAGCAACAGGAAACCAAGGTTAACATTGAAGTTGAAGGTTGCAGTCTACGTATGGTAGGATACAGTGCTAGAAAAGAAATCAGTGACAAAAAGAGAAGCTGAAGAAGTGCGTTGCTAGCAGGATTTGCAGGAGAATTGAAAGGCTGATTGGCACAGGAAGTGGCATGGGAAAATAAAAGCAAGAGGTAGAATTTGTCTTGGCAGGAAAGTGATGTTCCGCTATTAGAAACGCCTGCAGGCCAGAGAGGAAAAAATCCTGTGCCGAGATTTAACATAGATATTCCAACTGCTTTAAAGCTCAGACCCTGCACGAAATACCTTTCTCAAGTACATACAGCTTTAGCTATCCAGAAGTTTTCTGTCATGTTTGGAGAAGGCAGAGACCACTGCTTATTTATCCTCTCAAACTGGGATCATGGCAGCGCCTGGTGCAGATGGGTGGGATGAGAGGAGCACTGGGGTGCTCCTGCCAACTGCTGCAGTCCTGCCTCTCCTCCCTTCCCCTCAAAGAGTTTATCTTGAGAAACCATATTGTAGGATATTTTCCTTTTTTATTCTACTTTTATAAGAAATTAGGACAGTGGTAGTTTAGCAACATGTCAGAACAGCAGCTCCTGCCAGGTCAGTGTACTACCAGAGGGCACTCGAGCCTGAGGATGCGGAGGAGGAAACTTGCCGTGTCAGCCACGAAATCTGAAGCATTGCAGTAGTGCTGGCTGATTAAGCCTTGCTATATTTTTCTCTATTAATTACATGGCCTTTTCTCTCTCCAAAGCCAGGAAAATGTCCACGCTGTCAGAAGTCTGTACGTACGAGGACACTCACCCCTCTGCAGCGTGCTATCAGGAATCGCAGCTTCTGGCAAGTCTCCGCTCTCTGTAAATCTTCCCTTTACACAACAGACCATAAGCAGTATTCCTGTATTCAGCAATCCTGCCAGTCAGACTCAAATGGTTCCAGTTCAGGAAGGCCTTTATGCGTGTAATGGCATCTCTCTTTTTCTAATGATTGCACTTAACATGCAATCATTATCCCTAAACCTGGCCTGAAGAAGTATTTCTTCCTGAGTCCGAGATAAGTGAATACCTGGAGTGAAAAGGCAATGCACAAGGAACAGTGAAGGAATGCAATACTTTATTTTAATTTTTCTTCTTTATTACACTGAAATTAATACAGAAAAAACCAATATGTGTAGTTGGAAATACTAGCACAATTGAATGGAGCTAACGAGGCTCTTTCTTTTGTGCCACCCATGTCTATCCCTGATTGCAGATATTTGCCATCGGAATTATACTTTATTGCTTTTGTATACAGCACTTTTTACCACAGTGGTTCTTGATCTTATGCAGAGTCTCTAGGCAATCCTATAGGACAGATAATAAAACTGGCAACAAGTACAGAGGACTCCTGTTGCTCATCGTTAAGGTTATTTCTGAAAAGCAATGAGGGGAGATTCAGAATGACATGTGAATTAATAAAAAAGGACATACAGGCGAGAGAGCTCAAATTATTTAATCTAAGGCAATATAAAAGACTGAGACTACATCTTTCTTTTCAGAGATGCTCACTTTGTCACTTCTTTGATATTTGTCCTTGCTTTAAACTGTGTCATCAGGGGTTGTGTCATGATAACTGAGGTTGAACAGAGTCTTTTATTTTGAGATATGTAACTGGTGCCTCACATCTCCAGAAGGAGCTGCTGCAAATACTCTGAGCGCTTTCAGTTTCTACTTCTGCACTCTGTCTGTCTTCTGCTAGCCAACACGAGGTCATTTCATCTTAATATTTCATTGAACCAGTACATTAGCAATGCATCAAAGATGGTGTCTTAATGAAATGCAACAGTGCGATGCAGTCATGGCATTTGAAGGCTATGTAGGAAAAAAATGGCTGTTTATATGGAAAAGGAAGTCTGATATGTGTTCTTCTCAAAGTTGGAGGCTCCAGCTCTGGAGTAGGCGAAATGCACAATATACATTTGGTGTTATGTGAATTTTAGAGCTAGTGATAGACATGCAATCCCAGTCAGTTGGCAGGGATTCACAGAGCAGGCAGAGGCTGCTGCAACCAAGTAAGCTTCCATATGCTGCCTTGTCTCAAAACTAATCTGGAAGTGGGCTGAAAATGTCATACTGTGGCAAATTCCTGGCTTCACAGCCAAAAATGCTGCTGGTGTTTGTGGCTAGCATGAAACATGCAGTACTAGTGGTTTTTGCATGGACACTGGGCTGAGACCACCCAACTGATTACAGATAGGTCACAAGGGGGTCTTTAGGGGGTAACAAGTCTTTGGCCACTAGTGGCTGGTGCTGGAAGCAGGGAGAATTCAAGGTGAAGGATCTTCATATGCCACTACCTGTGCTCTAGGTTAGCCATCTTTTTACAGAACACAAAGGTACAGAAAAATAAAGATCACAGTTTGACAAAGGATGTTTCATTAATTCCTGTGAGGTTTTTACCCACCGAAATTATGGTTTGTAGGAGTCCTCTTCTTTTTCTCTGAGATTATAATCTCAGAGAAACATAAAAGGGTTCCTGTCACCTTTTAAAGGAGATTGCAGGAGTAGTTTATTCTAATTGTTTCTCCTTGAACAGATTTCCTACTTTATTTTTTACCCTCTGTTCCTATTTGTCGTTTGATATCTGGATGTGCTTATCTCTGAAGGTAGCTCTCCCAGGGATCTTGAAGAACTCTTTCCTCTAGGGTCCTAGTTTATACACTACTTAGAGATGCAACACACAAAGCCTATTCTCAAATACAATCTCTTAAGCTTGCAGAACGACTGATCAAGCTGTTGGCTCAATTTGCTATCTGATCATTTAGTTGATAAGGTGAATTTTTGACTCAGATTTTCCATGGTGGATCGATCATAATGGAAGCTGAATACTGTATTTTCTCACCCCAAGATAACCAAGGAAAAGATAGCATCTCTAGGCTTCCATTTTGGTAGGTAGTTTAAGCTGTGAAGCTCGATTTTTATCAGCTATTAATATCCATGAAAAATAACTGCATATCAGAATGACAGCATTTATACTCACTGTGCTGTTGTGTAAATAGCTGTGTGAAGTGCACAGGAGCTCTGAGTTGACCCCGGTGCGTTTTAATACCAGCAACCCACTAAGTCAGTGTGCTTTACTGTGAAATGATTTTGCCTGAGATTGCCTACAAATGACTAACAAGTGAAACACTCTGACCTAATAATAGAAATGTGCAGTAGAACTGATCAACCCCAAGAATCACATTTTTACTTTTTCCTTTCAAAATTAATTTTGTTTCATCTGGACCAATTCATTTCTCGTTAGGAAGACGACAATAGGAAAATTACTTTTGGAGGAACATGAAGGCAAAGGCAAAGGAAAAGAAAAAAAGTTAAAGGGAGCTAAATATAAAATATATCCTTGGAGAAGATTATAGCTGGTCTCTTAATAGTAAGGACGTGAGACAATTTCAGAATTCCCCTCAATTCATCAGAACTGGAGGGTAATCAAATGAAAAATGGCTTCCAACATAATACACCATTATTCTCCCTTAATATAGAAGGTTCCATCACTTACTGAAAATGCTATTGAAACTGTGCCTTAAATCCATTAAATACACTGCATGCCATGACTTTTGGAGACTATTTTTAATCACACTTGCCTAGTTTACACATTATTCTTTCCCTTCTTCAGAAAGTTTACAAATGGCCAAGAAGCTCAGAGAGCACCCACTATTTGCTTAACTTTTCACATTTTATTACAAAATATCAGCAATCCTATGGTTCATTGTGCAGCCAAGTCCCTTTTGAAAACAAAAATACTGTCCTTTTCTGAAGCAAAAAATACAACTTTCTGGAGCATTTTAATTAATTGTAACAACTGAAAAATGAGTGTGTTATTTTGCTGCTCTAAAGATAAAGAGACTTGCTTAACGGCAAAAGACATGCTAATTAATTTTAAATATTCTCACTGAAAAGAAATAAATAAAACCAAATTATAGCATTCAATCCACTGGCTTTATCCTAATAAAGTTGAATTAGATGTTATGACCTTCTGCCATGTCCACTTCTGCCTTCTAAAAATGTGATGTTATCAAAAAAGCAGCTTGCTTTTTTCCCACAGGTATCATCTACTTCAGAAAATCAAAGATGTGTTTATAAAGTCTGAATTTCTGGATAAATAAAAGTACTCAGTTTTCTTCCTTAGTAGGTGCTGCATCCACATCCTCTATTGCTTCTAATCTAAATGACTGTTATGTGCTATTAAATCTATCAAAGTTGGAATTGTTGCCCATAGCTTTTCTGTATGGCATCTCTGAAGTTACCAAAATCAATACCCCTGCCAATCTCATGCATGTTTGGTTTTGTTTACCAAGATGTCCAGTTTTCTTATATTCATCTTTATTAAGAAATTCCTATTAATTTAAAGGAAGCCATGAAATGGCAGGGTTTAGTTAAAGGAAATATACTATGGCTTGAATGCAGAGGTTATTATTCTGCCTTCAGGATGAATCAAAAAAAATCCCTTCTTACATCCAGGCTTCTGGCATGATAATGTTCCAGCAAAACCTCACCCCAGTCTACACAAGATGGGTATTTTATATTATGGACTTTACTACTGGAAAGGAAAAAAAAAATCCACTCTTATCATTTTTAGACCTTTGTGGAATTCTCTGTACCAGATGGAAAGGAACCCTCTTATCTGCTCTGAGACTGATGTGAGAAAAAGCAATATTGCCTGTGGATATATTATCTGGATAAAATACCTGTTTTCCAGTAATATGAGAAAAGGATGATAATGGGCATGATATCCACATGCCTGTGAAGCTCTGCGTTTTGCTGATATCTTTATTTACACACCAAGCAGTCAGATGAATCTTCCAGTTTTTCTTTCAGATGCTCTGAAGTGGTTGAGAACTGGGTTTGGCACATTTTTTCCCCATCGCACTCTTAAATTAGTTCCAAAGTCTTATGCTTGCTTGTTAGGCTTATAAATACAGAGTGCTTCCTTTTCTGCTCTGGCTGCCTTCCACGATATTGGCTGGCTTCAAAGGATGGGGAAGAGGAAGAAGCATGCTGACAATGCCTGTACTTTCTGTGAATCTCTTTCACTTATTGTAGCCTTTAGACCATAGGAATTTCAGCTCTGAGGCATTTGCATGTACAGCCATCACATTACTGACAGTTTCTCCAGCTGCCCCAAAACATTTCCAGCTCCAACTCTATTTTAAGGCCCTGGTTCCACCACATCTTCTGGGTGAAAAGAGAGAAACAAAAATAAGTGTTTATTTGCCAATGTCTTCTGGATTTAAAACAACTTAGCAGCTACCCCCTGCAGTTATCTGTTGGGGAAAGAGTTGCCACATCCATTCAGTTCAGAAAGGCCAAGCACCTTTCCTGTACCAAGGGGCTTTAAGGGTTTCATGAATAAGTGATTCAGGATTTGTGCACTAAATCCCTTTTGTGTGGAAACCACTGAGGATATTATTCACCTCAGAATTAAGAAGCCTCAGTGTATGTGTCTATACATCGATGTTGACATGTGGGTTTGAAGTGCTTGTTATAGGCAGTGGAGACATAGCCAGGGCAAGATCCCTGAAAGCATTATAGCTGGCTTGTGCAGGGAGGCTTGAGCTGCCCACACTGAAGTGAAACTGAGGCATCCACACCATGATGGTGGAGAGGAGGCAGGACTGACAAGCCACCTGTGTCCTCCCAAAACAGCAGTGGAAGGTCAGGAGGGATGTGCTAGTGCATCTCAAATAGCACCAACCCTCTGTGTGTAGCGGCTTCCTTGCCCTCTGCTCTGAGAGGAGCTGAATTTCCCTCTCACCTCTCTCTGACTCCGTGAATGTATGATCTTAGACATATGGTCCACCCGTGGACACTTACATTTAGGTTTCATAATCTGGAGTTGAATTTCTCCATGAGACCCACCATTTGGCCCCCATTTGTACCACACCAGGCTTCCACCACCGGTTTCTGGAGAACTTCCAGAATAGCTGTCCTAATAAGACACTGCATTCAATAACACAACTAGAAATATGCAGTCAAAGAGTTTGATTCTGAAACATGTCGATTTAGAGCACCCTGAGCACACAGCCATTGCACTGGAATACAATCAGGCCTTGAGGCAGCTGAGCGTGTGTAGGACATGGGCAAATCTACACAGCCAGGGCACTGGCTAGTACAATTTAGGGCCATCCCTAAGGCAAGTTGGTCTTAAATATTTGGTGGGACTGATTAGCTACTTTCGGCTGTTGAGGTATTTTTTCCACATCACTCCTCAGACCCTTCATCAAAAACAGATTGCAGGATCCAAAGACTGGACCACTGTTCTTCAGTGAATGCTATCAAGATGACAGGCACACCACTACCTAACTTGTCTGATGATTAGGAAATCCCTAAATATAGAAACAAACTCTGTCACCCAATATATTTAAAAGTGGGTATCATAAATTGAAAAGCATTGGAAAGCACCTGTTGAATACCTTGAATAACATTTGACAGTATATATTTCTCTTTCACACAACTCACTGATAGAGAAGTTGGTAAGAGATAGTAGCAAGGCTCATCCTGTGACAATACTAAGATTTATGGCTACACTGACACCATAACTCATAGACATTCAGACTGGCTTTGCTGGAGTTAACCTGATGAAGTAATACAAGAGTCTGTTGTGTGGAAAGGTGCAGAAGCTGTTCAGATCTGGAAATGTATAGCTGCATTGGCATGGCACTGCCCAGGGCTAAGATGCTCTGCAAACACATCTGAACTGCCCTGAGCCATAAACTGCTGCCGCCTGCCTAGTGCTGGGCTTTGGCTTAGAGATCTGCTGGCTCAGGGTGGCTCCAGCTGAGCTGCTTCATTCCACCACCTTCATGTCTAAGCACAAACCAATAGAGGCATTTCTAATGCGAGCCATCCCTCTTTTCCTTAGCCGATCCGAGTCAGACTCTGTTTAATAATACATATATCCAAGACAGACTTCATTGCTCTAGCGCCAAATTGTACAAACTTTAACATATTCTCTGGTTAAGTCGTTCTTAGACACAGATGTGTGCCGCCACTCTAATGTCTGGAAACACAAGAATGATGAAATCACATTCACTTCTAACCATGCAATAAATTTCACTAGTGTTTTAAATGAAATTTCTTTGCTAGGTCCAGATTTCTTCTATTGTTAACTAATGTAGCGCTATGTCCAGGAGGGCTTTATCTCTCGGCAAAGACATGTGGGTTTTAAAATCCCCTACACTGTGTAGCAGACTTAACTGATGTGGGCCATTTATTCCCCCTCCAGCACATTATCTCCAGTATGTAAAATGAATGATTACCTCTTCTGCAGCGTAGCAACGCATTATGCTTAACAGGAGACCCAAGACTTTCAGTCTATGCTCCCACAAAACGTTCTCCCATCATGTCTGGGTGTCTCTAATTATACTTACTTCACTAACTGGCCATTCATATTGTTCTAACAGTTTTAAAATTATATATTAACATAAAAACTTTATTGAATTGGTTCCCAATGGACATTACAATCTGAGGGTGAATCTCATTCCCATGCAGCTCATTTGCCAGCCAAGATAATACAGATTTTACATGTGATTTATCGATGCATGGCCCAGCTGTTTAGTGTCTGCTTAGGAGATTTTTATCCTGATTGCACACACTCTGGGTAAAACCTTGCTGCTGTCTCACAGGACCTCTGACAAGTTTAAAAAGCACTATTTAAGTGTGTTACGTAAGTAAAGGTCACGGCATTTATGTCAGAATCCACTTCTGACATAAAATACAGCTCCTATTTAACATCTCAGAAATGCTGTAGAAAGTTAAAGATGAGGTGTGAAAAAATACCATGTTCCTATGAAACTGCAGCAGTGTAGTAGGCACTAAGCATGTAAATATCCTCTTGAAATTAAGGCTCTATTATGCTAATTTGTAGTAAATCTATATAAGTGTCTCCTAAACCTTTGCTTTGGTGTGTTTCCCTGAGTCAGAAGAGATCTACACCTATTGAATCATCAGCTGAGTTTCCAATAGCACATGGGATTTCCCCCTTAAGTACCAATGCAGCCCAATCCTGCTTAAATCGAGATAGCTGATTAGATCACAGCTTGAGGCTTACACACACCGGTTGCTATCAACTTCATTATTTTACCTTATATTAAACCCACTACCACTTTTCCACTATTCTCTCTCTCACTGTTCAGTTCTTACCTCTCCAGTTAGATGACAGAAACATCCAAAAGCGATCCGGCACTCACAAGAATGCCCTGAAACCCCCACTCTTGCTTATGCCTTCAGGTTTCTGTTTTTGAAAGAGACAAAGGAGTGTCGGGTAACATATGGCTCCTGTTTAGGTTAATGCTTTTGTTTTGACGATGTTTCAGTTTGGAAAGAGTGGATGTTGCCTGAGCCACTATCACTGTTTTGTCTGTCTACCCATCTGCTAGGTCATCCTTGTTTTGCCGTTTTCTCCCATGCTCCTCCTTCCTTTGTTGCCCCATGATGTTGTGCCAAGCAGGGGATCTTTTACTGGCTCCTCTCTTTTGGACTAACAAGAACTCAAGAAACGCACTGATTCAGAAACTGTTAACAGTGTGAGGCAAATTAAGCCTAAAGTATCTGTTGTGACCCGGTTTTGTGGTGGTGAGGCCCTGGCACAGGCTGCCCAGAGAAGCTGTGGCTGCCCCCTCCCTGGCAGTGTTCAAGGCCAGGCTGGATGGGGCTTTGGGCAGCCTGGTCTAGTGGAGGGTGGCCCTGCCCCTGGCAAGGGGTTGACTCAGGCTGGAGGCCAGGTGCCCACCAAACCTACTCTGTCACTCCCCGCCTCCGATGGACAGGGCAGAGAAAGTGTAACAAAGGGCTTATGGGTTGAGCTAAGGACAGGGAGCGATCACTCACCAGTTACCATCATGGGCTAAGCAGACTCAACTTATAAAAACATCAATAATTTATTACCAAGCCAAGTAGAATAGAGCAATGAGAAATAAAAACAAATCCTAAAACACCTCCCTTCCTCCTGGGCTCAACTTCACTCCTGATTTCTCTCCCTCAACTCTCCGAGCAGCACAGGAACGTGGGGAATGGCCTTTTCAGTCAGCTCATCACACAGTGTTTCTGGTGCTCCTTCCTCCTCAGGGGGAGGACAACTCACACCCTTCCCCAGCTCCAGGGTGGAGTGGGGCCCTCTCACAGGAGACAGTCCTACATGAACTTCTTCATTGTGAGTCCTTCCCACGGGACTTCAGTTCTTCATGGCTTCCATGGGGTACAGACCTTCAGGACCAGACAGCTCCAGTCTGGGTCCCCCACAGGGTCACAAGTCCTGCCAGCAAACCTGCTCCAGCCTGGGCTCCTCTGTCCATGGGGCCACAGGTCCTGCCAGTTGCCTGCTCCAGTATGGTCTTCCCACAGGCTCATAGCCTCCTTTGGGTTCATCCTCCTGCTCTAGTGTGGGTTCCTCCATGGGCTGCAGATGGATATCTGCTCCACCATCAACTTCTACAGGCTTCAGGGGCACAGCCTGCCCCACCATGATCTCCTCCACGGACTGCAGAGGAATCTCTCCTCCAGTGCCTGGAGCACCTCCTGCCCCTCCTTCACTGTCCTTGGTGTCTGCAGAGCTGTTCCATTCACATCTTCTCACTCCTCTCTCTGGCTGTAAAAGCTTCTGCTAGTATTTTTCCTCCTTAACTATGTTATCCCCAAGCTGCTACCACCATCACTGATGGGCTTGGCCTTGGCCAGCACCAGCTCTGTCTTGGATTGGCATTGGCTCTATGGGATATGGGAAAAGCTACTAGCACAGGCTATCCTCTATAGCCCCCCACCAAACCTTGCCACACAAGTCCAATACACCATGGTTAGACTAGGTGATCTTTCAAGGTCTCTTCCAATCCAAAGCATGCTGTGACTCCGTGGTTTGTGCAGCAGTGCAGCACTGAATTTTACACTGACATTACTTGCTAAAAAAAATACTTTCACGTTTTTACCTTCATTGCAGAAACTGAAAATGCTAGAAACTGGGAGCAATGACCCATCCCTGTTATTTACTTGCACCATAGTATAGCACTGGTATATCTGGATTATGGGGCTTAGGACTTCTTGAAGAAAAAAAGCTGCCAGCAGAGCCTGGGCAGTGGTGCAAGCCCCTAAACTGCAGGAGCTGTGACCTGTAAGGATGAGCCATGTGTGGGAGCAGGCTTTCTCTTTTCTACAGATGCAAAGCTGTGAAGAAAGGTCCAGCTTTGCCCAGGGTGAGACCATCCCCTTTTCCAGTTGCATTTATCCTACAGGCTTGGGGCTGAATGGGAAGCTAAGCCACATAAAATCTAAATTATTTATTGATTGACTGACTTTTGGTGATGAGACACTGAAACAGGTTGCCCACAGATGTTACAGATGCCCCATCATTGGAAGTGGTATCCATTGGCTGGCCAGGGTAGGAGTATAGGCAGTGAAGAGTCATTTTTGTCCAGTTGAAGACTTTTGCCAAGTATACATTAGAAGAAAAACAACTGTTCTTACTCAAAATCCATTGAAGAAACAGCTTTGGGCACATGTACAATCCCCATTGTCTGACTTCACACCCAAGTAGGTAACAGAGATGGTCCAGACGTCTTTTAAAGGTGGGGGATCATCGCAATGTGGTCATTCTGAGTATCTGGGATCTGCCTTCAGACTGTTACAACATGTGCTGTTGAGCATTCCCTGTTTGCAGGGGAGGGGTGCCCCGTACCCCGAGAGTCTGTCCCCTTCCTCTCAGTGATTACGTATGAAAATGTCAAGTGTTTCTCTAATTACTTTTACCAGCAAAATTACTCAAGTCAAAAGTCACTTTATCTTTTGAATTATATGCACATACATACATATATATATTAAATATATGAGATCAGAAGGAAGACAGTGAGAGCCAAACTGTCTGCATTCAGTCCTAATTCCTTTAGTGGCTCCTTCTTATGAAATCCATTTTGTTACCTGTGACCTAGCCTTTGGAATCCAGGCAGACTCGGATGAGTCTCTTTGTACTTGTCAACATGTTCTAGCTTGTTGCTGAGCACTGATACCAAATCTTCCGCCCTATCAATATCAGATATATTAAAAAAAAAAAGCCCCTCATCTTTTTTCCACTTGGCTATCTGTGTCTTTGAGAAGGATTTTATTAGCCTATGTTGGGTTATAATTTTTACTCCTTTTTTAGACCGTTATTTTCAACAATCTTGCCTTTTTAACACTCATTCCAATGGAGTGGTATAAATATTTTATCTTAAATGTATTCCAGCAGAAGCAGAGTGAGCATTAACTGTCTATAAGGGTTAACCCATTAGTGAAAAGGATGCCTGATAAATTGAATGTGTGGCTCTTAGCCAAGAGAGATCAGTGTATTCTGAGCATTCATTTTCTGCCTTAGGAGTGGCAAATCATGTTGCCCATATCGGATGTGCTACAGCTTCTGAAATAAGCAACCTCAGAGGCAAATTCATACTCTGCTATTCAGAGAACGATCCACCGGCTGTGCATGAATTAAGGGCATGCCTGACTTACAAACTTATCATTGTATCTGAAATCGTAAATTGTAACTGGGAAACAAAAAGAAGCCATAAAAAAATTTAAACAGGTGAGATTCCATTTACAAAATATTATGGCATGTGTGTATTAATGTAAGAATCTTAGGAGGCATTTATTCAGCTAATATATTAAGCACTCTGTCATATTTCAATGTTTTTAGCCATATTTTCTTCTGTTCTGAGCACTAAAATCAGTAATGAAGGCAAGAGTCAGATGCTTGATGGAGCTATTAATCCAAAAGCATTCAGATAGCCTCAGTGTGGGTAAGAAAAGAACTGTCAATCAAGATGTCTGGAGGTGAACTTGTCATAGAAAAATATGTGTTTTAAGAATAATTGAACAGCAGTTAACCTTCCTTTTTTAAAAGAAAATAAGAGTACATACCTTTTTCCTTTGCAACCTCAGTTTTCTTCATAGTCTCTATTACATAATTTTCTACCTTCAAACTTAACTCTAATTCAGCAGCATTGTATTTCATTTACATTGTGTTTAATTTACACTGTGCTTAATTTACATAGGTGCAAACACCTGCACAACAGCAAGGAACAGAGGCCGGGCTTTGACAAACCCAGGCCATACTGAGCCTAGTCAGATTCTTTCCAAAGGAGAAAATATGCAGAGCCCCAGTGCTAATATTGTTTAGATGTACAGGAATTTATGGCAGATCACTTTGCTCATGGATTACAGGCACAGAGGCCTACAGAGAGGTGCTTAGAGGGCCCAATTTTCTTCTGGCGGATGATACAGAAAGCAGAACAGACCACCTGGATATGGTGAGCACCGTGCACTGCCCACCCCCTTCACCCAGTCACACTGAATAAAGCCTTCACTGAGTCCTGCACTATGTGGGGACCCAACACCAGAACCTCTGGTGCACCAGCATTGATTTGTAACATGAAAGCTAAGCATAGGTGATTCTCCTATGCTCTCATGAGACACCACTCAGAGTACGGCATACTTTGGGGCCCCCAACATAAGAAGGGCATGGACCTGTTGGATCCAGTCCAGAGGAGGAACACAAAGATGATCGGAGGCTGGAGCACATTTACCATGAAGACAGGCTGAGAGAATTAGGCTTATTCAGCCTGGAAAAGAGAAGGCTACAGGGAGGCCTTCAAGTTCCTGAAGGGCACCCACAGGAAAGATGGAGAAGGACTGGTTACAAGGGCAGGTAGTGACAGAATAAGGAGTAATGGCCTTAAGCTGAAGGAGGGGAGCTTTAGATTAGGTATTAGAAAGAAAGTATTTCCTGTGGGGGTGGTGAGACACTGGCACAGGTTTCCCAGAGAAGCTGTTGCTGCCCCCTCCCTGGCAGTGTTCAAGGCCAGGTTGACGGCGATTTGGGCAACCTGGTCTGGTGGAGGGTGTCCCTGTTCATGGCAGAGGGGTTGGAATTAGATGGTCTTTGAGGTTGCTTCCAGCCCAAAGCTTCTGTGATTCTGTACAAACAATTTTTTGCAACAGGGCTGGGTAGCTTACAGTAGTGTCCCACAGCTTTCTCTGCCTCTTCCTCCCTTCTCAGCCCCTGAGGCGCCTTTTGCCAGCACATAGCCAAGGGCCCTTAGCAACAAGGAGGGCTCTGGTCCCTGGGGAAAGCAAGGCTGAAGGTGGACAGGGTTGGGGAGGTGCATCCTTGGAGAGAAGGATGGAAGAAGGAAGGAAGAGAGGAAGGGAAGGCCAGAATTAGAATATTACACTGCTGAATATTCTTTAGCACTCTACTAGTACTACTTACACCCTCTAGCACTTGAACTCTCTAGCCCCTTTTAACTTACTTTTCAAGGTAAGTTAACTTACACAATTAGAGAGAGGTGATTCTTATTCAATCACATGCCTTTGTCTTTCCTGATAAAAGACATTAAATTTGTCTTGCATGTGAAATTGTCTCAATTTTCTCTATAAAAAAGTACTTTATATATTCAAGTGTTGCAGGACAAGCTCACACATGAATATAACAAGGTTTGAAACACCTGAACTCTGCATTCTTGACATGTAGCCTGTTGTTTATTAAGGAAAAGGGCAATATATTTTAAAGAACACGGAAAATTCATGTCTACTTCCAGTTATGGGGGATGTATTAGTTTTTTATATCTTTCATATATTTAAATTATATTTGTAGAATAGGCTTAATATATAGAATGTGCTTGTTTTGAAACACGTGAAATGCACTGTCAGTATTCATTTTCAAGATTTTCTAGTGGATGTTTCCTATTGTTCCAGCATTGCAGGAAGAACACATTTGCTGTTCTGCAAAATACAAAATCATTTCCTAGTGAATGTTCTTTATTTGTTCTGTTTTCCTTAAATTCTCTGGCCCAGAGAAAAGCATGTCAACTGCTCAGGTAGAGCATGTGAGTAAAATTTATTTTCCCCATTATGATGATGTACTTCTTGGTATTTCAACAGTCTGTGGAGAAACATCCTGCATATTCGTGCACTGACATAGGAAAATTATTCTTATTGGCTTCCAGATGTTCAGTGACATTATATACCTACCCACAACCAAACTGTAACCACTTTGGGCTTATAATTCAGCATTCCTTAGAACTTTAATACAACGTTCTCAGTTCTCTCAGCGACCAAACAAGATTTGTGAGTTTGACAAATAGGAACAAAAATGTCTGAAATTGTGCTACAGTATGGAAAACAAACCTCCAGAACTAAAATCCCAGCAACAATAGTTTTCCAAGATGATATATGTATACATCTTATTTTTAATTCGTTATGCATTCATAGAATCACTGGATGATTTAATTTTGGAACGACCTTTAAGCTCATTGAGTCCAACCATAAGAGCTGGAGCATTTTCTGCAGGATTTTTGGGCATGTTTTCTTTGCTGTTTATAACAGGACCTCAAAGTGGCCAGAAGTCCAAGGTGAATCCACATTCATCTCCCTCATCCAAATGCACAAAAAATGGCTTTCTGCTTTTAAATGTAGTATTTGTTTTGACCAGAAACTGCTGCTATAAACTTTTTTCAAATAGCAAGCTGTTGGCTAAGATAAAATATTGGTGCAGGGATTTGTAAAGTTTCCCTGTTTCTCCAGCCAAATGCATTTTTGCAACATGAGATTTTTTTCCTTCAGATTTGCTGTCAGTCCAGTAGAGACCTCTTGGGCTGTATAAAATCCCATGAAACCCCTTCTAGACCCTAGAAGAAGTCTTTCCTTTGGCCACCTCTAAGGCCTGGATCCCCCAGGGACCTGCAGTTTTGGTGATACTGTAAGCTCAGTCCTTGCTGGCTTCCCCTCATCCCCATACCCACGGATCCTTGAAGCCTTCCCTTCTGCACATACTCTGTGGCCTTTAGGAAAAGCAAAACCCCTCTCCACACAAAAGGATCAGCACATACAAACCAGTGCACTGCTGGCAGGGCATGGTGAGCAGAAGCCTACCTTGCCACCCAGCTGCACCATGTTCAAAGCAGATGACATTGCTGTGAGTGAAGTAAATCAAGTGCCTTGAAATGAGCCCAGTAGCACGTTCATGGCCTGAGAGCAGTCAGAACTACACAGACAATAAACAGGTGAGTACCTTGTGCCAGCTGCCTTTCATTCAAAACCAGAATTCACAGCTGGTGTGATCTGCCACAAAAAAAATATGATGCATGTAGCAGAGAAAAAGATGGAGTGTGATGTACTCTGAACCCTTACACACTGAACTTGTGTTCCCACAGTAGACTGCTTCTTTTTTCCCTTCCATGCAGTTGCAGTTCCTGTGTGAATTAGCAACTGGCAACCAAGGTGCTTTTACAGCAGCACCTGAAAGATTCATTGTTTCAGTCAGGGTAAAACAAATCCAAGAACTTCAGCTCAGCAAAGCCTCCAAAAATTTATAGTGGGCTTGTGTGCTCTGTTTTTAAACCTGGGCAGCAGTATCCTTTGGAAACCTTCTATATTTAAATGCAGACAGTGATTATTTACTCACTGACCACAAATGCTCCATAAATGTCTAGGCACAGTAGTTGGTGTGCAGAAGTTGGGCTGAGATGCTCATATTTGAAAATTGATGTCCCAATGCCATTGGCAGAGGTCCGTTGGGGAAAGGCAGTGGCAGCAGAGTGATTTGAAGGAGGTGATCCTCCCCCTCTACTCTGCCTTGGTCAGGCCCCACCTGGAGTATTGTGTCCAGTTCTGGGCTCCCTGGTATAAAAAAGACAGGGACCTCCTGGAGAGAGTCCAGAGAAGGGCTACGAAGATGATTAAGGGCCTGGAGCATCTCCCGTATGAGGAAAGGCTGTGCGAGCTGGGACTGTTCAGCCTGGAGAAAAGAAGACTTAGAGGGGACCTTGTTAATGTCTATAAATATCTTAAGTATGGGATGCAGGGGGAAATGGCCAGCCCCTTTTCAGTGGTCTGTGGGGACAGGACTAGGGGCAATGGCTGCAAGTTGGAGCACAGGAAGTTCCGCACCAACATGCGGAAGAACTTTTTCCCAGTGAGGGTGACAGAGCCCTGGGACAGGCTGCCCAGGGGGTGGTGGAGTCTCCTTCTCTGGAGATATCCAAGGCCCATCTGGATGCTTATGTGTGCTACATATCCTAGGGAGCCTGCTTTGGCTAGGGGGGTTGGACCCGATGATCTCTTGAGGTCCCTTCAAGCCCTTATGATTCTGTGATTCTATGATTCTGTGATTCCCTTATGCACAGTACATGCTTTTCTGTAGGTTTTGACCCTGGGTGAAGCAAATCTGTGCTACAGACCACTGTCATATGGTGCTAGCTGCTCTGCACGGGGCGGCCGCTTCCCTCGCAGACCGGGGCCAGGTTTGCTGTGCTCAGTATCTGCCCAGTTCAGTGAGGGCTAGACACAGCCAGCAATCGCAGGGAAGTGCTTGGCTCCTACAGCAGCAGCATTACTGTTACCTCACGCTGTTAATAATTTCCACTTTTTTTTAATCTTTATTTTTCTCTCGGGAGTGTGAGGGAGCTCTACATCTTCCCTTTTCAGATCCTGAAGAAGCATCTCAGAGTCTGTCTGGGCTGGAAGGAACAGGAAGATGACACTTAAGCAGAAAGGGTTCTCTGCTCGGTGGCTTGGAGTATTGTATCCAGTTCTGGGCTCCTGGGTACAAAAACATCAGGTATCTCCTGGAAAGAGTCCAGAGGAGGGCCACAAAGATGATTAAGGGCCTGGAGCATCTCCCCTATGAGGAAAGGCTGAATGAACTGGGGCTGTTCTGCCTTGAGAAAAGATGACTGAGAGGGGATCACATTAATGTTTATAAATGTCTGAAGTGTGTGAGACAAAGGGAAATGGCCAGCCTCTTTTCAATGGTCTGTGGAGACAGGACAAGGGGCAATGGCCTCAAGTTGGAGCACAGGAAGTTCCGCACCAACATGGGGAAGAACTTTTTCCCAGTGAGGGTGACAGAGCCCTGGGACCGGCTGCCCAGGGGGGTTGTGGAGTCTCCTTCTCTGGAGATATTCAAGACCCATCTGGACACCTACCTGTGCGATATGAGCTAGGGAGCTGCTTTGGCTAGGGGGGTTGGACCCGTTGATCTCTGGAGGTCCCTTCCAACCCCTATGATTCTGTGATTCCTCACTGCCCCTGTGATTCTCCTTTTTTAAAGCTGAGGGCATGGCAGTGGCAGGGATTACATGAGCACAAGCACAGCTCTGAATTACCTGCATTTGCGCCATGGCAAGCACCCTGACAAGCTGCTGTGCAAGTAAACATCATGTACTACTTACGTGTTTTGGGAGAATGTCTTGGAAGATGTTCTAGACCTTGTCAGGCCAGTTTTAGCTAATACTTGGGTGTGAAAGCAATGACCCTACCAGCTATGGGCTGCGGTAGCCCCAGGAGGTGGGTCAGGAGTGGCAGTGCCATGCCCCATGCTGGACCCCTGCCTGCTTGAGGCATGGCCCTTTGCACAGAGGGTAAGAAGAAAGAGAAAAGCCACCGGTGGCTAGCAGAAAGGCTCCCCAAGAAGATTTCCTCCCTCAGAAGCCTTGTGTCGTGAAGTGTAACCTGGGATTTTTTTCAGAGGCCTCGAAGAGGATTGTTTTGGTAAATCTGGACTGGGGTAGTTATTTTCCCCCAGAGAACATCCAGTGTAAATATCCATTACAAGCCATTGGGGAAGATCGAAAAATTGCATTTGAATTTCTTATAATAGCTAATTTGTTGATCTACACAAAGGCTTGGCTGCAATTTCTGAGCTGCCTCTATTAGACTTTATTTAATGACACACTTTATTGCATTACACAAGTGCAGACCCCCTTGTTTCTGCAGTCTCAACTTCTTTACTTCGTTGTTGAGACGCTACCCTCACACTGCTTTGGTGTCTGCAATTTGTACTATAGCTCACAAATATGCATCAAAGGGGTTTTAAATTTTTTTTTAGTCAGCCTTTGTTGTACAAAGGCTTTGAAAGAGTTTATGGTATTTCTGTACAGAAGCCTTGTAGGAGAGAAAGCAATGAATAGGCTGGGAAATAAACAGCTCTTTCCCAAGTAGCATAATATCATGCTACCCTCAACTTGTATCACAGCGAAAATTACTAGCTAGAAGATTTTTATTAAAATATTATTTTATATCAATCTGCTTATTACATTATATGAGAGAAGGTTCAGAGTGATGCGTTTGCATTGGCTGCCACAGAGGTGCCATTTTCCCTGACAGGTGTATCTTACTCGATTATCACTACCCTGTATTTCTTCAGTTTTCTAGACCAGCCTTTAATAAGGTTTCCAACACTAAAGGCTTCAGGTAGCCTCCTCCTGCTCCTTCTCCAGGGGAAGTGAGACTGCCTGGATCCTTCCAGGACTCGGTCTCCATTGAGAAACAATCAAGTAATTCCCCAACAGTTTGAGTTTCTCAAAAACATGCTGCTATTTTAATGTTGGTGGTTATTTTTTCCCCTAAACATTTAGACTGTGTCATGGTAACAGTTACTTTTAGTTCTAAATTTGTTTTCTCATCTTTCATTAAAAAAAAAAAAAATATATTTTCAATTTATTCCTTTTAAATGTAAAATTGACTGGTTTTAACTTTTTTTTAACTATAACCAGCTATAACAGTAGTTTGTGAACTGCTTTGGATTTCCAACACAAATGGAAATTAGTATCTTGATTGGTAAAAAAGGTGTTTTCAGTAACAACTACAGAATCACAGAACCACTAGGTTGGAAAAGATCTTTGAGATCATCAAGTCCAACCATAATTGATCATATTAATTATGGAGAGGGACCTAAATGTTTAAGGCAAAAGCAAATGGAAAGTACATGTACAAAGATGTACAACATTGGATTGAGAGCAGCTTTGAGGAGAAGGACATGGAGATGTTGGTGGATGAAAAGCTCAACATGACCCAGCAATGCACACTTGCAGCCCAGAAAGCCAACCTGCCCTGGGCTGCATCACCAGCAGCATGACCAGCAGGTCAAGAGAGGCAATTCTGCCCCACTACTCTGCTCTCATGAGACTCCACCTGGAATGCTGCATCCAGCTCTGAGTCCCCAATGTGAGAAGGACATGGAGCTGTTGGAATGAGTACAGAAGAGGTACATGATCATCAGAGGACTGGAGCACATTTACCATGAAGAGAGTCTGAGAGAGTTGGGCTTGTTCAGCCTGGAGAAGAGAAGGCTCCAGGGAGACTTTACAGCAACTTTCCAGTACCTGAAGGGGCCTGTAGGAAAGCTGTGGAGGGACTGTTTACAAGGGCAGGTAGTGATAGGACAATGGCCTTAAGCTGAAGGAGGGGAGATTTAGGTTAGGTATTAGGAAGAAATTCTTCCCTGTGAGGCTGGTGAGGCCCTGGCACAGGCTGCCCAGTGAAGCTGTGGCTGCCCCCTCCCTGGCACTGTTCAAGGCCAGACTCGATGGGGTTTTGGGCAACCTGGGCTAGTAGAGGGTATCCCTCCCCATGGCAGGCGATTGGGACTAGATGGTCTCTGAGCTCCCTCTCACCCCAAACCAGTCTGTGATCCTGTGATTCTATGTGCTGTAAGCTTTTTAGCAGAGAGATGACAAGAGGGGAAGCAAAATTTGCCTTGACAGTACATGCTTAAAAATCAAGAGGTAAGCTAAAACCGGTCATATCCTAAGTGGGTAACAGGGGTAATGAACTGTCCATTTTTTTCTGTCTGGTTTGTATGGGTGCAAACTCCTTTGAATAATCAAATATACGAATTTTTGACACTAACAGTTGCATATTTTATTGTCCAAGACAGGGCTAAAAGAAAGGACATTCAAGATCCTTAAGCGCTACCCTTAACAAATGTACCACAATTAACTGTTACTACTATTATTCTTACTACTGTATTTAAAGAGTGCTGGGAGTAAAATGCAGTAGATTCAAAAATAGGTACTGCCCAAGAGCAACTGGATGATTCCTTATTTGGTTAAACTAAGGAGAGACTCAATTCCACCCTGGAAATCCAATGCTCCTTTTTGGAGTGCTCGGATCCAGCACGTAAATGACAGTCAGTCATTCTTAAGGAGAACCGTGCATGCGAGTCGTTTGCCTATATGGGCAAAATACAGGATCTTTATGGTTTTTATCAAAAAATAAACTCTACCCAAATACTGACTGGTTCTTATAAATCTTAATTTAATTTGCATATATTTCACAGAATCACAGAATCATAGGGGTTGGAAGGGACCTTGAGACATCATCGGGTCCAACCCCACTGCCAAAGCAGGCTCCCTATCTCATATTACACAGATCGGCGTCCAGACGAGACTTGAATATCTCCAGAGAAGGAGACTTCACCACCTCCCTGGGCAGCCTGTCCCAGGGCTCTGTCACCCTCACTGGGAAAAAGTTCTTCCCCATGTTGGTGCGGAACTTCCTATGCTCCAGCTTACAGCCATTGCCCCTTGTCCTGTCCCCACAGACCACTGAAAAGGGGCTGGCCAATTCCCCCTGCATCCCATGTCTAAGATATTTATAAACACTAATTAGGTCCCCCCTAAGCCTTCTTTTCTCCAGACTAAACAGTCCCAGTTCACTCAGCCTGTCCTCATAGGGGAGATGTTCCAGGCCCTTAATCATCTTCGTAGCCCTTCTCTGGACTCTCTCCAGGAGGTCCCTGTCTTTTTTACACCAGGGAGCCCAGAACTGGACACAATACTCCAGGTGGGGCCTGACCAAGGCAGAGTAGAGGGGGAGGATCACCTCCTTCGAATTACTTTGCTGCCACTGCCTCTTACATATTTGTAAGGTAACAGGACAATGCACATGTATAAAATGGTGCAAATTATTAGGAAATGAGTATTTTTGCTACCCTTTTCTTTCCCACCTCTTCCCCCCTGCTCCCCCCCTGCAGTACTACTTTGCAGTATTGAGACTTTACAATGAAGTTGAAACATCCAGCTAATTTTAGCTCTGAAGTGGCACTGCTTTATGCAGGGTGGTTAAGGCAAGATGTGTACCAGTATCTAGTATGAGAGCAAAGAGATTTATAAATGGATAGTGCTTATTAGAAAGAAACTTCCCCTTACCACGGTCCAAAGGAGAAACATACATAAGAGACACGGGATATAGGGATATTTTGTGCTGGTTTATTCTATACCACGCCTTCCCCTTTTCATTTTAAAGTCAGAATATGAATCTGTAAGTGTCACTGTGAGTGCTATTGCTTTGCACAGAACCTGTGGGACTGCCTGATCCAAGAAAGCTCTTTTCACTCTGTTGGTGTAACTATCTCATTAAAGTTACAGTTTGCCATACATCCTCTTCTGGATCTGTTAGCACTGGGTAATAGTCGTAATTAAAGCTAAATAGTATGCCTTCTTTGTAGAAAACTCATGATAAAATACTTATTATACCTCTCTAATCTTAGTGTTCTCTGAATGTTTTAAACAATTTATGTAACAGTCTTTACTGCCGTGAAGTATAATTGCAGGTTTTCCTCCTTGTCTGGTGCAAGGGTTACAAACACGTTCTGTAAGATCATTACATTATCTCAAACACCATAAGAAAAGCTTCTCTCTGATCAGCTGAATGCTCTGTATATTGCAGGAGATGCAGAGAATAGTATAATTCACATAAATTTGCATTAATGATACTGAATTTCCTTAACAGACTAAATTTAATCTGCATTTCAAAAAATTACAAAGTATGACCAACATTTTCCTGATAGGCACCACAGCTGAGCATCAGCTTTTAACTGTTTGATAAAGTAGGTAGAAAGTAAAAACCCTGTCTCTAAGATTTGGGGTAATGCTTGCTCTTGGAGCACATCTACATCGCCATGTGCTTTCGTGCTCCAACTCATCTGCTTCTGCTGGCAGAGCAACCAAGTCTTTCACACCCCTAGTGCAGAGCCTGCTTGTAGCTCTTGAGGGCTATTCCTCCCTCACACTACACAGATGTGGTGTTAGGGATGCCAGGGCGTGTGGTGCCTCGCAACTCCCATCCATTTTAGGAAATATTTCCTGGATCACTGTGTAAAACCGAGCCTGTCCTTTCTGTCCTTCAAAGTGTCAATGACTTTAACCAGCTCTAGCTGTACCTGAGGCACTAGCTCCTAAGACTGCACACTGGATGTTTCCCTTCCCTTCATCTCACTGCTGTTCATTCCAGCTGCCTTCTATGCTAGCCAAGAGCTCCTATAACAGGGACATGGTCTGTGAGATGCTGGATGCTGCACAGATCAGCTCCTTGGGCATAAGGTGTATTCAGGAAGGGTAGGATCATATCAGTGTGGAGACCTGAGGTGACAAACACCAGCTCCAGGTTTTCCATCCCAGGAGGCAGATGCATTTCATGAGCTTGCCCCAAGCCTCCAGAAAGCAGAACCAGATGTCCTGTAGAGCCGGTGACCCTGAGTTGCTGTAAGCCCGTGACTGGTTCAGTACTGGCAAGTCATTATTTCTGGGCTAGAGAGGATGTGCGTGTGAGACAATCAATCGTGTGGCTGGTGTGTGGATAATGGGTATAACTAATGTGCCTGAAATAGCAGCTGGCTTTCCGATAATGGGCTTCCCAAAGTGTGCTGAGTGTCATTAATAGTATTCATGGCTGCGGGTCGCTTGCCAGAAAAAGTAAGTAAATACATTTATCAGGATTCAACACAGACAAGCATCAAAATGAAATATGTAGGAAAGGCACTTGAAGAAAGTGTGTCCACCTTGAGGATTTCAGGGGCCAAATTTATTTTACGTGGGCTGTTCTCTAGTACTATGTCCTCTGGAGACACCAGAGGAAACTCTGCCAGGCCGCTGAATGAGGAGCACGGGAGACCTGAAAGCACAACTGGCACCCTCTAAACCCCAGTGCCCCCACCTAGGCAGTGTGCCAGGAACAGGTAGAACAAGCACTCCAGGAAAAAACGGCTTTTGAAGTTTACCACTCAGGTTGCATGTTAATTCTTACTTTTTTAAGGAAAAACTCTGCGTCTCATTTTGCTTATCCCTCTATGGAATCTACCTTGGACCATGGAAAACAAAGAGAGAGAGAGAGAGAGAGAGGAATTATGTCTGATGTCCCTAAAACAGAAGGAAAATCCATTTCACCCCATGCAGTATCCTTGACAATAACAATCTCATATTGGTCACAATGAAATCAGAAATCATTTCCTGCAATGCCTGCATCAATAAATATGATGAACGATTGTTACCAGAGTCTGGATTTGGTTCCTCCAGGTCCAGGTCTTCTTCAGTCTTGCTAAGTCATCCTCATCCCAGCATGCTGTATCGCCCATTCTTTTCCTCAGGCTGATCCTGAGCTTTTACCTCCGTGGGTCGTTCCCAAACCTGCATTCCTTCTCTGCTGCATGCTTTATCTCCTCCCTGTAAATCTGAGCTTAACTGTGCTGAGAACCATGCCTTAAAATAAAAGCCTGGCCTATGGTGGCCACAGAAATTAAGGTGGCACAGGTCAGAGCACTGAGTGATGGGTGTCATGCAGGTTGGTGCACCTGAGCTGGACGGTACAAGAGGGTTGTGATCAGTGGCACCAAGTCCAGCTGGAGGCCGGTCAGCACTAGTGTTTGATACTGGGACCATGAGTGTTTAACATATTTAATGATCTGGATGATGCGACGTAGCACCCCCTCAGTGTCCTTTCTGGTGACAGAAAACTGAGAGGAGCGGTGGATACACTGGATGGTTGTGCTCTATCAAGGGATCTCAACAGGCTGCAGAAATGGGCAAACAGGAATCTAATGAAGTTTGGCAGAGGGAAATACAGAATCCTGAAAGTGGGGAGGAGTGTCCCATGTCCTGGGGTTACTATGCCTTATACTGGGGGTTGAACAGCTGGAAAGCAGTTTGGTAGCAAAGGAGTGGGGAGTCCTTGTGGAGACCAAGTTGACCATGAGGCAGCAATGTGCCCTTGTGGCAAATGCAGCCAACTGCCTCCTGGGCTGGATCAGGCAGAGCAATGCCAGCGGGTCCAGGGACATGATCCTTCTCCTCTGCTCAGCCCTGGTGAGACACCCATGGAGTGCTGGGTACAGTCCTAAGCTCCCCAGTGCAAGAGAGACTTGGACCTACTGGATCAGGTCCATCAAAAGGCCACCAAGGGGATTATGGTCTTGGAGCACCTGACATCTGGAGGGTGACAGAGCTGGGGCTGTTCAGCCTGGAGAAGAGAAAGCTCAGGGGGTAATCTCACCCATATGTATAAACACCTGCCAAGCCGGAGTAGAGAGGAAGGACCCAGACCCTTCTCAATGGCATCCAGTCAAAGGCCAAGAGGCAATGGGCACAAACTGAGATACACAAAATCTGGTTTAAGTGTAAGAATAATCTTTTTTGTTGTGAGGGTGGTGGAACACTGGCTCAGGTTGCTTGGATGGAGTCTCCATCCTTCAAGATACCCAAAGCCTGTCTAGGCACAGTCCCGAGCAACCTGCTCCGTTTGATCCTGCTTAGAGCAGGAAGGGTGGGAGAGTAGTAAGACTAGGTCATCTCCAGAGGTACCTTCCAACCTCAACTATTGTATGACTGATTGTTCTTCCTGGAACAGACATATGGAAAAGGTTAAATGTAAAGCAGGTTGGCAAGGCCAGGGCTTACAACACAGCACACACTGCACCCTCATTGCTGGAGGTGGCAGTGCCTGTAGATGTCAGTACGTGAGGTCATTCGCAGATTTTAAGTGCTGTCAGTAATTTTGGCACATTGGCATGTAGATATATTGGTTAGAGGCTTAAGTTAGATCAAAATTCATGGGGTACTTTCAGATGCTTTTGAATGTTCTTCCTTATATTTGTTTCAGCTTCTTTCTTACAAAGTTTTAAGTAATTCCAATTCTCTATTTAATGCTTTAATTTTATTTATACTTCAATACCAGCACAAAAGGGCAGCAGTAAGTCTGACTATTTAAAACTTGCATAATATGCTTTTTTAATTACATTGGTAATTGTGCAGCCCTTTGCTGATTTACAAAACTCATTTTTGTGCATAATTGGAGTATTGTATTTTAGCAGCACATGAAAACCAAAATTTTGAACTGGGGTACCTAGAACAGTCCAGAGGTTAAAGCCACAGCATGCTGGGAAACCATGTCTCTGTTTGGGGGGTAGGTTAGAGAAACAGGAAAAGGCAAGTTTAGTAGCCCCATGTCTGGTGGGGTTTGTACTTCTGTTTGGCAGAAGGATGCTGACATGACCAAGACCCTACAGATCATCTTCTGCTGTCAGCTTGTTTGCTGTAGTTCAAGGATCTGAGATAGACATTAGACAACTGAATCCAGAGGCACACAGACACGTAATATGGGTGACAGGTAGAATACAGGTTCCTAAACCCACAAACCCAACCCATAAAACTCCCACCTTGCCTTTTGGTTGTTTGGAAGGCTGGATCTACCGAAGTGCTTATCCATATTCACTTAGGTACCTACATTTCTGATACTAAGCACACATGGAATTGTTGCCAGCTTGCCCAAACTTACTGTGTTTGCATTTTATCTGATTCCTAAACTTGTTTGAGACTGGCAGACTGGGAAATCTGAGCCTTAGCTTCCTGAAGGGCCCATTTCCACAGGCAAGCTCAGGGATCCTTCTCTCCTGCTGAAATCCACCACTGTGCCAATGTGAGAGACTTACAGAGCCACAGACAGAGCAAGCAAAAGGGGCTGTGTCTCCTGCACTGTCCTAAGGACGATACTCCCCAGTGAGGCTGACAACAAATGGCTACGGCTCTGCAGCTGGACGCCCTACTATTTTTTGTTAACATTTGTTAATAAAAGTGCTCAAATGCATCTAAAAAAAAAAATCAATTGTTGGTATACTCCTTGCGTCTCATCTGTGGACTTTTGGATCTGATGTTTAGCACTGTGATAAACAGCTTTCAAGATAAGGCACCTTTTTAATAAAAGGAAAATAAAGAAAGAGAAAATAACAGAGCGGTGTGCAGGGAAGATAATGCTGCATTGGCTGCATCTCTGCTCTGCCCAGTGCTCAGTTTTGGCAAGATCAGTATCACTTTTTTTAATGAAATCACATCACATTTTAATGACTCGTAGACATTTATGTAACCCACAGTGGGGATACGTCAGCCTCGGGCACACACTGGTGGCTGGTCCGTCCAAAAGGATCTGAACTTACCCTTCCTTCCTCCCTGACCGCACTGGCACATACTGCAGAGCCACCAAGGACAATGGGGTAGGCTCAGGCATTTTCTGTCTATTCTGAATTATGTGGAAGTTTCCAGGCCTCGAATGGCCAGAAACCTGTGGAAGTTGCAACATGTTTTTTTATCAGGTCATTTTGGATTCTTATTTGCAGGAGATACTCTCCCTGCCACTTTCTAAGGCTCTTTTTAACCATGAACATGTATGTGAGGATGGATGGTGTCGGTCACTGAGAAAAAAGCCCCAAAGTTTAAAGCCCTTTAAGCTGAGGCATCCCAGAGTTAATTGTTGGTGCCAATCTACAGCTACCGAGAAACATTCTAGTCCTCCAGAACTGAACCCAACCCTCAGCTCCGCCATCTGCAGGTTTCTCCTAGGGGGTATATAAGAAAAGGAGATTAAAAAATTAGTATCTTCTTTAGAACAGCCACAGGAGAAAACCTTTTCTTGGGAATATTGTACTTCTTTTGCTTTTGATTAATTCCAGGATATTATTATACACGCTTCAGATGACCTCCATGCTGTACGGAGAAAGGGTGCCTTCCTCGACAATCAAGATCCAATTCATTTAAAATTCTCTGGGGGTGGGGAAAGCTGTAGACAGAAAAGAACTGGCAGGAAGTTTATATGCTGTCGGTGTGATAGATTCAGCATAAAATGCACATCTCAATCAGGTGACCACTTCCTTCCATTACCAGCACTGGGGTATGCAGAAGCAGTTGTTCAGTGTGAGACAGCTCATGTGAGTAAGAGGATGCAATTAAATTAACTTGAGCCAGGCACCCATGCAAGCTTTTCCTGTGGCACAGAACTGGGGAATTGCCTAAAAGTGTCATTGCCTAAAAGGATTTATTTGTAAAACCTTACATAAGGCAGAGGGAAGCACACATGCACCATTCAATGAGGCAAATATTGTCAGGTATTTAACATGTAGCGTACTTATTCCTAAGAAGCCAGCAATATTTAGAAAGAAAAGGACTTATCCCTTGCTTTGAAACACATTCCTGGAGGAAATCCAAACCAGCAGCTGGGATTTTATGATTCCTGCAGGACCCTGAAAAAATCCCATGTCCAGTCCTAAGGAATTTTTACTCACATTCACGGAGTGTGTGTGGGGGTGGGGGGTGGAGGGGGTGGCACTGCCAAAAATAAAACCTGCTTGAAAATGGCTTGTTCTGTGCTGAAGAGTAGGGCAATCTACTACTTCACTCCTCTGACCTGCAATTTTGCACAACCCCACTGCTGACAAAAAATCATCTGGAGAATCAGAACTACAACGTTAAGGCTCAGTGTTTGTATTTTTTTCATTCTTAATGGAAAAGCTAGGAGTAAAAGCTGGACATCAGAGGTAGTGCGTAAGATTTAGGACACGGATGACATACCATCATCTGAAGTTTTATTTCATTCCATAGCACTTTAAAACTCAAGTTTCTTCTAAGAAACGGCAGAGGTTAGGAGAGTAAGTGCCAAGGTAATTTTTTAAAAGTAGCTATAAGGCTTGTAAACCACTTTCGTTGCCTTGAAACCCGTTTCCTGGCTGTGGATTTTCCAGAATCTCTTGGGACAGCTTTCAGCACCTGCTCCTGGTGTGGGTGCCTGCTGGGCTGAGCAGCCGTAGAGTCTCTCGTCCCTCTGGGTTTCCTCTGAACATGCCTCGGGCAGCACGGTTGCTCTGCCTGCACGCCCCAAAGGCATCTTCTGGAAGCTCTGCCCTGCGAGCAAAGAATCTGGCTGGAGACTTTGATTTTATAATGGTTAGAAATCCACATGTACGCTCACATTTTTCTTTAGAAATACCGATAAACACTTCCCTCGACATGATTTAAGTAAAGGGACTATGAAAGGAAGGAGAGTATTAGCATAAGCACTTCTCTTCTTGAAGGAAGGACAGAAGACTGTCATTCAAAGATGCAGGAAATCCAAATTTCGTACCCCCAGTAAATGAAGCAAAAATATCAGTGGTCACACAACTCAAACTGGACATGAACTCAGTCTGATACTGCTAAGTAGGAAAATGTTTCTGGTTTGGTACGTTTCTTGTTCCAGATTGGGTATCACCTGCCCTCTGGCAGGCAGCAAAAGCAATTCCTTATTGCACACTCTTAATTCATCAGACATTCAGGATGCACCTACCCCTCCCCTGGATTACACCGGTAGCGCTCGGTGATCCTGCCATGCAGGATTGCAGCGTGACCGACGGCGGGACCATGGCCCAAGCACAATCAAGGAACAGCAGGTAGCTGCAGCTCTGGCAACGGGATTTTAACCAAGGGGGTTTTCATGAGCATCAGGACACACTTTCTGCATGACACACTGGCACAGAGTCAGCACAGCAAAGTGCTGTGTCAGGAAGCAGAAATGAAATCCAGGAACCCCTTCACATCTTGATCTGCATGAAGGGTTCACACGCAGTTGTTTGACCACGCAAAAGTACGTGATTTCTATAAATACAAGGAAATGACAGGCAACACAAAAATAATCACCGCCTAACTGTTGGGTAGGAGGAAGCTCAGATGAAGTCCACCCCCAGAACTGCCTCGGAAGAAAAAAATAATCTTTGCTTATTTTACTAACATTATTTTAAAGTAACATTCAAATCCGACACTTGGAGTGGGTTTTTTATCCCCTGTAAAAAATAAAAAGGAGTATTTAATCACTGCAGCATTAGTCTCCTGTTAGGACATGGCTGCGTCAGAAACAATTTCAGTGCTGAGATTCAAGTTCTTGTGGTCAAAAGGTCGTGAGGAATTGGCGGTAAGAGTGACAGGAATCCGACCTGTCACTGCCGGGTCCTGGACTCCTTGAGGTGCAGGCTCTGGGTTGTTTGATCAAGGGGCTGTCAGTGCCGCTCCTTGGGTGCCTGCCCGTATTTTAACTCTTCATTTCCTAGCTTTCACGCATCAGGGCGCACGCAAACGTCCCCTCCCTCCCCCGCAAGAGCAAAGGGAAGGGGACCCGCCCGTTTTAATGCCGCACCCGGGAGGCAGGAGCCGCTGGCCGAGGCCAAGGGCCGGGCGGGGTGGTCGCACGCGCCCGTGAAGGCCGGACCCCCTGCAGCATTTCTGGCGTCCGGAGGGACCAAAACTCGGCCGCTCCCATCAAGTGGGTAAACGGCGACCCCGGGACGCGCGTTTCGCGCCTTCA
>VZTU01010678.1:27500-38708 GCA_013400835.1 Zapornia atra | reverse complement strand
ACCCAGACCATTCTATGATTGTGCATCAATGACTATTCTTTTACAGAAGTTGGGAGAAATTTTGGTGTGTGTTGGGGGCATGTTACCTATATAGTGATGTGCAGATTTGCCTGTGGATCTGTCAGCTGAGGCAAACTAGCCTTCTTGAAATTGGTGGGTCCACAGAAGCCTTAAGAAAAAGCTTTTGTATGGAGAGGAAAATAATCAAAAAACCTAACCTTAAGTTGTCCAGAACACATGATGTATAAGCATTGGTATTTTGTATGGGGATTCAAAGTTATCACTTCTCATTTTTGAACAAATTAAACTGCCTTTCTTTAATGCCAACATCTTTAGCTATCATCTTTTTCTCTTTGTGTGTTCCTTCAACTTTTTACGACCTATTATGTTGCAAGAATAGTGATAGCAGATCTTCCATGTGGTCCTGATTGCTAAAGACAAGTTATTTACTGTCAGACAAATATGTAATATTTCCACTGTTTTTAAAGTTTTCTGAGCAGGGTGTTTCTGACAAGGCATGTTAATTATTTCTTTATAGCATAAAGACAGCAAAATATATCACATTACTAGCTGTACTGCCACAAAGCCATTTCAGGTCACTTGAAATCAAGTTATAAAAACCAGGGGTTTGTTTTCTGCTGGGAAGTGTGATAGTGGCATATTAATATTTAAATTTATTTAATATAAAATTTATTTAGTGATGCTGAAGCCAAGTTCTTATCATCCAATAAAAATTGACTAAAAGGTAATTGGAACTGGGGAGTCATTTTTATAAATTAATGAACAGGAGAATATTTTTGTATGGGGTTCTATCAAAGTAATTGATTGAGTGAACTAGATTTTACATCATTATAGTTGACAGAGCTAGCAGGCAATTTGTGTATGATGTGTTCTGCACCATTGTACTGATTTTTTTATTCCTGGGAAGGGCAGTTAGTTATGCTGTGTGTTAACTTCTGCAAACAGCTGCAGACAATTGTAGCTGAGTGTATAACTAGTTACAAAGTTTTGTTTCCATTAAAACATTTGTCATTCGTGTGGATGTTCATTAAAGAAGTTATAGTGATCCTTCATAGTCAATTCTGAAAAGAGTCCTTACAGTACTATATGTTCATTGCCTAAATGTTTGGGTTTTTTCATACAGCTGGTTTGTTTGAGAGAGTGTACGTTCCTGCAAGCTTTAATTCGAACAAATTTTCTCTTAACTGCTTGACACCTCGGCTTTACTTTTTGTTTGTTTGTTTTTCAGGAACTGTAATTGGCGTTGTCATTTACACAGGCAAGGAAACTAGAAGCGTAATGAACACATCCAACCCAAAAAATAAAGTAAGTTTGCCTTACTGTGGGATTTTCTACTTTTATTTTCATAAAATTTAAAAATAGGCATAACTAAACCCAAAAATCTACAAGATCTTTTCGTGCATGCTGGACCGAATTGAACTTTGTTATGAGAGGTGAATTCTGTCTTAATCACATTTGGGAAGTAAAATTATTCTTCCTTTAGCTACAAGTGTTACAGGTACTAATGGAAACAATTGTCTTCAAAGTGTATGTGTGCATTTTCAGACTGTTACACTTCTCTGTCACAGATAAATATTAATTCTGACTTCACTTATCTCAGATTATTTTACTGTATTTTGCCAAAGCTACACAGTAGTTTTAAGGACTGTTTGTAAAAGACTACTAATATTTATTTGGGCTCCCAGAGGAAGTAGAGCAAGATAACTGAGGTTCCAGTCAATACCCAGAACACTCTTCAGGGGTTTTTGTAAGCAATGAGAATGTCGCCAAGAGATTTGGCCGTTGAAAAGATAGCAGAAGTTTGAGTGCTTCCCTCTGTACAAGGTTTTTTCAGTTCAAAACAAAGCAAATAGCTCTTCATTTCATCGGTAATGTTTCTAATGTGAGTTGGGGAGGGCCCTCAATTATAACGAAATGAAACTTCAGTTGTAGGCTATATCTTACAACCTAGACCTGTGTTTAGTAAGAAGATAATTATATTAAGAAAGGAAAACATTCTTGCAAGAGGTTTAGAAAAAAATCAGTTGTGACAGGTAGCCATTTTCACGCCATTCATAATAACTTGCTCTGAGTAGGAACATCAAGAATGAAATGATAATACAAATTGCTTGAAGCAGTTATTGCAGTCCCTTGAGTATATTGATTTGTGTTTCTAATAGAGATGCTTTTAAATGTCTCATTGACAGAGACAGGTGATACGTACCATTATGTGGATTAAGATGGCCTTTTATTATTTTAATCTTTGTAACTTACATTTTAAAATAATAGAGTGGAATGGAACCAGAATCTTTATGGTGCGTAATTATTTTCTATTCCATCCAATACAAAGATGAGCCCTTTAGTAACAGAATATTTCTCTAAGAATTCTGAACAACTTCTGACTAATAAACAGTGCTCACAAGTGTTTAAAATGAAATTATTTAATATATTAAATTGATAGGAGAGTGTGCATAAATGTAACATGCTTTACCCAAATTCAACAGATTCTGGAGGTCTATTCAATTTTTAGTAAACATTTATTAAAATTCTTTGCATCAGTATTTCACACAGAAAACTGTGATAAAGGGTAAAAGGATTTGTGTTTAAAATTTCACTGGTGTTTTTGAAAAGACTACTAAAATATTTGCAAACTGCAGCATGGTTTTTACTATTATGACAATACATGTATCACCTTACATAATAGATCAGTGTAACAGCTGTTAACAATTAAATACTGTGGGTTTTGATCTACAGAGGGAAACTTACTAAATTTATAATTTTCATGAAGCGCTAAGAAATAAAAGATGTATATGCATGCACATACATAGAGCCAAATCTAATAATAGTACCTGGCATGTATTGCACTACCAGTATCTGAAGGCTATCTAAAATAATTACCTTAGGAACAATTCAGGATATGTTTAGACTAGACACTAGAGAGCATTCCTTTACCAAGAGGATGGTCAAACATTGGAACAGGCTTCTTAGAGAGGGGGTTGATGCTTCATGCTGGTCAGTGTTTGAGCGATTTAGCCCTTAACAACATGCTTTAACTTTGGTCAGCCCCAAATTGGTGGGGCAGTTGGACTAGGTGATCGTTGTAGGTCCCTTCCAACTGAAGTAGTCTCTCCTCTTCTAATTGGAAATCATGCTTTTAAATGGCATTTTATCTGCCACTGATAAAACAGGTGATACTTGTATAACTAAACTATACTCCTTAGTTGTCCAGAGGCCTTTAAAAAGGAAGCATTGACCTCTTAAGATGTTCAGTATTCTAAATACGTGTATTCATTTTTTCCTTGGAGTCTTTGTGCCACAGTTAGATGGTAAGAATGTATTAAATGTGAAGAATGAAGCTTAACATAGTATATGTAAAATTGCCTGCTTTAAATGTCTCTGCCTTTGTAGTTGCTCTGTAGAATATAAAAAACATGTTATATTTTAAAATTCATTTTATAATTGAAAAAATTAATTTAAAAATTAATTTTATACTGAGCAGGTGAAGACTCTCTCCAGAGCCTATGTTTTACATCAACTCTGTGTCAACTCTCTTTCAAATTATTCTATAAATGTGTACATGAGTCTTGTGTATACCACTTCCTCAACCATCTTACTGGCACAGGCCTTTTCTCTCAATGGGCTGAACATCCGTGTTCAAAGCAGTAGTCAACGAACAAAGAGACCAGTAAGGATGGATTTGGGAACTGAAGTATCACAGATGAGTGATTAAGTGCTGTACTTCAGTGTAAAAAGTAGTTGTCAACATTTTTTAACTTTACCTCTCTGTGGAGTTGGCGTCTTGCTGTCTTCTACCGTGGGGTGAGCTTGGTTTGCATACTTCTGTAAGATAAGGTACTACTGCCTGTAGGTGATACTGTGTGCTAGGTCATCTTGCAGTAGTCAGTTCATTCCTCCTCTGTGTACAATTTGGAAGGGGGGTACCTTCCTGTGTTTTCTCAGGCTTGACAATAATGATTGCACATTAGATAAGGATATGTAGCATAAGGAGCCAAAAGGAGAGCAAAGGGAGTCTAAAATAGTCTTTGAGATTAGAAGATACATTACAATTGAGAGATTAAAGATTCACATGCTTACAAAAATAAAATCTGTGCCTAACAGGTGTTGAAACAAAATTGAAATGGAATTGTTCTATTGTGATGTTGCTGCAGACTTGAGAGGAAATAAGTCAGCCCCCTCTTCTGCTTTAGAGAAGAATTGTTCTAAAGACGATCTGGAACAGGTTTTAAATGGCAGGCTGTCTCTGCTGCTGCTGCTGCTAATAGTAATAATAATAATCTTCTAGAGAGTTTCCTGTAAAATGTGCTGAAATGCTTTTGTTGGGAATATAGCTCGGTGATGCCTGATGCTCATATCTTCTGTCTTTGGGAGAAAGCAAGCACTGAGACCTATGATTTATTTACATTGCCAGACTGAAATTTCTCTGTCTAGAAATACGCAAGAAATACATGGGCTTGGCTCTGTTATCATTCCTGTCTTCGTTGAAACACAGATAGATGCTTTAGTTGTATTTCTTGCTGGAGTGTAACATTACTGCTGTACTATAAACTGGGTTTTCCTAATGGCAAATTTTAGTTCCAGCTTAAGGGAAGATGGTTTTTGCCTAAACCAATATTAAAATGTAGAGATACAGGCCTGATCTACAGACACTGAGCACAAAGACTAAAACTGGCACAAACTTAAGCAAACTTACTTGTGAAAAGCTGTGAAACATATGTACCTGTTCAAGCCTGTGGTTTATCTGTATGTTAAACTTGGAAGGATTTATTATGTTTGCTGAAGTATTTAGTCATTCAAGGAACAATTTTCTTAACTTAAAGTCAACACTTTGTTGTTTTATTACAATTATAAAAATTGTTTCATTGCCTAAGGATGCAGACACAGTCTGAAAAACACAAGGATAGAGAAAAGAGAATTTTCTTAATGGATCAATTCAATATGTTTTTAATTCCAAACAATATAAAGAAAAATTATTTCTGACAAGTTTTAATTTCAGTCTAAAATGATGTATGTTCTGTGCTTTAGATAAACGTAGAAATGGTAACATCAACATTATTATAGTCTAATGACTCTCTGCATTTTACCTCATTGGCAGTCACATCAGCTTACTCAGGAATGCAGTTCCAGCCTTTAAAAAAACAAAAAACTGTGCTCCTCACAATGCTGTAATCAGTAATCAATCTGATTTGGATAGATATTCTTAAACCTTGGCTTTCTGGATGAAGTTGGACTTGTCAGTGCTAAAGGTCATTTATAGGTGTTAATTAACCAAGAGGGAAATTAACAAACTAAGATTATTTATTTTGTCTGGCATTTTGCAGTGTTCTCATCCTTACATGTTTAAAATGTAGAATAGGGTTTTTGTTATGTAAATTTAGAATTGTTTTTTCAGTTTTGGTCTTCCTAGAATGCAATATTGTCAGCAAAGCTCTTCAAGCTCTTCTGCAAATGTGATCTGTTTCCATCACTGGCAACAGATCTTTGGGGTGAAGTAAAATGAAACACATTACTTGGAGGGAGACAGAAATAAATGCGAGGGAAAGTATTTTGTGTATTAAGATTGGAGCATTAAAATTTCTTGGACTGTGCAATATATACACATGCACTCAGAATGTTCCCAGTAATGCATCAAAATGAGTAGAAATTATTTCAAATATAAATACTGAGAAATCAGTAGGCTTTGTAAAGAAGCTACAGTGTGTAATATGTGTTGTGTGCTTCAGACTAGTGCAAAAATAGGTTTTTATATTGCTAATTCTTACAAGCAGTACTCAAAACACTTTCCTCCCCCCCATGTATATTATGGAATTCTACATCTGCTGTTAGTTTTAACATCAGAAGTAAAACTTCATAGTAAACATTCAGTGTTCATCAAAATAGTAATTTTGTTTTTTCCCTAATGCTTAACTAGCCTGAAAGCTAAATACTGCATGTCTTGTGGTTGGTGCTTTGCTGATTTTTTAAGTGTTCTTTATTTTAAAGGACTGATAATACTCTTTTTTGTGTGTATATTGTCCTTGGCTATTTGAAAATTACCTTACCAGTGAGCCTTGAAGTAATAAAAAAAAACCTCTATTCTGGTAAACTGAGGCAAAATCACTCTCTCCTCCCACAAAACTTTTCTTCCTAATGCTTTGTGACCAAATTAACTTCTCCGCATTTAAAAGGCTTCTTTATGCTTGTCCTTCTCTCTCCTCCCCCTCATTTTATAAGAATACTTTTTGAAAAATAATTCATTAGAAAGGACACCCTCCCCATCTACTTCCTTATTTGGCATGAAACATTGTGGCTGGAGGAGATTCGTGTTCCCAGAAATGGATACCACTGACACACCAGGGGGCTGTGCTGCCATTCAGCAAGACTTAGGCTGGAGAGCTGGGCGGGGAGAAGTTTAATGAGATTTAACATGGGCAAGTGTAGGGTCTTGCATCTGGGGAAGAACAACCCCAGGTACCAGTATAGGTTGGGGACTGGCCTGTTGGAGAGCAGTGTAGGTGAGAGGGACCTGGGGGTCCTGGTAGTCGGCAGGATGACCATGAGCCAGCAATGTGCCCTCATGGCCAAGAAGGCCAAAGGCATCCTGGGGTGTATTAGAAGGGGTGTGGTTAGTAGGTCAAGAGAGGTCCTTCTGCCCCTCTACTCTGCCCTGGTGAGACCACACCTGGAATATTGTGCCCAGTTCTGAGCCCCTCAGTTCAAGAAAGACAGGAAACTCCTTGAAAGAGTCCAGCACAGGGCCACCAAGATGATGAAGGGAGTGGAACACCTTCCTTATGGGGACAGGCTGAGGGAGCTGGGCCTCTTTAGCTTGGAGAAGAGGAGACTGAGGGGTGACCTTATTAATGTTTATAAATATGTAAAGGGTGAGAGTCAGGAGGATGGAGCCAGGCTCTTCTCAGTGATGGCCAGCGATAGGACAAGGGGCAACGGGTGCAAGCTGGAGCATAGGAAGTTCCATGTGAATATAAGGAGAAACTTCTTCACTTTAAGTGTTTTGGAGCACTGGCACAGGCTGCCCAGAGAGTTCTGGAGTCTCTTTTTCCAGAGACATTCAAAACCCACCTGGATGTATTCCTGTGTGATTTAGTCTAGGTGATACTGCTCTGGCAGGGAGGTTGGACTAGATGGTCTTTCAAGGTCCCTTCCAACTCCTAATGTTCTGTGATTCTGTGGTAATTTACTTGTCCAGCATAACATTTTCAATACCCAAACTATATGCATCTCCTTCCTTCATGCACTTTTTGGAAATTCCTTAAATTTGGTTATTGAACATCTTGTAGTTGCACTAGTAAGATATTCTTACCTGTTCCACCCAAAAGGCTGACATTTTTGAGTCTGACTTGCATTTTTATTCTTCATGAGTACATATGTTAACATTAGTAGCTATGCTACCGATCTGCCCCATAGCAGAACCACATCATGAATCCTGCATGTTGCTATAGACAGAGGGAAGCAAGTGCCCCTGTCTGATAATGCAAAGCAGAATTTGTTGGTACCTGAAGAACTTCAGAAGGGCCATAGAAATGCATTGAGTTTACCCTGCTGCTAAACTGTTACATGTGGGTCCAGTAGCTTTGCTTGCATGTTTTTCTTACTAAACTGAACATTTGATGTTCACAGTCTATTTGAAAAGAATGGCTTTCTGTGGCTGTATGCCTGTAGGGCCCCAGATAAAAGCAGAACCTTGAAACTGTTATGTGGCTCTTAATGACAAATTTCAAGAACTTGTAAGAAAAGTGTTTATGTAGACAAAAAATAGAGCAGCCCCTCCCAAAGACCAGCACTGTTAGGTAGGGAAGAGGACAAAAGATGTCTTTTCTGAAATGTTTTCAAATAAAGTCCTGAAGAGCAGAGAAGTCACCCTTAACATTTCCAAAACTGGAATTACAACATGGGAACATTGATGCATGGAAACAGTCAGCAGGGCAGCAGGCAAACCAAAACCAAAATTTCTATGTCCTTTTTTCTGACCCAGAAAGAATTATCTACCTACTATCACAGCCAGTAACTCCATTAACTTCAATCTTAACATGACTAGTGTGGAAAAAGTACAGTTCCACGTAAAGGAACTTGAGGTGGTCAGTTTTCTTTCGTATATAGACAACTGGAAGAATACTAGATTTATACCACTGTTACTGGAACAGTAAGACTGAAAATTTTGATTGACTTTTTAGTGCAGTATGAGGGCAGAATTCACTACTATGTTGCACCAGGTTTCTTTGTGCACTATGATATTTTATGTACGGCACGCTCTACAATTTTTGCAATTGCTTCTTTTCAGAGACTTGGTAGGACATTTTTATCCACATTACCAGTGCTTCTCAAATAGCAGTATATATCTTTTTTTATACCCTTCTTTTTTACATTCTTCTCTCCAAAAGTAATAAAATAGTAACATTACTAATGTGAAACTGGGAGGCTCACCCATACCACCCACTCCTCCAAGCCCTCAGAAGACCAACAACTGAGAGTGGTTGGTTTAAGGTATTGGACTTGATTCCTCCTACAACTTAGTCTTTCATAGTACTGCTGTATCTCGATTCCTGCTGTTATTGGGTTTGTATGCACATGATGTCTCTAGCCTTAGAGCAAGCTGGATCCTAATGTATTTTCTTTGGCATCTGGAAAATAATATTAGATCGTCACTTGCTTATCTACTTTGCTGTTATATCCCTGGGCTAGAGAATAAGTTGTTCCATGATGTAGCCTGCTATCAATTCACAAGTTAAAGTCCCAGAATAACCGGTGCCCTAACTTCTAATTTGTTCTGAAAGCAACAATTAAACATACTATGCAGTCAGCATACCAAGTCACGTGGTAGGTCTTTTCTGGCTACATGTAATTGAGCATGGTGTGCCGCATTGCTGCGTAGCATGTGAGTCACCCAGCCTGCTCCTGCTCGAGTCATGAACTGAGGAGGTTGTCCTTACCAGGTTGTGGTTCTGTGCTCCTTGGGACACAGGCACTGAATCAACATTTCCACTTCACCTGGTGCCACTTTCTGTTTACGGTTCTAGTGCAAGGCCAAAGTATAGGCAACAATATACAGTTTTGTTCTAAACAAAACAATTTTGTACCAATACACAGCAAATCAAGCAGTGGCTCTTTGGTAGTGAGGAAGAACTCTGGGTAAATCCCCGAGTTTACTGTATATTATTGTTACTGGCAAACTCTTCCATTGATTTTGTGAAGCCCAAGAATTTACAGCTGTAAAATTCCTGCAATGTTAAATTCATTCCCTATGATAAGAATATAGGAAGGTAAAAAATTATATATTCCAGAATGTGAGCAACTAGTGATAACCCATGGCTAAGTCAGAGTCCTAAATTTTTGTGAGTTTCACCAAGAATTTTACTTGATGATATTCTGAGATACATCACTTCCCATTTTGGACATTCCCATTAAAAGTTGCTTGGATTTTGTTCTTTTTTAGAGTTTGGCTCAGCCGTTCAATGTCATTTCACACCAGTGTTTGAGGAAGGATCAGTGGTGGAGTACACTTTCTATAGTAGTCTCTAAAAAAGATTGGTCATCTCGCAAAACGCTCTGAACTACTCTTAACGTAGATCAAGTTATGGAATAACAACAACTTGTTGCTTATTCACCAGACATACAGTGTATTTTTACCTGTAGCAAACGAGGCTAAAACAAATGATGTTTTGGTAAAATCTGGAAACCCTTTGAAATTTTACCATTTTAGAGATGGCAATGTGAAAGGAGAGATTCCTTGTGTAGTTGGCTTGTGCTGAATATCCCAGAGAGCTGTTACAAGGAACAGCCCCTGATAGCTATTTCCTCAGCTGCTGCCTCCGCTGCTGCTAATCAGTTGCAAGAGTTTGCTTTTCCACTTGCATTGCTCCTTACAGCTTTGTTGCTGTTCAGATTTAATCATGCCATTCGCAAAATGCAGCTGCCGGGAGGTGGAGACAGTAGGGGCAGAGGGCACTGCCTCCTGGATAATACTTGTAAGCTCAGCTGATTGTGTGGAACTGCACCACCTTCCTAATGCTCTGTGAGGCTGTGCTTGCAGCGTGCAAGCCAAAGTAACGGTAACCACATTACTGATGCTGAGGAACATACTGTTAAATGTTCTCCTGCATTAAGGTTATGTTCTCAATATCGAGTGTGTGCAATGTACTGTGACTGGTACTGATTTTTATGAGGGCTTTTTTTTCCTTACTGCATGTATTTTATTGGAAATCTGAAACCTTTAACTTAATTGTGAAATTGTTCTCTGTATATTCCTTTCTAAAGATGCACATGTTCCTGAAATTTGAGTACTAAATATTTGTAGAAAGTCAGGGGTGCCCAATATCTGTATTTAATAAGTCTAGTGATTATTAGAAAAGCCTGCATAACTTTTGGGTTGCATAATCTTCCAGAATTTGTACAATTCTTTGCACATTTTTCTGAACTTGCTCAAATTTTTCCTAGTACACAAAGGAATTGTAGAAGGAGGACTAGACATGAGGTTTTGTGGTGGGTATATTCACGTAGAATAACTTATTTTTTAGTTATTATTACTATGAAAGAGGGATGTATTAAATGTCAGAAACTAGGATCTTTGAGACCTGCAGAGCATTCTTGAAATAGACGCTTATCTTACATTCGCGTCTTTTATTTGATGCTTTACCTGCATTATTGTTTAGCTGGTTAGCTGCCTTTTTACGTAGCCCAAGTACAGAAAAACAGATCTGTGTGTTTTTATTTATGACACTTAGTAATTTATGCAACTGAAGTCTGATGTATTTCCCCCAGTACTAGAGGCTTAGTAGTCATCATGTTTCACATGACTTGAAATCTTAGTCTACAGTGATGTATATCTAGAGGAAAAGTTCTATACTTATCAGGTCATAGTATTTGTTTTGATAGTGGCTGCACATAGTGATCATAACTAAGATAATTTGCTTAGGTCTGGTTTTACCCTTGAAGTAAAAAGCTTGTCATATTCTTAACAAATATGGGTTTTGCCCTTCTTTTTTACCTCAATTCAGAGTGAAAGCCTGTGGATAGTTTTAGCATTAAAATAATCATTCCAGGTTGTATTAGATGTAAATAATGTGGTTTAGATTATTGATTAGTTCGCAAAGAGTGGATTGCTCTTCATATTCTTACAGCTAATTCCCTTCCCATTATATCTTTTGGAATGTATCCCAAAACATTGTTTATACAATATAGTCTCCAAGGAAT
>VZTU01010678.1:0-22500 GCA_013400835.1 Zapornia atra | reverse complement strand
TTTGCAGTTACTTTGGCAGAGCTAATTATTTTCATCTGTGAGAGAGTAAGACGTGGGGTTTTTTATCTACTCTGATGTGAAAAAATGCCATCTCTGGTGAGTATGTTTTACTAGTAGTGTATAACAGGTAAAGCCGCTGCGTTCTGGCCATTGAAAGGGCTGATTACATGGCACTATGCAGAAAGGTCTGTGGCATTGAAGCTGCTGATGGTCAAGTTTTAAAGATGTAACAGGCATTTGTAAAAGATACAGATGGGAGTATAAATCCGAAGATAGTTCTCTGTGTAAAACCAAACATCTTTAAATCCTGATTCACCCCCACACACATACACGCACAGAATTCCATGTTTTACCAGTTTTAATCAGACGTAAGGAGGATTGTGAGTGCTTGGAGATTCTGAATGCCCTGTGTATGAAGTCTTGTGTACCTTGGTTGTTTTAAACTGAACAAATGGATGCCTGGAGAGTGCTGCTGTACGAATGCTTTGGGCTGTTGAAGTCTCCAGTATGACTAGTCAGATTATTGAAGTAATTACTATAAATTGATGGGTGGTCCAGAGAAAATGTTTTGAATTGCTAGCTTTTAATAGGAGGGGAGGGTATGTCACTACTGATACAACACAGTCCCCCTGTGGATACCAGAATTTAAGCAGCCAGCGATGTTGTTGGTTTCTTAGTATGCACTGTGCACGGTTTTATCATTCCTGCCTATGACAAGTACGTGGCAGGTCGGAGAACGTCCGGTCGCACAGCATCTCGCTACCGGCACCAGGCACGCGAAGTGTAGCATTCAGTATGCACGCCGAACTGCTAAAGCCCCCTGCGTAAACAGCTCCCAACACCTCACGCTGAAGGAGGTAAACGCTGTCGGCCGAGGCGGGCGGCACGGAGGCCCCGGCCCCGCCGTGCGGGCGCGGCGCGGTGCTCGGGACCCGCAGTTGGAAGCGGGAGATCGCCGCGACCTTGAGCACCCTCTGCTGCCCGAGCTGCGCGCCCGAGCCGCCGCCAGGCCCTTCCTCGCCGACCCGGCGGGCGTGAGAGGCGGCCGCGCTGCCTGCGGGTCGCCGGGCCGCCTCCGCAGAGACGCATCCCGAAAAGAGGCATCCGATCGGAGAGTGTTGTGGGGCACTCGGGGTAGTTAAGCAACTGCACGTGCTAGTGAAAACCAGAGTTACTATAATCTGGGTATTGAGAATGGGGACCTTCGGTTTCTCTCATTTTGATGCTGTGAAACACGGTGCTTTGCCTCTGGTAGGGTAAATTGTCGGTGTTTCGACAAGTGAGGATAAAGTTGAGAAAAACAAGGCACACCTGAAAAGGTCATGAAGTCTGTGGCTGGTATTTGTCAAAATGAGCTGAGCTTGAAGTACAGCTGTAGGTACAGCTCGCTTGCAGGGTTTTTTGTGGGAGGCTGAGCTGGGAAGGGCTGAGCACCTCTCAAACCCTAGAGAGGACTTCCAGGTGTTGCTTCCTCACTATCCAAACTCAGGTGATGTTGAGCCTGGAAATGGTGACGATATAAAAATGAACAAATAAAGGAGTCAGAGGGAGAAAGAAACATTTGTTTCCTTTTGGAATCATACATATTACCAGATACAAATCCAGACTTCTGATTAGTTTATTTCCCACATGGGTATCATGCAGTTATTAAAGCTTGCTCAAGTAAAAACAGGCAAGTCAGAATGGTAGTTTCAAAATGTAATAAAACTTAAATACTCTTGAAAGCAAAATAAACCTGATTTTGAAGACACATCAACACATTCAAAACCCCATTATCTACTTGCGGCTTACTCTTCTCCCTTTGTATACTAACTATGTATTTCTTGTTGAGTTTTAAAATATTACTGCTGTTTTAAATGCCTATCTGTTGGATAAGGACTGTTTTTTGTAAGGGTACAGATAAATAATTGTAATTTCTTTCTTTGAGGATACGATTAATGCTAAATATCTATAAATCTTTGAAATCAATCTAGAATAGACATAATTCAGTTCCATAAAAGTGCAGCATTAACATAATGCCAAATATTTCAGTTTGATCAAAGTGATGTTGGGTTGCATTAAAGCTAGTATGAAGGATGCATACTTTTTTTGCCAAAGAAAATACAGAAAACGTTTTTTAATCAAATGCATTGTTTTCTGGTTATTACTTATGTATAACTTGACTGGAGTGGACTAAATAACTAAAATTTGTTTCAGTTTTACTAGGTCAGATAGAACACACACAGACACTGCATCGCCAGAATTATTACACTAATTCTAAAATGAATATAACATGTAGTCGGTTTTTAGTGCTTCAGAAAATGTTTTCTAGGTTTGCCATTGTTGATCTTGCAGCTGAACAAGTGATTGGGATGTTAGGGAAAATAGATCTGGGAAAAAAGCAGGAATGGGTGACTTCAGTCACTTCAGTCACTAAATGGTCACTTGTTATATTTTAGCGCTTTCTTTACTTTTCCTTCTTTTGAATCTTCTGCTTAAAAGAGTAAGATAGTGATAAAAAAGTGTAACATAGCATATGCAAGATTTAGTGGGGTTTATGTTAATCAAGACAGGCTTGTAGAGAAACATAATTGTCAGACCATTACTTGAGTACAGTGAAATAAGGAAAGCTTGAATTTGCTTGTTTTACTTGTTAGTTATGTTTGCTTAATGTGGTTATCTCAGTTTGCTTAGTGGTCAAGAATTTGAATCATAGGAATAACCTCAGAATTAGGGGACTTAACAAAGAAGAAACATTTACAGATTCCAAAGGTGCTGTACATGTTTTTAGTGTCAAAGATTAATAGATAATTATGTGTCTCTCTAAACATAGATGAATAATCTTTAAATGTAGATTAATAATCTATTATTCCTCGGGACTGTAGGCACGGTTGAACAGATTGTTGAAGAAAGCCATGGGAGTCTGATATATGCAGCTAACTGTATATACTAGTCTATATAAAAATTATTTTTTTATAAATGATGAATCATTTTTCTTAGGCAAAACTTGGTTTTGTCAGCCCACAGAAGGAAGGTATATTATTTGAATTTTAGTAGTTTTAAATACTTACCTGACTCCATAGCTGTTACATCTACGTTTAGACTAAAATTAATGAAAACATTAATAATTGACTAGTATTCAAGGCCTAATAAAGTTCAGAGCATGTATTAAGGATAGGAAAGAATGTATATGTTTATGGTGCAAATTAAAGCCAAAGTTTATCTCAAATATGCATACCATGAAATTTCATTGTAGTCAGTATGGTGTTTGTCAGTGCAGAACCAGACTGATTATTGAAATTTAATTACATTTGTGGAGGAATTTAGTTGCAGGGAGGCGTCTCTCCTAAGATAGTGCCTTAATACTTTAGCAGTATTAAAGTAGGGTGCCTAAAAAGGGCTATTTATGAGCAGCTATTTCTAATACACTTTAAACAGTAATTGAATAAAAACTGACTGCACTAGAGTATTTTGAGAAATCCTTACCATTATGCAGCATTTAAATATTAAGTTTTGCATGTCAAGATTTCCTCCAAGTAATACACATTTTACAGTGTTTGAAGTATTGCTCTGTTACTACAGTAATAGCTTCAGAGGATAAACTTTCCCAAAACTTAAGCGTTTAGGGCAGTAATAGCAATATTGCTGTTCGTGTTCTACTTCAGTAATCAGAAAGATTTTTTTTGTTACTTTGAACTTTTGCTAATTAAATTAAGATTTTTTTTTCCTTGTAAGGTAATGATTTATACCTTGTGGCCCAAAATGTGAAGTTTAGACCTTTAGTCATTCCCTCATTCAAATTTAAAGTATTTTAAAAAATTGACAGCTTTTTTTGGTTCAAGTAGACAATGCCATACTTTTTATTGATGGCATAAGCCATTATTTTACTGAGAACCATTAGCTATTTAAAACTTTGTGCATAAATTAAACAGGAGCTAAATGGATTTGCAGTTGTTGCCATTAGTAGCATTTTAGATTATACAGGCAATTATTCTGTTCATTATCGTTGAGCAGCCCCTTTGCAAAACTATTGTGGTTGTCTTAGACATTATGTACAAATTTTCCCTTGGAGATTAAAATTTCCAGTGGTGTGTTTAATTTTGTTAACACAGTTGTTTCAAATAGAACAAATATTATGACAAGCAGAAGAAAATTTGCTTTTCTAATATGGGAAAGAGCGATAAAAGTGGAAAATTACTCTAATTCTTAACTTCTCTATTTCTTATATAGTCATAATTATTCTGGTTATGATTATTTTCAAAGTGAAAGAAATTGTTATGAGAAGGTGTATTTTACAAATGCTTTCATAAAAGCACAGCATAGTTAAAATGAAGCTTATGTGCTTTTCCAATATTCAGATTAATTTTTGAGAACGTTAGTGAATTTCTATGTGAAATGTATCCGGATAATTCAACAGTATTTCATTAGCTTGAGTGCAGCAGTAGTTTAAGTGGAAAGGCACAGAATTAAACTAATTAAGTATATTTCAGTACATTATAGTAACTAATTTTTCAGAAATGGAGAATGCGTTTCTATTAAAAGTTACTTTCTGTGTCTTAAGTAGGGTTTTGCAGTTGTCCTCACTTGCTGTAGTGACTGAAAGTATTCAAATTGACTATGGCCGATGGTACGACCTGTATTAAAAAGGATGACATTATTAGTAACAAACTAAATACTCTTGAGCGTGAGATATATTGTGTGAAAATTTTTCATCATCAACTTAATATCTCTCCAAACACATTTTTGTTGGATTCCAAACTTAACTTCACATCTGTCTTCATCAATTAGAAAGGTATTAATGCTTTGAATTAGCTACGTATCAGTGTGCAGTGGACTAAATTTAATGTTTCTGTCCAAAAAGTGGCATTCTTTGCAAAGAAGCTCTTTATTCATTTCTATTCTGGGGTGGGGTTTTTACGGGGGGTGTAGGGGGGCACTTGAGGGGAGAGATAGGCTTTCACTACCATGATGCAGGAAAAAAAAGTGTGAGGTAGTGGTTATGCATATTGCAAGACAGTGATTCTTTATTTTATTACAAAAAAAAGACCAACTCTAGAAGGCCAGATTAAATCATTCCTTTCACTTTTTAATGGGATTTGGATGAATAGAGTAAAATATGCACTTTGCATTCATTGATAGCATCTTTAGGTTGAGGTAATTGAGTCTTTTTTCCCCTGACTGAATGAATAATGACTTCATCTGATCCTCAGCGAGGCCTGAAACTTAGGCTGCCTTTGTCAATGCAAAAAGATCTGGGCTTTGAAACATGCTCTACTTCCCTGGCTTAATTTTTCTTCATTTTAATCCAAAAACCTATTTTTCTCAATAATTCAAGCATAAACTATGTAGTAGTTGAAGCAGCGGAAATTGCAAGATATTTGTCCTCGTTGTGCTGCTTTTTAAATGCAGCTGATAAATCAGCCACTGTGGTCTTCAGCTGCCTGGTTCTCTAGGGAAGGGACAGCCCACATATAAGCAAGATTGCTGGAATTTTTAAGAACTATATTTAAAGTGGGTTTTTTTGCAGAATGTTTGTTATCTAAGGCAGTGTTGTGTTTTACTGGTCTTACTGGCGAGACTTGGAGATAAAAGGGGCATCTGTGACGGGTCTAGGAAACTCTTCCTGACATAGTTTTCCCACATATTTTAAGAGCATCCCAAAAAGTGGAGTATAAATACTTAGCTTACAGCATACATTATTGAAATGGCGAGAGTCTTAGTTACATAGCTCAAAAAGATTTTTTCATGAGAAACAGTGGATGAAAGATAGCCTCTCTTAATATTTTTGCTAAAATGTTTCTGGATCAAATACCTTTTTTACTCTTTAAAAGTTGAAGCTCTGTTTTACCATTTTGGTTTGAAAATGGATATTCCACTTTAAATTTTTAGTATTACTGAAATAACTGAAAGCTTCATAGAGTTAAAAACTATTTCTGTGAATGAGTTCAGATTTGCAGGCTGGTGCAGGAGGGTAGTTACAAGTTATAGTACACTAGTTCTAGGAACGAGAAGGTAGCTCGTTGATTCTTGAATCTAACAGGTTTTTGATCTTCTAGCAGCAAATGAGCAGTAGCTATGCTACAAATATAATAGTGGTGGTATTTTTTCTGCAAATTGTACCTGCTCATTTGTTCCATATTTAATTGTCTTTTCTCCTGGCACTCCTGTGTTCCTATCCTGGGTCAAGAGACAGGGGGTGAATGCTTCAGACTTACAGGCATTCAAAAGACCTGGCTGGGACTGTTCACACTGGTTCTGGGAATTGCTGTTGTCCTGTGCCAGGGGATGTCTATTGCCTGCAAGCATAGGACCAATAATCTATTCAGTTATCAAAATGCAGTTAATTGTTACAAGTGCGTAAACCCCCCAATAAGAGCTAATTGTTTGCACAGCAAAACTTTCAATCTAAGAAAAAGTCATGACTAACTTAATTTGTACTTCTTCCTCTAGGTTGGCTTGCTGGACCTGGAGTTGAATCAGCTGACCAAAGCCCTATTTTTGGCATTAGTTGCACTATCAGTTGTTATGGTAACCTTGCAAGGATTTGTAGGCCCATGGTATCGCAACCTTTTCCGGTTCCTCCTCCTGTTTTCCTATATCATCCCCATCAGGTATGTATAAGAATGAAAGAAAAACACAGATGTCTAATTTCACTGAATGTGGCTTTCTTGAAATTTATACTTGCGTCTCATTGCGAAGGAAATTGATCTTATCAGGAAGCTGAAGGAGAAGGTGCCAACAAATCTGCTGATTCTCGAAGGATCACTATACAGAAAACAATACTGTTGTATTTTTTTTGTATAATGTTCATCTTGCTGGAGTAATCAGGATATCTAATCCTTTACTAGCATAAATGTATTAATAAGGATACAGTCCTGGTATATTTGAGAACATGGTTTTAGGAAACATGTATTTGAATGGCCTGCTAGGTGTATTTTTTAATTTTATTTTTAGTGCTTTCAATACTGAAAATGTTCCATTTCTCTGGTTCGAATACGTAGGTTTTTACTAAAACAATTATTAATTTAAATTGAATGACTGAATAATGTAGGTGTGCTTTTACAATGAGAGGACTTTTAACATGTGTAACCAAGTAGAGACTTGCCCTGAATTAATTAATTCATTAAGCATGAGTACTGTATGTTCAAATTGCAGATAAACTGGAACAGGAAATAATACCCATGTGTGTAATCAAGTCTTCCGTGGACGTAGAAGTGAGAACACTGACTCTGAAATTAATTATTTTCCTTGAATGGGTATTACCTTTGCAAAATGGAAATAGTCTCTGCTCTTAAAATGCACAGTGTTCAGATTAAGGTGATTGTTGTTAATTTTAGATGCTGTCTGGAACTCTTCAGGTTGAGATGATGCATCCTTCACTAAGCCCAGCAGCTAGCCACAGAGTTAGCGGCCACTAAACTGTAGATAGGTTTAAGAACTGTCTCCTCAGGTTTGCACACAATATCTAAATGCATGTCGTATGGGGGAGGGAACCCCACCAAAAAACCCCACAACACAGAGGGATTTCGTTAGGTAAATCAATCTAAGCTTAAGTGACTTACGTGTTACTATGTTTACTCTTTTTAAGTACATGTCTAAGTGAAGGGAACTGGTCTTATTTGACCAGTTTGGTACTCTGGAATTATCTGTCTTAAGGTTTTCTAACTTAAACGACTTGTATTTTTATACGACTTTTGTGTTGCAAAAGCAACAGAATCTGTTTGGAAGTTGAAGGAGAAGGTTCCAGCAAATCTGCTGGGGAGTTGAGAAGATCTTACTGTAGAAACTGGTCATCATAGAACAGTTTCCACTTCCTTTAACTGGCTCGGTTTTTATTTACACATGTCTGTTTAAATGTTGTGGTATCTTTATAAACACTGTTATCATTGTAACTCCCTTAGTGCTTGTATGATGTGGGTTGTGTTGTCATTCCCTCCCATATACCACAGTCATTGAGTACTAAGCAACTTAGCTGTGTGAAGAGGCAAAAAATGCTGCATTAAGTCTTAAGTAAAGGCTACGTATTGCTGAAAGATGCACTTAATCATCAAAGACATGCAGGGGAAGGGAAAAATGAGCTAAGAGTATAAAGAATCACTTGTCGGTCACTGTGTTCTTCCATAATAAACATACTAAGCCAAAACTTATTAAAATGGTTAAAAGACAGTTATATCTTTGTTACTGGTAGCAAGAGGATTAAGAGCATATAGGTGGTATAAGTAAATTGGACTCTTCATTGACAGTTCAACATGTGCCACTGAAATGCATGTTGATTGAGCAGCTCATTTTCAACGCAGGAGTTGTTAAATGGATTTGTGGAGTAGTTCTTTTCCAAATAAATAATTTCTAGGATACGCCTAATCCCATTTGTCGATTGCATGTGGGAGGTAATACACAAAGCAGAAGTATTAGAGAATGTGATTAATTGGTTTAGTTTTCAGATGTACCCTATCATTACTCTATGGAAGAGCAGACAGGAATCTGTCAGAGAAAGGTTTTGTCTCTAGAGGTTTACCAGTTTCTATACCAACTTTTCAACTCGCGTCATTCGTGCACAGGGCTGCTTCCCACAATTGTCAGCAAAATAAACAACTCCAGTCATGACAGCATTCAAATATAACTGTTTCTCTTGATCTCTTCTGGTTGTTAAGCATGGAAATGTCTTATTCTTTAGGCTGTATTTGGAGTGTAAACTCTTGGAGATGAAAATTACAAGACTAATGACACTGAAGCACCAGGTGTTGTTTCCACTGTTATTTTTAAAATAGCTATATGGGGGAAATAATGAACTCACAGGTAAAGCAAATGAAGGTGGGAGATCAGGATTGACTGGTAGAGGCAAAGCATATCTGTACTCATGCACACATTAAACGTGTTGATTGATGGTTTTAGAGAGTTCAGGAAGTTTCTAAATATGGAGCTTTTTTTTGCAGTTCTGTTTGCCTTTTGGTTTGCAGGGCAAGGGAAATTCCAGGTATGCAATAAAAATGATTTTCCATGGCCAGACACGTTTGGTGAAGATCATCAGGAGGAGGTAACTAACTGTTAGCAGAGTGTAACTGATCTCTGTGCAGGCTCTCCTGTAACTAATAGGGAAAGGAACTTTTTTTTTTTCCTCTGGGGAGCAGCCAGTTCATTGTTTTTCAGCCACATCCTAAATACTTCTCTAGATCAGCATTACTTCACTGTGTGAAGGGTATTGCTGTGAGGCATGTAAGATTTCAGAAGTTATAAACATTAAGCAACTGTAAAAAGACCCCAAAAAACTCCCAGCACAGCCAAATAAAAAAATATCCCAACAGCCAACATCTTCTAAAAAGATAACTCCAGCCCACAACATTGCATGCGTTCTGTACTATATAAGGAATCAAGCAAAATGGAAGAAAAGTAGCACTAAACAAACATTGAAAGTTTAGTCCAGGTTTTAATTGTTTTAAAGTTAGAATCCTTGTGCACAATATGTTTTGAAAAGCCCCCACACTCCCGGAAAAGTTTGGTCCTTGAGAATTGACTCTTCTGTGATCAACATTTCTTTTTCCTCTATGGAGGAAGCATAGCCCAGGGAGCCTCCATAGGCAATCTGCCTCCTTGCAAAGCTAATATATTTGAAGGAGGGTAAAAATTCCTTGATGGGCTGTCCAAAGCTAAATAAATCTCTCTAGGGTAATGCTCATCCATTCTCTTGAGGTTTTGCGTGTTCCTCAATACTCTTGGGCTTTTTTTGAGTTGGCTTTAGCATTAATGCCTATCTATAGATTCCTCCATTGTCACGAAGACTATTTAATTACTTATTTTAAATAAAATCATTAACTGAAATACCTTCTCCATCAGTTTACAAGATCTTGCCTGACAGTGGCACCTAGCGCACTTACCACATAGGCTGGAGAGTAGCATGTGTCCTCATGTATGTCCATACTGTTGCTCTGTGTGGTACCAGCATGGAGGTTCTTAGGTCTCTTTTTTTTTTTCCTTTTTTTTCTTTTTTTTCTTTTTTTTTTTTTTTTTTTAATGGTAATGTCCTTTTGTGGATCACCTTGTTTGTTGGGGTTTTTTTAATTGTCTGTTTCTGAATGATGGAGGGCAGAAATGGCACCTTCAGGTGTGGGAAGATGAGGTAAAGCTTTGTCGTTGTTATGCTGTCTTATACCTGGTTACCCAGTTTAACTTTGTTGCTGTGGTCATATATACATTCTTCTTCATTTTATATCTTTTTAAAAAAATCAGGATTACATTTTTATCAGGAGAGTTTAATTTCCCTTCTGTCTGGAACTGAAGAGAATTACCCTACACATTTAACATTCCAATACAAATTATGTAAATCTTGAGCAGATTTTCCTTCAATTTTTCCAGCTATTAATTTTTATCACTTGTTTGCTGGAGTGTTTTTCTTTAAAAGCTCTTGGAGAGATAGTTACAAATATTTGTATTTTTAAGTAAAGGAGAATAAGATGCAAAATACCTGCTCTCTACTGAGCTGAAAATCTGGTGCATATATGGGTGCAGGAAAGATGATCAGGTGGTTAGCAAGCCTTGCCAGAAAGCAATCCTGCACTTTCCCCTGGCATTTAGTTGTAGCATCTCTTCATCAGCTCCCTTGAGCTGCCATAATAATTGGCTCAGAAATTACAGCCAAGGCCAAAGAAGAGACTAGCCTTAGTGATGGTTCTGCACTGCCAAACTGGATCCCCTCCACCACCAAGTGGCAGGAATTTTTTTAATCATTGTCCAGACATCTTGAACACCTTGAAGGACAAAGTGGGTTGCACTTTCACTTGCATCTTTTTGTTTTGTTTTTCCCTCCAAAATGTAGCCAGGAAAGTTTTTCAGGATAACTTATCCAAGCAGCATTTGAAATTACTGCCTCACATACATAGGCATGTGAATCCTGTAGCTGTATGTGCTTCTGCTTAACTGTTGAGAAATTTAGAGGATTTACCATAAAACTAAGTAGTAACTGGGGATCTGGTAAAAATGTGTATCATCCAACCTCTATATTTAGCAGCAGTTTAAAGCTGGATTGACAGGGGCTTAATCATCCATCTTTTTAGGAGGATCTGTTAGTTTTGGAGTACAGAGAAGCTGAAATGTCTTTTGTCCTTCCCATCAGACACCCCAAGGTTCCTGGGCACTGAGCCATTCTGCCAGCATAAGCTGTCCCAAACATCTGGAAGGTACTGCCTTGCTCTTGGGTAGTAAAGTTTTGGGACACTATGTGGCCCTGCTGCTTTTTTCTGGGCCTTTAAGAGGAACATTTAAAGAAAATCGTTTAAGCTACGTCAGCCTCTTTCAGTGGGCAGTAAGGAGAATACTGCTAGGAAGTCATGTATCTGAAATACATTAATATCCAATAAAATCCTGGATCATACAAATAGGATAAGGTTTTTGTTCTACGTGTTTCTGTGTATTCCCAGTACCCAGGGAGCTCACAGCTATGCAGGACTGCAGTGTCTGTCCAAGAGCAGCAAGCAGCTATGCTGATTTCAGTCATATTTGTGCTGTCTGTGTTGGAGCTCTAATCTGTATAATGTATAGATGTGAGAGTAGCACTATATATAATCTCACGTATACAGACAGAATGAAAATTCAGTATAGGTTGCAAAGCTTTCCCTGAGGATAGAGCTAAAAAGTTACTCATAAAGTACTTCTATATTTCTAATTGCGTATTATGCTTCTATACCATACCATGATAGATAATGCAATCTGTGTGAGATATTTTACAAGCTAATTTTTACTTCTTTGTGCAATAAGAGCTGTGGGGTGTGTGCCTCACGCTAAGTGTAAGTCTCACCCTGCCCTCTACAGTGCTGTAGTAGTGCTTGAGCTAGCTTTATGCAGTTTTTATAATGTCTGATAGTCATGCTACATAGAGAGAACACAACCAGGTTTATTTTGGGGTTTTTTTTTAAGTAATTTTTAACTGATCTATTGCAGTAGATCTTTTTCCTTTCAAACTTTAACATTGCCTATTTGTTCCTAGGTGTTATTCTGTTTTTAAACTAATAACATTGCAGTAAGCAATGCCAAATTTGTCTGGAGAACACTAACATATTCATGGCTTTAAAATTATTTTTATTAGACATGTAATGTTAATATTGTTGCCATTGTATTAAAGGCTTAATGAAAGAAGGCATCTGAACTGATAAAGGTGAAAATAACAAAGAAACATTTTTAATAGGAAGTAATTATTGTTATTCTGAGCTGCATATGCTACATCTCTTGTGCCAAGACTCTTGTTTGACATGTGTTCTACTAGTATTTTGCACTCTACTGTGGTTTCAGCCTGTAAGAAATTCATAGATTAATTTTCTCATTAATTATTCCCCAGATTTCCTCCTGAGGTTTTAAGTTCTACCTATGTTACAGCATCTAATTATCTGCACCTAGGTTGCATGTGGCCCTTGAAAAACTACATGTGCCACAGTCGCTATAGCAATACAGGGTTGATACACAGTTTTCTGCCATGTATATTTAAGCACAAATGTGTGAGGTTGAGTTCTCATTTAAAATTACATTAATTGCCTGGGTTTTATGGGAAGTGCTGTGTGTACCTTCTTTCATTTCCTTTTATATGCTTACATAATAGACAAAATTTAGAAAAATTAGTTTGGGAGAACTAGTGAGACCAATTATGAAGCAAGCAAGAACATAGAGCTGAGGCTCTTCCTGGAGTACCAGGCAGAGCCGGGGCGGGAATAAAATATGCATACATACATACATATATAGGGGACTAAACACAAAAGGAAAATTATATAAAATACAGGAGAACAAGGATTAGAGTAAACTAAAGGGATGAGCTGTGGGTTGATTTTTATTTAGATCTTGACAGATTATTGTTTTTAAAAGAAGTAATTTCTGGTTTGTCCTGCTTTTATTTTTTTAGTGACAGTTACTATAAGTTGTCAGGCTCTAAAAACCACTTACTGTGAAGATTTCATTTCCTAGGCATGTTGAAATTAAAACACCTTTGGTTGTTTCTTGACCAGTAATTTTTAAATGTAATTTTCTAGATTGTAAATAATATATGCATCCATGTATAGTTTGTGGCTCTTCCAAGCGGGTAGGGATATGGGAAGGTTACAGGGTATAGCCATAGGGGATTTGGTACACTTTTGTATACTAAGGTGACCCAAATAGCATAATCGGGATTCCACTTAGAAGATATGAAAATAAAAATACCAGATCTCAATTACTTAATTTATTTTTAAAATTGAATACCACTGTGTGTATTCATACTGTATCTGGAGTTTTGGCAAGGCCTTGATTTTTGCTATGAAACTTCTGCTTCTATACAGAACTGCTTGGGAATTTCTGCCCCTCAAATGAAACTATCATAGAGTTTTGATTCAAATTCATACTTGAATTTTATTAGGCACCTTATTACTTTCTTCACAAAATTGTCATTGCGAACTTCATTAGGTCTCGATTGCTTTTCACTGAGTCGTGAAAGGCAGAATGTTTCTGGAGTTTCTAAGTGCATTTGAAACTTTCTTGTTGAAGGGCCTCGCTTACTGCCAAATTTCTCCATTATGTCTAAAAAATAAATCACAAGTCTTTACAGGGGGACTTAATGTCATTACCATTTGGGGAAAGAATTAGGAGTCTTGTAAATATAATTTTTTTAAATTTAAATATTACTGATTATTTTGAGGGAATAATAGGAAAAGTGTCTGGTTTTAACTTGTAGCAGAAAGCAGTGTGGATTCTGAAATGCTGTGTTACTGATTTGTTCTGAAGCTGAATTGCAGAGAAATGCCACCCTGGGTCTTAAGAGGAATAAATCCCCAAGCTGGATAAAACTCGTCTTAGGTTTTCCTGCTCTTGGGTATCTAGTGAGGTTGAGAAACAAGAAACTTCAGGCTGTTACATTCAATAAATATGCCTGTTTTCTGCAACAGCCTTCAAATACCTATATTAACACACTGTGTGTGAACATTGCATGTTAATCTGCTTAAAATTAATGTTACTGATGTGACAGTGTGCTAATGCTACATATGATGGTGTGCTGACAATTTTCATTAATAACTGATATGGAAGATTTTTAATTGGATTAAGATGAGAAGGTTTTAAAAACTGGTTTTAGTTGTATAATGAGATTTCTTAAAGTCCTCAAAAGATTTGAGAGAAATAATAGCTAATATTGCCAGGCACTGAAAGTACCATGGTGTTGAGTAAACTTAATATCTCCTTGTAAAGATTCTTGGACTTTTCAGTCAAGTATTTCCATCCATTCCTGTGAAGCTCTGTGGGACAGATTTCTAGTTTCAAAAGCAAACCCAGCATTAATAGGCCTCCATCATCTTTTTGTGTTACAGCACTATTTGGAACGTGCTAGGTAATAGCTACAGTGATTTCAAAGACAAAATTTTCCTCTAAAGCTACAAGCACTGAATGAAGGGAATCAGAGCAGGATGCTGTGTACAAATTATAGAACACCTCTAATGCTCTCGTTTTTTGTTTATTTTGTTCCTGTTTAGTTCTTTATTCATCTTAACAATTTCAGCCTGTACCCAGTGTGTGTCAGAAAGCTGTCTTGGACTGTACTAGTGACTGGGGAGATGTTATTTCTGTGGAGGCCAGGAGTGCCAGCTTTCTGTTTGGTCCATCAACATAAAGGAGGTTCCACTTAGTTGTGCATGCTGGAAAGCTAGGCTAATTCCTAAAATGCCTCAGTGCTTTGAAATTCAGGTTTCTTCTCACTGCTCAGCAGAAGAAACTGGGGTGGGGTTTTTTCCTTACCTTTCAGTGATATTTAAGTGAGATTAATAATTGAATGCCTATAGAGTGTGCTTCGATCATCAAAACCAGGTTACACACATGCTTATACAAGATGCAAGTGAAGATATGAACTGCACTTCAGCTTTGAGAGCCTTTCCTGATTTAATCTTGCTGAAGTACAGTTTTTTCTATCTGGATGACTTTGTAGGTCTCCGTTGGTAATCAGCTGTGTGGATTTCTCTCTTTGTGTGCCATGTACATGAAATTGCAGCTCTATTTAAGAGCTTTCATCATAGAATTCCTCTCATAGCCCAGGCAGCCCAAATACCTTTTTGAAGTGAGGTGATGAGCAGGCTTCATCCTTTGCTTACTCTGCTTACTCCTGGTTAGAGCGAATGTCTAATTATTCTTAAAGTAAGTGTGCTTGTGTTTCTCTCCTGGAGCCTGACAGCATCCCTTTGTACTTGACTGGCAAACTAGAAGGTTCTCATCCCTATTAGGAACAAAACTTTTGCTCTTCCTTCTATTGACTATCTCAGTGTGGAGTGTGTTATGCGGGTTCTTAATGTTCTCTCTGCAAGTTAAGGCAGACATAATACAAATACTGGTTGCTCAGTACTGGCTCTGGATTAAGACAGGGTAAAAATGTCGTTAACTAGTGTGAGGCAAGTGACTTTTGGTATTTTTCTCCTTGTCATACTGTAGCATTTTCAATAAAAAGAATGTGGTAGTGTCCTCTTCCTGTTTGTCCTAATTTTTTTTTATATATTTGCTTGTCTGAAAACGGCTGACAGGTATGACAATTGAAAGCTAATTGGAGTTTATCACCAGATAGAAGGATGGCTTCCTGCTTATGGCAATTTTAATGGGAAAGTAGGAGCTAGTTAAATACCACCTTGAATGGTCAAGAATCTTCTGTCAAAAAGGCTCATTTCTTTTAGTGCTGAACATACATATCTTCTGCTGTACAAATTCAGGAAGGAGGGGACGAGGAATAATTCTTTTTTTTTTTTTTTCCGGCGTGTTTTGAAATTTCAGCTGTTCTCACAATTCTACTTTAAATGCATCTCTTCTTTATGGAATATGATGGTTTGTGACTCACTGTTCTCTCCACTGTTACCTCATGTAATTTACAATCTGTCGCCATGATTGCAAGAGGACAGATGAAAACTGTGGCTGCTTTTTTGGTTATGTTGTAAAGCAGTGCTTCAGGTCTGTTAAAGAAGGTCTGAAGTGCATTAGCAGTATTTTGGCCTCACTATATACCTTGGAAAAGTTTAAAGAGTCACATTACTCCAAACTTGGGACTCAGGAGTCATAGAATCATAGAATTGTAGGTGTTGGAAGGGACCTCAAGAGATCATCGGGTCCAACCCCCCTGCCAAAGCAGGCTCCCTAGGACATATCACTCAGATAGGCGTCCAGACGGGTCTTGAATATCTCCAGAGAAGGAGACTCCACCACCACCCTGGGCAGCCTGTCCCAGGGCTCTGTCACCCTCACTGTGAAAAAGTTCTTCCGCATGTTGGTGCGGAACTTCCTGTGCTCCAACTTGCAGCCATTGCCCCTTGTCCTATCCCCACAGACCACCGAAAAGGGGCTGGCTGATTCCCCCTGCATCCCCTGCTTAAGATAATTATAGACTTTAATTAGGTCCCCCCTTAGTCTTCTCTTCTCAAGGCTGAAGAGTCCCAACTTACTCAGCCTATCCTCATAGGGGAGATGCTCCAGGCCCCTAATCATCTTCGTAGCCCTTCTTTGGACTCTCTCCAGGAGATCCCTGTCCTTTTTAAACCAAGGAGCCCAGAACTGGACACAATACTCCAGGTGGGGCCTGACCAGGGCAGAGTAGAGGGGGAGGATCACCTCCTTTGACCTGCTGGCTACACTCCTCCGGATGCACCCCAGGATCCCATTGGCTCTCCTAGCCACCATGGCACACTGCTGGCTCATGGCCAACCTGTCATCTACCAGGACCCCCAGGTCCTTCTCCACAGAGCTCTTCTCCAGCAGGTCATCCCCCAGCCTGTACTGATACAAATGGTTGTTCTTTCCCAGGTGCAAGACTTTACACTTGCTTTTGTTGAACTTCAACCGGTTTCTAACTGCCCAGCTTTCCAGCCTGTCCAGGTCTCTCTGGATGGCAGCGCAGTGTTCCTGTGTGTCAGCCACCCCTCCCAGCTTTGTATCATCGGCGTACTTGCTGAGGGTGGATGCTATTCCCTCATCAAGGTCGTCAATGAAGATTTTGGATAATTTGCCCAGGACACAGGTCCTGTGTCCTGGGCAAATTAGCTACAAATAGTTCATGTGGCCACTGGCATAGCAGTGTTTTCAGTGTTGTACTAGAGCAGAGTCACCTGAAATGAGCATGTGCGTCTGCCTTGCTCTCTGTTCCTTTGACATAGTAGCAGGAACATGGTGAATAGCTAAAGGAAAGTAGCATTTTAAAGTCTCAGAATGAGCTGGCAGAGTGTTCTGAGTTGGGGAAGAGCAATGTGATTAAAGTTATCATCATAAAGTTACCAGCATCATGAAGACTTTTTTTTATTGTAACATAGGAATATGAGGTGCAAGGGCAATTAGTACTTGTACAATGCAGAGATGGAAATATTAACAAATAAATATGCAGACACCAACTGAACTGGAAAATACTTTCGTTCCTACCAGGCCAGAGTGAACTTCCCCAAGCAGCCACCACAGGTGAGCTAAGTTGGCCAAGGCTGTTTTAGACACCATGGGACATCGCACCGCCATAAAAGGGGAGGTCAGAAAGGGCCCATGTGGCTCCAGGACAGTTCAGTGTAGTCGGGCATTGGATTGGTCCTCACATTGGTGCAGTGCTCTGTGTTATCACCAGTTGGGTCGGTGCAGTGCTCTGTATTATCACCATGTGTGATTTCTGTCCCAGGCTCTGTTGCCATTCCCCTCCCATGGTGCTGTGTCAGTAACTGTCCTTATCCCACGCGGGGGCTCTGTCTGTCTCTCTTCCAGGGGAGGGGTGAGTGAATGGTGCTCAGCTGCTGCCTGGGGCTGGACCATGGCACACTTCTATGTATAGTCAGTAAAACTTGCTGCAAATTGCAGTTTCTAGTACATAGCTACATAAAGGTTCCTTATTGCTGCTGACTGTAGTATCTGCAGCCCTCATGCTCTAGAATCATAGAAATATCATGGTTGGAAAAGACCTTCAAGATCGTCAAGTCCAACCATACGCCACCATAATCTCTAAACCATCTCCTGATTTTTTGACACCCCCAGGGATGGCGGCTCTGCCACCTCCCTGGACAGCCTGTTCCAATGCTTCACCGCTCTTTCAGTGAAGAAATTTTTCCTGATATCCAACCTGAACCTCCCTTGGTGCAACTTGAACCCATTCAGCATGTGTACATTTGACTGCTTGGGCACTATTCTCTATTAGAGCCTCCAACTACATTTTGGGAAGGACAGCAACATTGATGATTGGTTGTGGTGGGAAAGAGAAATTGAAGTATATGGTTGTACTTTCCTAAAGAAAAAAACATTTTTAAAAAAAACAGTGACTTCAAGAGGTACAAAAAATACTTGTATTGTCATATTATAAAGAAAATATAGGTGGTGGTTGGTTTTTTTAACAGATAAAAACTGTGACTTGAATAATACTCTCAGCTGTGTAAGTGTAGTAATGTAATTATGTCAAGAATCTCCATAAAGTGTCGCAATCTGTCTCACGCAGAAGGCATGGCATTGCATTTCTTGGTATTGCAGTAGATTCTGAAAGCTGGGGATGGAGCATGAATTTCTAATGTGATATGTACTCTACAAACACGTAACAAAAGCATTGTTCCATAATTTTTGTCCTGTGTAGTTTTAAGATATATATTTTTTCTAGGTATCCTAAAAAGAGCTGCTAGTTTGATTTTTATGGTTATAACTTTCACTTTGCCTGATACTCACACTGATTATGGTATAAATTTCCTTTGCAGTTTACGTGTGAACTTGGACATGGGTAAGGCAGCCTATGGGTGGATGATTATGAAAGATGACAATATTCCTGGAACAGTTGTTCGAACTAGCACCATTCCAGAAGAGTTGGGACGATTAGTTTATTTACTAACGGATAAAACAGGTATATACCAGGTTACGATTCTGAAATATGATGACTTCTATAAAATTTTTAAACTTTATTCTGTATTTGAATATGTTAATGTAAGAGTAGATTCCAATTACTGATCTTTATTTTTTTCAGTAAAATTTTAAGGATGTGCCTGAGGACTTTGTACCAGTAACAATAGGCTTAGCTAGGGTGCTACTTCCACATGAAAGTCAGTATTTGGTAGTAACCCGATTTATTCCACTGGGAACACTCCTGCTGTAGTAACAGGATGCTGGATAGCAGTGGTCAGGGCACCGTATTTCTTACTCTGAAAAGACTGTGGAAAAAGCGCTCAGGAGGCTGTTTTATTCTGCACCTCATTTCTGCTGCAGTATTGCGTGATAGTAACAGCTAAGAATGGCCTTCAGGAGAGCAAGTGATTTCAGAAACAAGTCGTAACATCAGCTTCCAAAATGACATCTGTTGCCTCCATGAAAATAGTTGCTCTTTATGCTACAAAGACCAGTTCTAGAGCTGCTGTATGATTTCATCTTCATAACTGCAACTTGTTACTATACCTGGTCTGGTGTACTGGAAAACCCAACCCTTGCCAGGACCAGAAGGTAGGTGAGTGAAGAAGCAGTAGCTTGCGCTATGCTGCTGTCTCCCACTATGACTGAAACACTTTACAGCCTTACCATGCTCTTAGTTCTATATATATTTAAAGAATCTTAAAGTACCATAATAAATAACAAGTTAAATTTTGTAGCCAGTACAGTATTTCTTTACCTTTCTTTCTTCTTTCTGAGAATAAATCACTTTTGGTAGAAATACTGGGTTTTTTAAAGAAGCTGAACTTTTGAACTGAGAAAGTTTTGTCACACACCTGAAGAATATCTTTTAGTGATTTTAAGTAATACATAGTTCTAAATGGTAAGAAAGTGTTGGGGGGGCAGGAATTGGCTTCTGTTATGCTGTTCAGAAAGCATAGTGCACAGTTCACATATCTTTCTGCATGGAATAGTTTAACGTTCCCTCACATGCTGAATGCTTCCATTACTGCATGTTTTGAAGTGAAATATAAATATAATATATATTGTCACATTTTCAAAACACATTGGTTTTTCTCCTGTACGTACACTAGTTACCCTATACATTTCCAAATGCTGTGCTAATTCATAAAAGATAAAGACAACTGCCACCTTTTTTCTTTTCCATGTATAAAAGTGTGTTTCTAATTATAGTGTGGTAATTCTTCAAAGCAAGTGAACAATTCTTCTTTTAACAAGTTTTATTTCAGTTAGCTAATGACTTGTATGCTATTTGAAACTGCTTATTGATTTTAATTGCACCCTTCATCATGATAATTTATGTAACTTTAAGAGTGCTGTCTCATTGAAGGCTTGAAATATGTAATTTACAGCATATGCTTGGAAAAAGGAAAGTAAGTTCAAAAATCATGAATTTTCAAAACAATGCAGTAGAGTTCATTTGCCCAAAGCACTACTTCGCAAAAAAAACCCAACCAACCCAACAGTGTGTACTTATTAAACTTTACTGATAGAGAATCCAGTTATCATACCAAACTGGACATGTGGCTCGAGTGTTGAGGTATTCTTATAGCTATACTGCACTGAAAATTTTAAGGGGCTTGCTGAATAAAATGGTAACAGTTCATTCACCCAATGCAGGAATTACATTCTGACTCAGATGAGCAATTTATATTCTGAAGCACAAGGATCAGTGTACTATCTCCTTTTCCTCGAGCTGTATGTACCTACTATCTTGTTTGAGAAATAGAAGGTTGTTTGAAAAAGGAAAGAAAAAGAAAAAGCTTTTGCAGTTCTACTTCTAGGAAGACAACCAATACACCTAACTTAGTACAACCTAATTAAAAACAAAGTTTTCCTCCTGAAACTTTTTTTCTTCAAAATAAATTTAGTGATACTGGATTTTTTTCAAATAATACAGTTCTGTTACATCTCCAAAGCTTAGAAAGGAATACATCTTATCGACTTGGATATACCAAGAGAAACAACCCTGGTTTGCTTCTAATTATTTTGGGAGGTTTTTTTCATCCCACATCATGTCACTTGCAATCACAGTACTTCCCTTTAATTTTAAGAAGCAGCACTTGTATTCTGGCCTTTCAGATTGCATATTTAAAAGGGGCTAAATAGACAAATGTTAAAAGGCTTTTATGAATGAATGTGTTTCTGTATAGTTTGGAAGACTGCTAGTGTTCAGCCCCAAAGGCTTCTCAGAACACTGAAGTCTACTGAGTTCTGGAGGAAGGTCTGAATCCGTAAGCTAATGATGTAAAAACGAAAACAAAAGCAGTGCTCTAGGGCAGTAAGAACAAAATGTTTTGGACTAACAGTCAGCAGTCCCACCCTATGAGCTTTTATTAAAGTGTTAGCTGAAAACTGATGCAATTGAAAATAATCCTTGAGTCCAGCAGATGTCACCAGCTTCAGAACGCTGATGTGGCCTTGCAGACCATGCTGCTCTTCCGATCACGATAGGAAACAGTGCTCGATTTTATTAGTCTTAAATGCCTTGCAAATCTTTTTATATATTGTTAATTGCAGAAGAATATGTTGCCTTTTGTATCTTCTGTACCTTTGACCCAAGTATATTGTTAGCTGCTTCCAGTCTCCTTTCCTGAATGCAGTTAGTCTCATTTTGCATTTTACCATAAATGTGAAACATACTGTTAGGTAATGTACAGAATCTGTACAGTTAATCCATGATAGTCACTGCATGATGATGCACTGTTTTTGAGAGCTGGCTTCAGGACTTTCTTGCTTGAATTTTCAGTTCCAGTCATATAAACCAGTTGAATCTTCTTCTGCCCACTTAAGGCTTGACTGTCAGAGGAGAGACAGTTCTGCAGCCATCCATCCAAGTGGGTCCTAATAAAAAGCAGGACTAAAAGGCGGGTCTAGTTAAATGTAAACAGGTGAAGTTTTCCTCAATATTGCAAATGAAAAGGAATCTAGAGAACTGTCTTCAAAAATCTTTCTTACATTGTGGTCCAAGCTTCACTGGAAATGATTGAGAATTAGTTGTTGAGTCTAAGGAGCATTGCATTACTAACATAATTGCAAGGTAGTCCTTTGTATGATTGTAAATTGGGTTTGTGCTTCATCAATAAGCTTTTTGACAAGAAGCGTCCATCACAGTGGCTCTCTCATTTGCCACAGTAGAATAGAAAATGAAGTATCCCAATAATTGCATTATAGTTTCCTTATTGTGGGACAAGAAAGCAATGTGGTATAATTAGGTTTGATTGGAGTGCATGTTTCCGGTAAGATCTGAAATTAATGATGTTGCTATAGTGACACATCTGCGGCCACCAGTGCGTGAAACATAAAGTAATTCATTCGACAAGAGAAGACATCTGTTAACTGCAAGGATGCAGAGCATATTGACACTGACCAGAAATACTAGACGTTATGTGATAAATGAACAAATGATGCTGAAACAGGAGGACAGATAATTTGTACTTAATCTGCTGGGAGAACTTTAATCTTCTCACTGGTTGCATTTGACAATGCCATTGTTTAAAGAACAATGCTGCAGAGAACTCATAAATTTTAAAACTTAACTCAGGGTGCAGCCTATTAAAGCAATACATTAATTCCTTTGTTAGGGAGTTTTTATCTTCGTGTAGAGCAAAGCCATTACTAAAAACACCCACTAAAACAACAGGTTTTTTAGGACTCACA
>VZTU01010677.1:8613-19207 GCA_013400835.1 Zapornia atra | reverse complement strand
CCACACTGTTCCTGCCACCAGCCATGACGCTGTTGGACACCTTGGCTACCTGGACACACTGATAGGTCATATTTAGCTGACAAGCAACTCCTCCAGGTCCTTTTCTCCATGGCAGCTTTCTAGCCACTCTTCACCAAGCCTGTTGTGACCCAGCTGCAGGACCCAGCACTTGTTGAACCTCACTCAGTTGGCTTTGTTCCGTTGATCCAGCCTGTCCAGATCCTACTTCAGAGCCTTCCTGCCCTCAAGATGGTCTGCTCCATAACCTTCCCTGGTACTGAGGTCAGACTGACAGGCCTCTGACTGTGTCTGTGGTCACACTGACAGATCCTCCTTCCAGTACTTTTGATAGATGGGCATCACCCTGGCTAACTTCCAGTCAACTGGGACCTCCCAAGTAGCCAGAACTGATGATAAATGATGGGAAGTGGCTTGGTGAGCACCTCTGCCAGCTCCCTCAGCTCTTGACTTTCCTGAACTCTGAATTACTTAAGATATTATTGTACTACTACATATTTATACTTGAGACAAAAAAGGAGGGAAAACACCATTAACTCTGGGTTTTTCTTAATCATCATCATCATCATCATTATTGCTACTCTATTTGTAGCAATGGCAAAAACTTGTGCATCTAAAAGCAGAATTTAATCAGAAGATAAGCATGAACAGCAGCAATGGATAGAGAGGGTGCTTTAGAGTTGAGGAGTTTGCAGAATGGATGTGTGAATTGCCACCCCCCCTTGGATTTGACTGTAGATTTGTACATTCAAAATTAGTTGTAGAGACAACTAACAGCTTGTACTAATACTTTGGCAGTAATTCTTCATGACTGAAGTCTTGAAGATGACATCTGCTCAATATGGTCAGAGGCAACATGGCTATATATTTTAGCATTTCACTCTTGAGGTAACGTTACTTTCACTTGGCTCATTCATGCTTTCCATGTGTTTTTAATACTAGTTCAAGCTACAAATTAGAAGTTTATAATTAAAGCTAGTCTCTAAATGATTTCTGAATAATAATTCAGATAAATAATGCCTCCTAGTTTAGCATGTTTGAACTTGGTGATTGATACCTTGGAAATAAGATAACTAAACTTTGCATAGCATTTGTTTTAACATCGGGATGTTGTGAAGTACTAAGACTACCAAAAAACAAGTATAATTTTGATACCAAATACTTATCTTTGTTTCTCAATCTTTACAAATTATTTGCTGACATCTTCTGTTTTGACTATTCTGTTAATTCAGTTACACAAAATCAAGTTAATTAAATTATATTACAAATACTGGCAGCTCAATGTTGTAGCATCTTTGGGTGGAACACAATATTCTTAAGCCTACACTTTTTTTGGCCTTGTACCACTCTCTCAGACTTTCCCAAAAGATGAATCCTTACTTTCTTATCCATTTCTGTCCCATTGTAGCAACTGAAGTCACTTAAACCATATGGTCAATGTTTTTGCTTAAGGCAAACTGAATACAGGGAACATATGAATATTTGATGTTTTATTTAAGCTTCTGATATTTCCAAGTAACTATAAGAATTTTTTAAGGAAATAAGTACACACATTTTAAAAATATTTCAAGATCATCTATGAGTTTAGATGCTATTAATGTGACTTTTTAAAAGACGAGATTTAACATGACTTTTGCAGTTGTCTTGCAAATCTTACAAGCAACATGCTGCTATTCATTTGCTTGTTCCCCTGACATCTACCTGACATGTTTGCATACTAGTCTGTTATTTAAGAATACACACAAGTAAAGATCTTGCCACTTAAAACAGTCACAGCTTGACTCCAGAGAGAGACCATGGTCCTGAAGGAGCTACCAGAGATAAACAAGCACCGACTACTTCCCTGATGCAAAATGGTAGAAAACTACAGGGAAGAGTGGTAAAAAGAAGTCACTCAAAGCTACAGGGGCAAATTACTGTAATTGGTAATGGCAGTTGTTAAAAGGAACAGAATAAAGGCTACCACTTAAGAGCTTTCAGGAAAGAGAAAGCAGGAGCTGGATCAGGTGTGTAGTCACTGCACACTGGTACACTAGGGCTCAAGAAATAATTAGCTGGGGTTAAAGAAAAATTAACAGCAGAAAAATGCAGCATCAAACAGTAATAAATAAATACTGTTCAATGAACAAGCTGAATCTTAAATAAAGAATTCAAATCTTCATAAGTAAGTTATCTAATGCATGTGATTAATAAAAGAAATCAAACCCATCACAGCGAGTTTTATGCTACTTTGAAGGGACTGAGGTGAACAATTTCTTCTTTCAACTCCCATCAGATAAAAAATGATCTGTAGATTCTACCATTAGCTGGCAAGATACCATCATATACAGTCCTCCTTCACAATGAGATCGTAGCAGGATTTTATTTGTTCTNCAGGCGCGCGCAGCAGCCTTCTTGCATCACCCCTGAAGCACACATCTGCTCCTCACCACCGATACATCAGTAGTTTTATTTGTTAAGATCAAACGAGGTGAAAGGCACCAATAGAACATTCTATAAAGAGAGCCAGACTAGTAGCTTATCTTAGGTAAACATACTGCCACAGAGCAGAACAAACTGCTTCTACTTCTAAGGCCAGCAAGTGGACATATTACGAAAAAGATTGGTGGGGAAAAAAAAAAATATCTGGGATAAACTATGCAAATACGTTTGTCCTCGTGTACCCTCTAGCGGCTGCGCAAGGTGACGCTGGCCTCACAGCACCCCAGCCGAAATTTCCTCAAGACAGAACCAGCACTTACCTCTGCGGTAAATCTCTTTAATAGACAAGGACTCATGAGATCAGGGTTCCGAGCAGGCACAAGTATGGATTACTTTAAGTTTACAGTCAATTTTTCCTTGTTAGCTTACTTCAACGAATCCATGTTTTCTACTTAGAAAGTGGTAAAATAGGTCAAGCTATTCACACAGCAAGCATTCAGGGCAAGGAGCTCGTTAAAATATAAATTTATATAAGCTAATATAGTTGCGTCAGGGGAAGTTTAGGTTGGATAGTAGGAAAAATTTCTTTACTGAAGGGGTTGTCAGATATTGGAATAGGCTGCCCAGGGAGGTGATTGAGTCACTGTCCCTTGGAGGTGCTTAGAAGAGATGTTCTACTTGGTGACATAGTGTAGTGTTGGACCTAGTAGAGCTGGGTAGATGGTTGAACTAGATGATCTTGAAGGTCTTTCCCAACCAAAACCATTCTATGATTCTAATGATGTAGTGCCAGAAATCAGCTACTAAAATGACTATAAAGCAACGTTATAAACAATTACATTTCAGGCCTCCAACAACATGCATTACCATAACAGATCCAGTAATCTTTCCTGCCTCTGGCGGTGGATTTTTGAAGGCACATTCACCCAGGGTAGATGTGGCCCTCAGGAACACAGCCTAGTGGTAGGCTTGGCAGCATCAGGTTTATGGTTAGACTCAGGGATCATAAAGGTCTTTACCAACTTACATTGTTCTATGATTTTATGTGCCTGTGTTCCTGTGCTGTTATGTTCTGGCTGTACATACTGCAGGATCAGTAAATAAAGCTGACTATTAGTTCTTCAAAAGCGCTCTAAAGGAGGAAACAATCCAACCCACAGGTTGCAGAGACCACCTAAGAGCCACTTATATGTGAAACAACAACAAATGGTTCAAGACCATTGCACGAGCATGCTCTGAAGTATGTGTTTTGCCTGTCTGTGCTGAAGTGGATTACATTAGGGACTAAAACTGTCGTCCAGCGTAAGAACACTCTGCAAGCAAACGGCTAACATTTAATTTAGAACACTTTACGCAAACATACAAGATTGTACAGCAGACATTTAAAATAACCCATTAAAAACATGCCACCCCCCCACTCAAACCTTCTAATAAATAAAAGCAAAGGTCAGTACCCTCATCGAGGTACCAAGTCCTCTCCAGGATGAGAAAAAAAAATCCTCATGATATTACGACTTAGCAAAAGGACGTAAAGTGCATTTTGTTGATGGCACATGCAGCTCATGAAAATGGAAAGTAAGAGCAGCCAAAAGGAGCATACATAGAGCAGGTTTTTAGCATTTCATGTCTATTTTTTCACTAACTGAAAGATGCAATAGCTAGTTGCATCATTCCACTAATGATGCTAGTAATTACAAAGCACCAGAAGAAACACACTGGCAATCCTGAGGCCTTCAATAAATCACTGCACAATCTGGGTGGGAGAAAAGTTATTTCTGAGATCTATCATTATGCTGTGCCATGTAAAAGAGGTAATTACCAACATGATGAAGGCATAGGGTGAAGAATTATATACCAATACCCACATATTTAAGATGAGGGAAAAAAATCAAAATACTGACTTGAAATTACAGGAGTTAATGCATGTTCAGATGAAGACTCCACAAAGAACAGAATACAGATGTACAACACGTCAGAATCAAACTGAATCCCAGGCTACATGTACAATAAACATCCCTTTTAATAAAAAGGAATTTTTATCTTCAGTACAGCATATAGAATGACAGAGCAGCCCAGTCCTCCAGACAACTATGAAATGGTTTCCCTTCAGATACATCAATTGAGAACTCAGCAGCACGAGAGCTGGATCTACTCTGTAGGTGGCAGATAGTGATTCCTTTCTGTACCTCATACATACATCAGAAAAAAAGCTACATGATCAGATGGCCTAGGGAGCTCTTCTTCTATGCTTTTCATCTGCATTGTTTTATAAATGTACTAGTCACAAGCAGAAATGCAAAAAAACCCCTTTCTTTCTGTGTTTATAGGTTGAGTTCAAGAAAGTTAGTCCCTTTTCCATTTTTGAAGACAACACCTTAATAAGTGTTTTGCTTGTCATTCATCCCCATGCCTGAGTTTTGCAATAATGCAGTACAAGCTTGCCATCACTTCCAAAACACTGCAGGGAAAAAAAAAAAGCAAAACAAGGGTAATTAGATTATTTATGGTATATTGATATAGATGAAGCAAAACAAAAACACCTAAACCCACCAGGTAACTGTCTCATGGAATACTGTTACTGATAACAAAACTCTCCATTATTAAGGGAAGCATGATAACATACAACATGTGAAAGAACACATGTAAGGGTAGAAAAAAAGAGTAGATGAGGTACTTAGGGCATTGTTTAGCTTAGGACAGGAATGGATGAGGTACTTAGGGTATGGTTTAGCTTAGGACGGGAATGGTTGGACTTGATAATCTTAAAGGCCTTTTCCAACCTTGTGATTCTGTAACACATTTTCAGAGACTGTAAATCCTGTCTCTTCAAATCACGTTCATACAGACCACATTACATTAAATGCAAGATACTGGCAGCATAGCGAGGGGCAGTAGCAGGTTTCAAGTGTACTGATAAACTCTGCTAAGCACATTTATTAGGGTATTTAATATGAAAGTCACCTCATAGAGGGTCCCAACTTCTTGATCTGGAGATGGAGCAAAAGACTGGTTTACATATATGAACTGCAAGAAAAGAAAAGAGGTGATGGAGATCTTCAACAGATCATGTGGAAAAAAACATTCTGCAGCCAGAGGTCAGTAAATCTGTCCTCTGATTAGAAAATAAAGATTTCATGATCTTTACAGTCCCCATAAAAATATCATGAATTGGTATTTTCACTTCAGTGAGGAGGGGCAACATGACTTCGAGGAGTCCTCACTGCTGGCTGACCACACCAAGCCAAAGCAAGCACGCTGACTGCTTTCTCCTGCAAGTTGACTCATTCACCTCCCACACAACACAAAGTGAACCCACTGGTTTAGCTCCTGCTCCTATTTTAAGTATCCAAACAATTCCCGCTACTCAAAATTTTCTCAATTAGATCAGCAGTCATCACAGAATTTAGAATTATTTTGTTCTTTTGTAAAGTCATCCTTCTCATTTCCCACTCCAAGCATATATGTACCTATACTAGCTAATGTCAAAGAGGTCCTTGGGAGCCACAATGCGAGCTGGCAATGTGTAGTATGGTATCATGTGAAGTATGGTATCAAAGAAGAGTCATAAAATTCCTAGGGCTATGTTCTTGAAGTATAGTTTTAAGCTTACACCACACTGGAAGACTCTATACTCCTGTCTTTTTCTTGAGGTGAGATGGCAGTTAATGAATTAAACTGTTAGTAAACACCTGAACTGTTACTCTTCTTTGAGATATTAAGCCTTGAAAAAAAGAAATCCTTTGTGATTTCTAGGTGACATAGAAGGCTAGTGAAATCTTTATGCCTATATGCTTAAATAAGAGCCTCCAGATGAAGAACAAAGAGATTTAATCTATACTTTAGCCCCACTTTTAGCTATTTTAATGAGTTTCACTTTGACTTTATATCTTGAATTAAAACTCTGGCATGTATGAATGTTAAGTTTACTGCTAATTGCAAAATTAGTGCAATTGTGTTTCTGTTCCAGCTCTTCCTATGTTATCTGAAAGCCACTTGGGCTTCACAGCAAGGAACACATAAACAGCACTGGTAACGTGTCACCAAACGGTAAACATTTCCAAGCTACCCATTTTGACAGATACAGTAGTCTGGTAGCAGTAATTAAGCTGTTTGAGAGGTTCTGTAGGGAAGAGACACTAACGTTCAGACTGTCAACCCCTAACACTTTGGACTTTTTCCACAGATATGCCTTCTGCATGCCTGACATGATGACAGCTACCCTGCACACATGAACCTTTCACTGGAATGCATCACTGCACACCATGCACTCAGCTCGGCATGTGGGTGTCAGGTGAGAAGCGACGGGGACACTGCAGAAAGCCCAAAGCTTGGAGCTGGGCACTCGAGCGCATCTGAACTGCGCTCCAGCTCACCTCCACCGTACACTGCGGCGTGTTACTCTGGAGAGTTTTACTGGGGTAAAACCCCACACCACGCTTCCTGCTAAAAGCCATGGCCTGGGTTCAAACAGCGTCCCTGCAAAGCGCAGCAGCTCAGGCTCAGGGTGAGCGAACTGCCCCTGCAGCACACAGGGCCCGCAGGGCACGCCGTGCCGGGCCAGGCCACCAGGTACACCAGCCCCTACCAGCTGCTCGGAGGCCATCAGCTTGAGGAACTTCTTGATGAAGTCAACGAGGCCCTGGATGGTGCGGGTCCGCTCCACCGCCCACTTCTTGGTCTTCATGATGGGGGTGTCGCCCACAGCCTTCAGGAGGACGTCAACTGCGGGGGGAGGGGCACGCGTTAGGGCCGTCGGCCGCGGACCCGCCCCCTCACCCGCTCCCGCCGCCAGTTGGCCAGCGCACGTGCCCGTCACCGTGCCCGTCACCGCGCCCGCCCGCCCCACCGGCGACTTCTTGCCCCATTACTTTTCTTTTTCGCGTCGCCGGTGGGCTCCTCGGCGCTCGGCGAGCCGGCCGGAGGGGGTGCTGGGTCGGCATTCCCCGCTGCGGCAGCGCCGCCGCCTTCCGGGGCTTCCTCCCCGCCCTCGCTCCGGCCCTCGCTCTGAGGCGAGGCCGGTGACTGCTCTTCTGCTTCCGCCATGCCGCTCCCCGGGTTACGGAAGTTACGCCGCTCCGCAAGGCGTCTGGTCCGCCCTGGACGCCGCCTTCCCGTCAGGTGACAGGGAGGTGTGCGTCACGTGCGGCGAGAGCAGTTCCGCCGCTTGCGGCTGTGCATCGCCGGCGACGTGGTGCGCGCGACCCGCTGCCGCCCCGAGAGCGGGGAGGGGTGGGAGCGCGAAGGGCGGGGAGGAGGAGCAGCGCAGCGAGCCCGGCGGCCACCGCCGCCGCCCCCCGCCCCACCATGATCAAAGCCATCCTCATCTTCAACAACCACGGCAAGCCNCCGCCCATTTCCCCCATGGCATGGGGCTTGGTACGCGGGGATCCGCCAGCCGGGTGCCTACCCCCGGCGCTGCCGCCGGGTCTGAGCCGGCCCCAGCAAGGCAGCGGCGTGGGCCAGGGGTGGAGGGAAGGCGAAGGGTGCGGGCACCGTCTGAGAGCCGCCAGCGAGGGAAGCGAGATTTCGAAGACAGCGCTTTTCCCAGCCAGCGCTGTTTTGTCTGGGCACTGCCCGTCAGTGTTGCTGGACCTGGCGGAAGGGTGTCTGGGTCAGCACAAATGCTGTTCTCTGAGCTGGTCTGTGGAAGCGCTGCTCGAAACTCAGCCAGGCTTTTTAAGCCTCTGACGTCGTGCGGCTTGTCGGTGGCAGCGGCTTTGGAATCGGGAAGATGAGTTTTGTGGGACTTAGGGGCTCAATAAGCAGAGCCTTCTCCCGGGGGGGCTTCCAGAGTACTATGAAAATACAGCTGGCACGAAGAAGGAATAGAAGGGGAAGTCTGTTCTTTCACAAGGGAGAAAGCAGGTAGCAAAGCAGCGAGTAGAAAGTGCAGCTTGATCTGAATGGACAGGAAGTGCAGCCACAGGGGATTAAGAAACAATGTGGAAACAGTTGATGTAATACAAGGATAAGAGATTTTAAGCTAACGTTTTGATCGTGTACTGTGTTTTCCAACAAATAGGCTGAGCTCTGCTCAGGCCAACCTTGGACATTAAAGCACAAGACCACAGCAGATGCTTCACAGAATTATAGAAGCAAAATTTTCTTTTTCAGTGGTGCTATGACTTCCATGGACTTGTGGCCACTTACTTGCAGTTCTGACTATTGCAGGAGTCATACGTAACTTTATTGAAAGCAGTGTATCTTATTTCTACTCAGTGCAGACATGATGACTCTGACACTTCATTTTGCACTGTTGGGCTTTTAATTAATGGAGTGTAAGTGATACAGAACATTGCTGTGGATGACTGAATTTGATCACTTCCTTAGAAGGGCAATATGGGGGAATTCTGGTATATGTTTATGAACACGTTTTCTTCTTATGAGTTCTGGCTTACAAAGCAGGTGTCTTTCATTTGCCATTTTTATTTTAAAAATCAAAATGGAATATTCTCACCTACAAATACTGACAAACATTCCCCTTGCGTACAACCCAGCTCTTTTATTGATAACTTCCATTGCAGAGCTACAGTAACTTACTGAATAAGATTTTTTCTGTTTCTTGTCTTTCTCTTGGGGTTTTTTTTGAGTTTTCTTGAGGGGTTTTTTGCTCCCTCCCTGTCAGTGTGGAAGTAACAAATAGGTAAATGAAAGTCTTTAGAAAGGTATAAAAAATTTACATTAATGTGAAACAGTTAACTTCCATTCTCATTTTCCATTTGTATGCAATTAGATTTTTGCATCTTTTGTTACTGTTGTGTAATTGAAGTCCTGAGAGGAAGAAGCAGGGGAGGGAGAGATGTCTTCCATCTCTGTCCAGGAGTGAAAGTAATTTCAAAGCATGTCTGTAGCTGTTCAGACTATGGTGGATATAAAAAATAAAAAATTTTTTAAAAAAATCAGAATACTTGAGAAGACATCCTGTTTACTTGAAGAAACTATTTTTAGATTTTTTTAAAATAAGGGTTTTTTTTTAAAAAATCACTTTTCGTGGTTGTTTCTCAGTAATGCATCCTTCTGCAACTGTAAAATTGTCTTTTTGCATTGAAATAACAAAAAGCAGTATGTAGTTTGGCAGATTTAAGGCTTCAGAAGCACATAGTGTGAGGGTTCTGATATACTTTGTGAGCGACACTTTTTAGCTGTGTGTGCTGTGCATTGTTAATCCATTTTAGCTTGATGGCAGAATATGTTTTCTTTCAATAGAGTGAAGATACGCAGCAACAAATTATCAGAGAAACTTTCCATTTAGTGTCAAAACGTGATGAAAATGTCTGTAATTTCCTAGAAGGAGGATTGTAAGTATTAAGTTTGAAATAAATGACCAGTACTTACTGGCTAGCAAATACTATCAATGCTGATTGTAATGCAACTATTTTTAGTTGTAATGTGAATGTCATGCCACTTCAGATATTTTAATAGACCGAGAATGTCGTGTTGCACCAGGTTTCCTAACTGAAGCGTATGTATGCATTTGATATATATGTATCAAAATGAGTTACACAATAAGACTTAATTTTTTTATAGTACTTTAACTGACACAGTGCAATATCTAGCCCTGTAATTGTTAGAATCAAGTGAAATATTTTAAAAAAAAAAAAGGTTTAAAATGTCATAACTAACATGGTTTCAACCAATTTATAATTTTTTTAAAGTTAATACAGAGCCGGAGAAGAGTCAGACTTAACGTCTTCTGATTCTATATGGTGCACATAAAATACTTGAATCATCTTGGTTGTGCTTTCAATGTGGCCTTGCTTAGCTGAAGAGAAAAGGAAATGGAAAAGTGTTTTAATTTGAGGCATTAGTCATCAAGAGTAAATAGTTGTAAAGCTCCCTTCTAGAAAAAGGGATCGTTGTTGGTGGACTAAGCTCATGATCTCCCGTCTGTAAACACAGAAATTGTCATAGCCTGATAAGTGTTGTAATTACAGAAATTTCAGATTGCTGAAAGTTAGTATGTTGATACCCTAACTGTGCAGAGTCAGTTAACTGCTTAGATATACCATGTCAGCTATGATGCTTTTTTCTTGATTAAGAATATTCCTGATTTTAAAAGTTTCATTATTTTTTAAACTAACGTTCTCTTTGAGCTGTTAATCTGATGATTCTATCACTAGCTTCTTGAAGATGATTTCAACAGCAAACATGCTGG
>VZTU01010676.1:0-104128 GCA_013400835.1 Zapornia atra | reverse complement strand
TGATCCTTGGGGTCACTTCCAACCCATGCCATTCTATGATTCCTGGGGATGGCTGAACACCTGCCTGCCCAAGGGAAGTGGGGAATAGATTCCTTGCTTTGCATTTGTGTGTGTGGCTTTTTGGTTTACTTATTAAGCTGTCTTTATCTCAACCCACAAGTTTTCTCACTTTCACTCTTCCAGTTCTCTACCCCATCCCACGGTGGGGAGTGAGCGAGTGGCTGCGTGGTGCTTAGTTGCTGTCCGGGGCTAAACTGTGACACAGTGGTGTAGAAAGATGTAAAAGGGAAAGGAAAAAGAGAACACAGTGATTTTTCTGCTTCCAGAACTGTGTATGAGAGAAAACTCTTTTGCAGCTTACTGGGTGCATCCGTTGTTGAGGATGCCATCTGCCTTGGGTATATCACTTCCCTACATTGCCTTGGTAGGGTCTTGTACAGTGTGTCAAGGAAAGCAAAACATGTGTGGGGAGGCAAATTCTGCTGGATGCACACTGGGAATCCTGTGTGGTGGGAGACAGCCTTCAGCCCCAGTGCTTTGTGCTGCTGAAGTGCCATGCCCCACCTGGGCATCAAGTATGACCTTTTATGCATTCTGAGCATCACACAGAATCATTTGTATGCAAATAGCTTAAACTTATTACTGGTCTTGCTGCAATTACTGAAGTTGATCTTAACTCTGCCACAGGCAAATATGTCAGTAAGACTTTATTCTCTTGGCTAGGCAAAAATACAAAGTGAAGAACACTTGTTGGAAGATGGAGAATGCTTAGGAATATCAGTAAGCATTAGTGGAGAAGATTGGGTTATTTTGGAGTGTTAAAGGCGTGGCAGCTTTTAAATAGAAAGATGTAGATTAAAGAAAATGGCAGAGAAATGTGAAGCCTAATCCTTGCCCAGGTGGCCAGAAAGGCCAATGACATCCTGGCTTGTGTCAGGCCAGACATAGCATGGCCAGTAGGTCTGGGGAGGGGATTGTGCCCCTGGACTGGGCACTGGTGAGGCTGCACCTCGAGTGCTGGGTCCAGTTCTGGGTTCCTCACCATCAGAAGGATATGGAGGGTCCTGGAGTGTGTCCAGAGAAGGGCAACCAGGCTGGGGAAGGGGCTGGAGGGCAAATCCTCTGAGGAGCAGCTGAGGGAGCTGGGGGTGTTCAGCCTGGAGAAGAGGAGGCTGAGGGGAGACCTTCTCCCCACCTCCCCTGCCCTGCCAGGAGGGTGCAGAGAGGTGGGCGAGGGTCTCTTCAGCCAGGGGACAGGAGATGGGACAAGGGGCAATGGGCTCAAGCTGCCCCAGGGCAGGGTCAGCTCAGCTGGGAGGGCAAAGTTCTTCCCTGGCAGAGCTGTGGGGGGGCTGTGGCACAGGCTGCCCAGGGAGGTGGTTGAGTCCCCACCCTTGAGTGTGTTTAAAAACAGATGAGGTACTTAGGGGTATGGTTTAGCTTAGGATGGGAATGGTTGGACTTGATGGTCTTTAAAGGTTTCTTCCAGCCTTGTGATTCTGATGCAACACAACATTTTAGCATGAAAGCCTTAGGTCAGCAACTGTCCTGATGCCTGATGTTCCCCTCCAGTGGTAGTTCTGGGGTGAAGTTTATCCTTTTAGGGTATAAGCACATTAAAGCTGTTTCTTTCAGCTCTTAGGTGTTTATCTAATCATATAACCAGTGTATCACATCTCTGCCTGTGAACATGAGTTTTAACATGTCTCCTGGTTTCTACTGGTGGGAGTTGAGGTTGAGAAGTCTACGGGTTCTTGTCTTACTATGCAGCTTCTCTATAGTGGAAGCCCATGCTGGCTCCAGACTTATCCTGTATGTTACCTATTGGCTCTGTAGAGATGAAAAATTTTTATACCCCTATAAAGTATTCCCTGTTAAACCTTGCAATTCCTGTAAACTTCTCTAATTCCTGAAACTTTTCCTAACTCTCCTTTGGTTTCATAAGCCAAGGATTGAATTTTTGAGAGGTAGGTATTAAAAACTGGGATGGGGTGGGGGGAAGTCAGCTATATTCAGTTTCAGGTACAAAAATTAATTAGCCAAAGAATTTCAATTTTACTACTGGCAAGTCATACTAAATTAGCTTTCCTGTGGGGAAAAGAGAAGTTCAATTAAAACAAAAGACCTGTGTGGAAGAAATTCTGCAAACTACTTCAAGTTCAGTTCTCAGATCAGTGACAAATTAACAGGGATATTACCATTTTATTCAGGTCTTCATTTTAAGGAACTCTTAACTATACCAGTGTGCAAAGGATAAATAGAGCCAGTTCTGCATGACTTCTGATATAAAAACTAATAGGATGGAAAATTACTATGAAGTAGAAAAAGTGCCTAGGTATTAGATAATTAACACTGCTTAGTTGAAGTTCTGTAACAGTTGACTGACAACAAGGATATTCAGTGTCTATAACATGAGAGCAAAGTGGTTTTACTTGACAGAAGTGATTTTAAAAAGCCAGCAAAGATAATAGAAAGGACTCTACCACAATAGTCCCTTAAGAACAACTCCTCATTGCCCATTTCAATGATCTTTCTTACTCTCCTTCCCTGCTTCTGCTCTATTTTTTTAATGCTATGGATATTCCTTCTAATTCCATGCAGTGTTATGGTTCCCAGCTAACCTGGTGCTGTTCAGTCCCCATCTCAACCAAGTCTTTGTTTTATACACCCTAAGCAGGTAAATCTCCTCTAGCCTGGAGCACTTAGGAAGAGCTAAGGTTCTTCATTGAGGTCCAGTGCTTCCCTAGTCCTGAAAACTGACTTTAACCACTTTAATGTATCATGGCAGCCCACCTTCTATAATGTCAAGTGTCTGTCACAGCTCCCAAACCAAAGGTAATGGCACAAGATGTTCTTCCAGGCTGGAAACCTCCTCCAGGTAGCCCATCAATAAGGCCTCACCAACTATATGCAGTGGAGCTTTCCTAGTCCAGGGATACATAGAATGGCATGGGTTGGAAGGGACCCCAAGGATCACAGAGCTCCAACCCCCCTGTCCCAGGCAGGGCCACCAACCTCCTGGCCTGGAGCTACACAAGGTTGCCCAGGGTCCCATCCAACCTGGCCTTCCTTTGCTTTCCTTTACTTCCATTAATTAGGACAGGGTCCCAAATGGTGGAAGAGCCAAGCCCAAGGTGCAAGCACTGAACAGTGATCCTGGCCTGAAACCTCAGAAGTTCATAGTGGTTTTGGCCCTGACTTATGTGAAGGCAAACAACTGATTCCTGAGGTCATGCAGCCTTATTTAGTCCTTACCAGAACTCACCAGAAATTTAAATTAATGCATTTAGTCTAGAATAAGCTACCCTTCCACGTGGGTGTCTGTTCCAGGCCTGACCTCAGGTGGATGAAGTCAGTGAGTTGGCAGTCTTGTTTGGTGAAGACAAGGTTTTGAAAAGCATCTGGGAGATTCTCATTGAAGGCCAGAAGGAATTTTATCTATCATGATGAAATCATAGATTGCAGAGAGGGTTTCAGTAAGCAAGTGCAGCAGATCAGTGGCAGAGTCACAGCAAAAATCCAATTTTTTTCCACTCTAATGGTCTGCAGTAATGTACAGGAACTTGTCCTGCATGGGGATTTCTCTGGCTGCATGTTCCAGTGTACAAGTAACAGTTAACTTAGTTTTGTATATGCAAATAGATAAGAACATAAGAGATTACCTGCTGGAACAGTGTCAGTTTTGGTCCAGCCTTCTGTCTCTGGAAGAGTAGTAAGATGCTTTTCAGGGAGAGCAAGGTCTGGCTGCTTGAGGAGCAGAAAGCACAGTAGCTCCAAGCTGTTGGGACACAAGCAGTGACAATACTGCAGTTGAGATGAGTTCCCTTTTTCTAAAATTTGCTTTCTCCCTGGCTGCTGGGTGTGAGGGTGACATCATTTTGACAGTAGGTTTCTTTTTGGAGCTGCTCAGTAAGTATTTTCCCCTCTTATTTTTGGGCATAACTTGAAATAATTGTTATGAGGCCTTAGATACCTTATTATATTATTGTAATTTAACCAATTACTGCACTTTACCTCCTGTTTGACCAAAAACACATATGGGAACTTACTTGGGTTCAGGCAACGTGCAGTGGTTTGTTCAGCTACAGAAATCTGCATGAATCCAAGAAAAATGGTGCTTGGCTGAATATATTTCACTTTGAAGATAGAGATGGAGTTCTCATTGTTGGGTGTGGTAGGTACTAGCTTTGGTCTGTCCCCAGAATCACAGGTGGATGGGTGGGCAGCTGGATAAAAGGAAAGTGTTTTCACTTGGGTTAGAAGAAAAGGGAAAGGTTTCAAACAGAGCTTTGGTGTTAGAAGTTCTAAAAGTAGATGGAAGAATAGTAGGTCATCTTTGGGCTCCAGCAGGCAATCCGTGGTGAAGGCAGCACTCAAAGCATCTGCCAGGGTGCTGGTGTGTGCAGGCACTGGTGATGCTGAACTTGCCAGTGATCAGCTCTCTCTGGAGGTCTGGTGGGCACTAGCAGGTCCTACTGCAAACTTCACTGCCATGATATGGTGGTTATGGCATTGTCACGGGTTGCTGCAAGCTGAGCCTTGGTCCTTCCCCTTCTGTGGCACAACAGAGAGTGCTGAGAGTGCAGAGGATTAGCAGTTGTAGGTGTTGTGCAGTGTTGGTTAATGAGGACAGGTCATTCCCTCCATTGCAGAACATCATCTCTGAGGAAATAGAGGATGAACGAGGACAGAGAATACATTCTGGCATATAAAGGACAAGAAAGGACACAGAACTCCTTGAAAGAGCCCAGTGCAGGGCCACCAAGATGGAGGGAGTGGAACACCTTTCTTGTGAGGAGAGGCTGAGGGGAGCTGGGCCTCTTTAGCTTGGAGGAGAGGAGACTGAGGGGCGACCTCATTAATGCTTATAAATATGTAAAGGGTGAGAGTCAGGAGGCTGGAGCCAGGCTCTGCTCAGGGGTGGCAGCAACAGGACAAGGGGCAGCGGGTGCAGCTGCAGCAGAGGAGGTTCCATGGGAATGTCAGGAGGAACTTTGTCACTGTGAGGGTGATGGACCCTGGGACAGGCTGCCCAGAGAGGCTGGGGAGTCTCCTTCTCTGGAGACATTCAAACCCACCTGGATGTGTTCCTGTGGGATTTAGTCTGGGTGATACTGCTCTAGCAGGGGGGTTGGACTAGATGAGCTTTTGAGGTCCCTTCCAACTCCTGATGTTCTGGGATTCTATGAAAGGAGATGTCAAAAAGAAACAGAGAACATGGACAAAACAGTGAAAAGGATTTCCTATGAGTGATTCCTCTTGACCAATCTGTATGTGTACTTCTCTCCCTAATAGCTATCAGACTCAGTAGGTCCAGTTAGAGAAGTTAGTAATCTAAAAGTAATCTAGACCCACTTTAAGGTGGCCCTTTGTGCAGACCAAGGCACAAGCTTTCATGAAGACCTTATTTCCTCCAAGCATGCTTGGAGCCCTCCCTGGTTTTAGCATGTCTGAGCCTAAATTAACATTCCATTTTTGCTGCTTTGCAGACACAATCTATCTGCAACGTGATACTCATCCATACAGCTGGCAGCTGTGGTGTCAAGTGCTCTGGGTAGATGAGACCATTACTATGATACAAATATTTTCCTTATTTTTTCCACATTTGTGCTTCGAAGGAATCACACACCAACAAAGTTGGCAGCAAAACTGTACAAGATCCAAGTCAGAATTCCTCCTTTTCTCTCTTGTATCAGGGGACTTGAACTCCACATAGCAAAAAGATGGGGGAAGTAAGGGGTTGATTCCTGTTTTACTGAGCAGGTTCAAAAAAAGCACGTTACACTTGGAAGTAGCTAGCAAAAAAATCACAGAATCACAGAATCTTAGGGGTTGGAAGGGACCTCAAGAGATCATGGGGTCCAACCCCCCTGCCAAAGCAGGCTCCCTATCTCATATTACATAGATAGGTGTCCAGACAAGACTTGTATGAAAATTACAAGAGTTTTGAGTCATACTCTGACCTGGGCATGCATTCATTAATTAGAGCAAAGTATTGTGCCAGCCATGGAGGGAATGGGTGCAGCAGCAGCTCAGCTCTCCATCTGATGATCCTCATAGTAGAGGGATGACCACAGCTAATGCTTGCAGCTCTGCTGAGCAAAGAGCCAAGCTAACAATTTCAACACTCAAAGGCAATGCTTTTCAAGCATTCCCATTTTCCAAGAGTCCTCAAACCAATTAAACACCCTCCCTAGAAGAGTGAAGCCAAGCTTTGTCATTTATAGCAACTCCAAAATAGATGGGAACAATTCACCTGTTGGAATCCATGGAAGAGCGTTCCCCAGGACTGCTCAGTCTTCACAGGGATTTACAAACAACTCATCTTCCAGAATGCAGAGTCACAGAATCACAGAATCGTAGGGGTTGGAAGGGACCTCAAGAGATCATCGGGTCCAACCCCCCTGCCAAAGCAGCTCCCTAGGACATATCACTCAGATAGGTGTCCAGACGGGTCTTGAATATCTCCAGAGAAGGAGACTCCACCACCTCCCTGGGCAGCCTGTCCCAGGGCTCCCTCACCCTCACTGGGGAAAAGTTCTTCCCCAGATTGGTGGGGAACTCCCTGTGCTCCAGTTTACAGCCATTGCCCCTTGTCCTGTCCCCACAGACACTGAAAAGGGGCTGGCCAATTCCCCCTGCATCCCATGCCTAAGATATTGATAAACACTAATTAGGTCCCCCCTAAGTCGTCTTTTTTCCAGGCTGAACAGCCCCAGCTCACTCAGCCTGTCCTCACATGGGAGATGTTCCAGACCCCTAATCATCTTTGTAGCCCTTCTCTGGACTCTCTCCAGGAGATCCCTGTCTGTTTGATCCCAGGGAGCCCAGAACTGGACACAGTACTCCAGGTGGGGCCTGACCAATGCAGAGTTATATGCTTCAAGTAACTATTTAGCACTCTGGTTCACATAATTCAACAATTAATACAGACTTTCTGTTAAGAATACTCCCCAGCAAGAACAAATCACTTATAAATGAAAAACCTTCTCTAAAAGAGATTTTCTTTTATCTGACAAACTCCCGAATTAAGTAGTACTTGGATGTTGAAAGATCACAACAGAGCTGGAACAAAAGAGAAAAAGCCTAGTGACTGTAAAACAGCAAGTCATTCAAATGTGCCTGGCAGAAAGGGTATGCTGGGTTCGCTGTCTTGAGTGTTTCTACTTCATCATTCAGGCTACTGTCACTTGCTGTAGGAAACAAAAGCCTTCAGACTTGCTGGCACAGGGTACAGCTAATTGGCTGGTGTCTTCTTCACATAAGGGCAGGAAATGGGTATGAAACAAATCTTTCTTCCACTTTGGGTGTGAGTTTTTGTATTAATAAGGTGTTTCAGGTGTTTGGGAGTGAAGCTTGAGATGAGGATGGGAGTTTACACTCAGTGGAGCGGCTGATGCTCAGAGCTGTGCTGTGGGGAGCAGGTGTGGAGCTGGCTGAGAGGGTCTTGGGCAGGAGAAGTGGAGAGGCTGATGGAGGGCACAGAGTGGGAGGCATATCATGCAGAAGTGTGGGTGGACCAAGGTTTCTTCAAACAGCTGCTGGGGGCTTCATAAATCCTGGTTAACCATCTGCTCTAAGGACAACTGGTTAGGGTGGGAGCAATGTAGAAGACTTCTGTCCTAAGGAACCTGCTTTGGCAGGGGGGGTTGGACTCTGATCTCTTGGGGGCCCTTCCAACCCCTACAACTGTGATTTCTGGAGACCATCAGGGACTATTTATTGATGTGTCCCCCACACTGGTCACTCTGCTGGATTGGCCAGAGAAGAATGAGAAGGAACTGGCTGAGGACACGTGGGTCAATGGCAGCCCTGGCTCAGCAACCTTGGGATTACAATACTTCAAATACTTGAAAATCTGTGGGATGTGAGGAAGGGGATGAGGCCTCAAGTGTCTTGGCTTTGGAGTTGACTCTGTTTTGAGCAGGTGCTTGGGACCAGAGACCTCAAGAGATCTTAGAGATGAGATTGCTCTATGACTCTCTGATTGCTCAGTTCTGTACCAAAATGGGAAATGTCTGCAGTTTTATGAGGTCAAAATCTTTGTCCTGTGGATTTGCTTTGCTCTTAGATGATTTGTACAGCTGTCTTCTCATAGCAGTGTCTTTATGTTGTTTTCTGACAATGCCCTTTTTGGGAATTGTTCTGAATTTTGGTGTTGGTTCTTTTTCACAAAGGAAAAATCTAAAGCAAAATACAATGTACAGGCATCTCTTCTGAGCTGGCTTTTAGTCCCAATAGTCACAGCTAAGGCATGAATTCTGTTTCACTGGTTTTTAGCCTGTTTCTGTTGAGCAGTCAAAATACAAAGTAAATTATAATTCATATTCATGTGATTGGAAATGTACTTTGTGCAAACTTTAGCAAATAGCTGGCTATTATTTTAAAGCATTAAAATAATTAACTAGCCATATCTAACAGTAGAAAATGTCTAACAAAATAGAAATGTCTTTAAATTTACTTAGTATTTTACTCTTTTTAATACCTTTTTACTCTTATCTTTCAATACAGACCCTCAAATTAATTTTTTCCACTGTTTCTCCTATATTTGTGTAACATTCCAGTGGTGGTTCTGTAAATATCCCAATTATTTGGTTAGAGCTAGATCAGTTTATTACACAAACAAACAAAAATAACCCCTAGTGATGTTTGCTTTCAGTAAAAATGTGTTTTACTGAGTTATATCAGGCAAACTTTGATCCAACTGCCTTGCTTTCTGGTGTTTTGTTGCCCAAAAAGCATTGCTTATACCTGGCCTTAAAGCTAAAGATGTCTCTGGGAAGGCAGATACCTACATCCAGGGTACTGCTTTGGGGTTTAGGTTACTTCTGAAGAGGTAAGTTTCTTATTAGACACCAGGTAAATTTGATCTGGCCTGGGCAATTGTACTACCCCCACCAGCTTTGAAGAACTCTGGGAATTCTGGAGATCTTTGGATTCAGATGAAACCATTACAACTCTGGTTCAAATTTTGATCATACTCCATTTTTGTCTGAAGGAAGTATTCAACTTTCTTCTGTACTCCCTCTAGTGTTTCATGTATGATATGACTGAACATAGAACACAAATACTGATTTGTATTTGCCCAAAACTCCAGTGAAAGAGTTAATGTAACTTTTCTTTCTCCTTGCTGAAGTTCCTTTAGGGTTTCCTCTCATGGGACTTGCAAGCCCATTTGAGCTGAGACCAAATGTGTGTTGTGTGTCCAGATGTGGCTGGAAAATTAGGGTTAGGTTGGGATTTAAATATAAAATTATTTCAAAATTTGCCAAATACAAAACAGGAACAGGAAGAAAACCACCCTCTGCTGTCAGTCAGTGCCTCATAATTAGGCAAAATTATTAGTATCTAAATTAATCTTATATTCAAGCATATATATTTGTTGCAGTACCTTGCAGTCACATTTAAACCAAAGCTGGAAAGACAGACCTGGATGAAAGCAACTTGGATTTTTTTTTTCAGTTACATAAAACTCTGAAAGGCTTTTACAAATTGCTTCTGTGTGGGAGGCAGCTTGCTGCAAAGCTGTCACTTGAAACTTTATCAATCAGGAGACAGTACCATTTTTAATTATGCAGATTATTTTTTTTTTCAAAGTAAAATAACTTTTTTTCTTGCATGAAAATGTCGCACGGAGTCAGGTGAGAGCTGGAACAATCTGAGAGATTTTGAAGAGTTTGCTAGGCTTAATTGAAATAAGTTCAGAAAGCTTGTGCTTATGAAGAAGTGTGGTGTATTTGAAGTGTTTTGGCTTTTTTCTTTATAAAAGAAACCCCTTTTTTCTCCTTGCATATTGTACAAATTGTCACTAACTTCTAACTATCTCTCTGTGCAGCAAAGGAGTCCATCTCAGTGTATCCCTAAGTCTCTGTCTAGCTGTAAAGATCTCCACTCTCTGCATTTTTATGGCCTAATTTAGGAGCCTCAAGTCCTAAAATAATGTGATGTTGGAGAATTTTCTGTCCATCAACACCCAGCGGGGGCAGCAAACGCTCTGCTCCTTTGCAAAGTGTCGAATAAATCCTTTCCTTGTGGAGACAGTTTGAAGTTCTCACCAAATAGGTAAAAACTTCTGCAGGCATCCTGATGTTTTATTGGGTTTTTTTTTTTTGCCAGGAAACCTCAAAACCTTTCAGCTGTGCTTTCTGCTTGGGCTGTTACATGAGATGCCATGATGTCATGTCTCCTATATCTTCAGAGGGAAGAAACAATGAGTTGGATTTTATGCTGCTTTAGCAAGAGAGACGATGGGGAAGGAATGTGAATTAATCATGAACACTCCATTTTGCTAATGTGTTTTGTGATGGGGGGGTGGGAGGAGAGAGAGGGGAGCATGTGTTTCCTTTTGCTGTTTTACTTTTGGGGTTGTTTGACTTCATTAGGAGTTGAATGATGCTGTTTGTTCTCTCCCTAAGAAACACACATCGCTAACATGTCACGTAGTAACGACTGACACCTTCTTGAAGCTGTGTGTGTTGTGTAACAGAGTTGGCACCACCACTACCTGTTGAAATTTGATAAAATCATGACTCCTACCTGGAAGAGGCACTTCTGAGATCACTGTAATAAAACCAATAAGCAGTTTTCCCTTGGATTTTTTTTTGCTGGCTTTTCCACTGTTTTCCCCCCTTTTTATTCTAATTTTGACATAGTCTTTCTTAATTCCCTCTTTTCTGCCACTGTTGTCCTGTGGTTGTACATGAGAAACCCTAACAGCATTACCCAGCACAGGGTGGCTCTAAGCTGTTCCTCTTCCCTGGTAATAAAAATAATGGATTGCAATTCTTCTTGGGTCCTTTCAAATGCTTAGGTGACCTAGTGCTCACGCTCAGCTGTATTAGGCTAGGGTCACAGGTCCTCACCCTCTGACTCTTGGCAGATTCCCTTTTAATATCATTGTGAACTTTATTGCCTTTTTCTTATTCTTTTTATGCTTTAGCCTGGAGTTAGCCTTCTGGCAAGTCCCTGTCCCCCAGTTGCTTTGTCTTCCCATTCAGCTTTGTTTTAAATCACATTGTATTTCTGGATTCAACACCTACAAGGCTATGACCTCTTCAGTGAACTTGGAGAATAGGCTGTTCTCTGGGTTTTAGTCTCTCAGGGTCACAACTGCTGCCTCTGCTTGCTGGGAGTAGGGCACATCAAAGTCAACTGTCCTATTTTTTGGCATTCAGACTTGAAGCCAAAAAAAAAGAGAATTGTGGCTGTATCTTTGGGAATTTATGTCTCCCATCCCATGAGTTCTTTTAGGTCAATCAAACAAAAGAGCCAACTGCTATGGACGTGCTCTTTTATCCCTCCATCTCTTAAACTCCTGGCTCAGCAAAAAAAATTAATCAGGACTGTTGCAGATGTAGAGCCTGGTCTCCAAAGAGATTCTTGAAGTGCCAGAGATCACAATCTCTATCTCTGCCCTTTTTTGAGTGCAAAGACATTTCAAGAGAAGCTCATCTGAACACTGGCTTTCTGTTCTCAGACTGGCAGCAGAAGTCCTTGACTCCATCTGTGTAATCAAAGGGAAAGAAAAGCTCTTCAGCACTGCCTGCTATCACCCTGAGGCAAAGAAAAACTTTTAAGTGATCCCCTGTAGCACCCTGTGTGGAGTTAGCACATGGAGCTTGTGACCCCTTGATGATCCACTTGATGAATTAGCGTGCATCCCTTGGTGTCTTTGGAGAAATCATGCTGTTAAAGGAACCACATCCAGAAAATTCTCTGGATCCCAGTTACTGGTGTAGACCTTGCATGCTGCTTTTCCCACTCCCAACAAGATTTGAGGGAGAGCTGCTGTTTTGAGCCTGTTCTTGGTGGAGCTCAGTGATGCATGACATTCTTTAGGAGTCAGTATTGGGACTGGCACTGCTTAATATCTTTGTTAGGTGATGTGGGCAGTGGGATCAATGCCAAACTGTGTGGTGTGGTCAACACACTGGAGGGAAGGGATGCCATCCTGAGTGACTTGGAGAGGCTGGAGAGGTGGGTCTCTGTCACCCTCATGAAGTTCAAGAAGGACAAGTGCCAAGTCCTGCACATGGGTTGGTGCAAGGCTGGGCAGAGAATGGCTGGAGAGCAGCCCAGAGCAGGAAGACTTGGGGTGTTGGACAAGAAGCTCAACATGAACCAAAAGTGTGTGCTCGCAGCCCAGAAAGCCAACTGTGTCTTGGGCCGCATCAAAAGCGGGTCAAGGGAGGGAATGCTGCCCCTCTGCTCTGGGGACACTCCATTTAGTGTACTGTGTCCAGTTCTAGGGACCCCCAACATAAGAACATGGAGTCCAGAGTAGGCCACAAAGGCAGGGCTGGAGCCCCTCTGCTCTGGAGCCAGGCTGGGGAAGCTGGGCTGGCTCAGCCTGGAGGAGAGAAGGCTGCTTCTGGGGAGAGCTCCCAGCCCCTTCCTGTCCCTTGAGGGGCTCCAGGAGAGCTGGAGAGGGGCTGGTGCCAGGGGCAGGGAGGGCCAGAGCCCAGGGGAATGGCCTTCAGCTGCAGGAGGGCAGCTGGAGAGGGGCTGGGGGCAGAATCCTTCTTGGGGAAGGGGGAGACCCTGACACAGGGTGCCCGGAGAAGCTGGGGCTGCCCCTGGATCCCTGGCAGGGTTCAAGGCCAGGTTGGATGGGGCTCTGGGCACCTTGGACTGGTGGGGGGTATCCCTGCCCATGGCAGGGTGTGGAACTATATGGGCTTTGAGAACCCTTCCCACCCAAACCAGCCTGATTCTATGGTTGTGGGCTTCTGTGAAGCCTTGATGCTCTTACAGTACCCTGGAAATCCATGTTGAAAACAAATTTCTCTCTTATTTACTTGTCTATGAATTATGCCTGGAAATTACCTAAATTTATTTGTAACTCACTGAGCATCTTGTGATTCATAGGTGTCTTCCCAGTAGTACTGCAGGAGATGGTTATTCACATTTAGCAAAGCCTCCAAATTTTATTTTCAAACTGCAGACTGTGAAGTGGGATTGACAGTTCCTGAAACTTATGGTTTTTGTAGCAGTAAAAGAAAATGTACTATTTGAAGTAGCACCCCTACAGTATCTGGATTATAGGTTATACCTACAGAGCTTTTCTGACACATCTATGCTACCCCTAATGAAGGAAGAAGAGGGGAATTCAACATTTAAGGGTTTGTAACTAAAAGAAGAGCTCTAGAAGTTGGGGGGGGNCGGTTGGTGGGGGGGGGTGGGGGGAAATCTTCTCTTAAAATTTGTTCACCTCATTTAGGAAAGTGGGGTGATTTAAAATGCCATTTTGAGATTGACATGAAAATTTGAAGACTGTATCAGCGACTGTTATGTAAATGGCTCTTGAAAAGTCTCTGGATCATTTACTCAGAGGTGTATTTAAAGCAGGAAATGACTTATTCATGCATTGTTTAATGAACTCATACTCAGATTTATTATTTTTTCCCAGATACTTGAAAGGAAACTCAAGGAATTATGAGTGTGTAGGAACCTATGTGATAAACAAGGGCAGCAGAGTGGGGGGGGGTGGAGGTGAAATGAAGAAACCTGGGAAGAAGTGCCAAACAAACAGCTCAAACAAAGCAAGCTGAATGAAATTGCTGAGCAGAGTCTTCACTTGAGAACCTGCTCACTGTGAATGTCAGAAATTCTCACTTGAAAACAGAAGTAATGTTTCAAGCTAAGATGTTCTGATAATACCCACAAGTCTTAGGCATTGAACTGGGGTTAGCTCATCATAGAATGGTCTGGGTTGGAAGGGACCCCATGGATCATAGAGCTCCAACCCCCCTGCCACAGGCAGGGCCACCAACCTCCAAGTCTGGAGCTATACAAGGTTGCCCAGGGCCCCAGCCAACCTGGCCTTGAACACTTCCAGGGATGGGGCACCCACTACTTCTCTGGGCAGCCTGTTCCAGCCCCTCACCCCTCTCTCTGTAAAAAACTTCCCCCTAATATCTAATCTAACCCTTCCCTCCTTTAGCTTTAGTCCATCCCCCTTGTCCTGCCAGTCTCTGCCCTTTAACAAGCTGATTCCCCTCCTGTGTCTCTGCTCCCTTCAGGGACTGGCAGGCTGCAGTGAGGTCCCCCCACAGCCTTCTCTTCTCCAGGCTGACCCAGCCCAGCACCCTCAGCCTCTCTCTGTAGGGCAGCTGCTCCAGCCCTCTGAGCATCCTCGTGGCTCCTCTGACCCCTCTCCAACAGCCCCACATCTTTCTTGTGTTGGGCCCCAGCTCTGGACACAGGACTCCAGCTGGGGCCTCCCCAGGGCAGAGCAGAGAGGGACAATCCCCTCCCTGTCCCTGCTGCCACCCCTCTGCTGATGGAGCCCAGGATCCCATTGGCCTTGCCAGCTGCCAGAGCCACTGCTGGCTCATGTTAAGTCTCTTGCTTAGGAAGGATTCTGGCCTTTTTATAAGGTTTGCTTTTAATCCTTGACAGTTATTCCTTTTTTATGCTGAGAAGGTGAAGTGGTTTTAGGAGCAAAAATTACTGCCATAAAACTTGTCAACCAACTATGAGAGAAGGTACCAAGTCAGTTTAGTCAGGACATTCCTGCTTGTTTGGAGGATAAGGCTATGAGGCCAGTCCCAATAAGTCCTGTGAGTAGGTCAGTGAGTGAGTAACCTGAGCTTGGGGAAGCACAGAGGTGGAAACTGGGAAAAGAGGCCAGTTTGACCACGCTGATGTTACAATGCTTGTTTACACTGGCAGGCACTTTGCCTAATTAGGATGCAGGAGAGCTATTTCTTTCCCAAATTTCCTGCACTCTCAGGATCCTGTGGAACTTTGGACAAGGGATTTAACCCTGGGTTTGTCTGCAAAGAGCCAGTGCTACTCTCACTGTTGTGTAAGGGCATTAGGAAGGATGATCTACTAGCAGCTGGGAGCTACTCCAGTGATGTGAACTATATATTGCCTAGATAATAAGCAAGGGAAGACTAATACAAAGATGCTTTCCAGTACTATTATTGCTGACCCCAGGTTCTGTAATAATGTATTTGTGATTTGATTTCTTCTTTCTAGAAATGTTTTTAATATGTCTTTATTGTTTCTAATTTAATTAATCTCTCTCCAGTTCTTCAGTTTATCAGGATCATTCTGTTTATACTATCCACTAGCTCATAAGTCAAGATTATTAGAGCACAGAAGAGCTTTATATATGTAGCTTTGGCTAGCAGGGCTTCTATTGTTTTTAACAAATATTTTGTTAGTTACTATGTTGCTCAGCATTATTTGGAGGGAAAAAAGGTGTTTGGAAACAACTCTCCCAAAGAAAACCCTGTTTGCTGAATGGAGCCTCACAATGTGTGTGTCAGGCTCACGTTGGAAGCTGTGTCCATAACAAAGACACTATGGCATATGTTCACTTGGCTCTTTCTGCTCCTATGAAGTTGTAATTGAAGTATTAAATTTAAGGTGGCCTTTTCTGTAAGCTCAGACTAGTTTCTAAATTTGCAGGTACAAGTGTCATCTCTAACTTTACATGTGGGCTTAAGTTTGCCCATATGTAAAAATTTTTTTTGCCAAACATTTCTTATTTTTTTTTTACTTTTTTCTCAATTATTATATTTTTTTTTTACTGCTTGTTGATTATTGCAGGTCACATTGACTGGATGGAAAAGGCTAAATGTTGACTGCAATGAGAATATATCTTTATATCAAATGGACCAGATGCCCCTCTCTCCAGAGAGAATAGGTTCTCCTCAACATGCAAGAGTTTTTCAAAAGCTGGTGTCTTCTGCCCTCTAACAGACCAGCTTGGGTGATGGAAGGAGCGTTACCTATCATGGTGAAGTTAATAACCAGAGTACTTATCCTCTCAAGAACTTCAGGCTCCATCAGGGGTGAGTCTGAACTCTTAAGTCTATGCAAACCATACTAGGGCTTTAGCCAGCAATGCTTTTGGGGGGGTTAAACCTGACAGCCCAACACAAGCTCTGCTGAGAAAGGACTTGGTCTGGAATGCTAAAGAGTTTCTAAGGAGGGTGACACTGGCTTTGTGCAGCTCTGGGAAGATCAGTTCATTCTGATAGAGACAGCGCTGACCCTCGTGGGCAAGACTGACTGCTGCTCCTTTGGCTTGACTTAAAAATGAAATTCAGTCAGCCCTGGGGCTTGCTATTGAGATGTTCTGAGTTTTATCAGAGTGAATGACAGTGGAAGCTTCTGAAGATGTCAGGGTGACTCTAAAACAGTATTACCTTGTGGATACAGATCTGAATGAAACAGCTGCTGTACTCTAGGTAAAAACATTGATAAATCAAATATAGAACTTATACTCTTTTGTTTTTATTTGAACTTGGGATGCCTAACTCCATTTTGGAAGCAGAGCTAGAGAAACCTTCACAGTTTTATGTAGTTCACATTTATTAATGGGTTTTAATTAAAAAAAACTAGGCTCAACATGCTTCCCACAGCCACGTAAGGAGAAATACTGCTCTGAGCTCCTTGGCATCATGCCTCTGCAATCAGCTGCCTCTGGACTTGAAAGGTAAAGGTGAAGATCCAGGGTCATGGAAGGGAAAAGGTATCAGAGATTGTTTCTCACACTTATTTTTGCCAGCTGTACAGGAAAGGCACCTTTGACCTGAGAACTCCTCTGTGCTGTGTAGTGATGGATTGTGCTGTACTGGGATGAGAACTGATTTTTCATAAACTCTGAGGCTGAGCTATCAAACTCCCTGTTTGCTCTGTGCCCCTTTCCTGGGGCTGATTTAGAAACATCCTTGGAGGAATCTTGCTGGTTTTTGGCTCCCTCTGAGCTGCCTCCAGTGTGCTTTGGAGGAAAAGGGCACGCTGAGCCTCCGTTGCTGGTTTTAAACAATGATTTAGTCAATGCAAACGCTATGATTGGATTTTATGGTATTCTGTGCATGAGCCAAACAAGAGAAATCTTGTGCTCAAAAAAATCAGTTTGTGGCAGCAGGAAGAACTTAGTCATGTAACCTCTGATTTGCAGGAGGCAGAAAAGCCAGGAAGCAAACTGTGCTTAGAAAAATTAAGCTTAAATCAAGGCATTGTGGTTAAAATTTAATCCTTGGTTGGTTTTTTTTCTAACAGAGAAATTGTGTAACTCAGATGCTGAAGAGAGCACGTTTGTAAATCAAGAGAAAAGCATGTGTTTAGGCAAGGAAGTTTTCTGTGTCCCTTCTGAAATCTATGTATATATGGCATTTCTTCTTCTTTCAAGTGAAGAAACAAGGGCTTGAGGACTGTGAAAACAAAATTCTTCCCTTGCCTCCACAGGGTAATAATTCACACAGTTCATCTCCATGTGATCTACACATGTTGAAGAGAGATAAATCAAGCGACAGGGTAAGTGTTATTAATTGCCCACATAAAAGAACTTGGGGCTGACATCATGCGGGTGGAAGGGATGAGCAGAGGCTGCAGAGAGCAGTATCAGGAATAAACACTGTTTCCTGCATCTTCCCAGATGTGTTTTTCCAAGCTGTGTGTTTGTCTTTATGGGTGGGGAAACATGGAATTAAACCTATCCTCCATATCTTCCTTCTCTGTGCATAGTTCCTCTCAACACTGATAAATGACTATTGCAGCTTTCTTCTGTGAACATGGATCAAAGCTCACTTCATTCAGTGCCTCCAAACAGCTGATTATCTTTGGTACCTTTCCTTTGCTGGCTGTGTGTGAATATCTGAGGATATATCTCCTCCTTAGGATTGAGATTTGCCAGTGACACAGATGCTGGTCATGCCTCTGTGTTACTTGCTCTATATTTTGAAAGAAAAAACCAATGGATATGTCATAGAGGTTTCAAATCCCACAAAACTGGGTTTTTCCCTCAAAGGAAGGAATTTTATTTTAATGGGCTATAGCAGTGATGCATTGCTTATTTCTATTTGCTATTAAGAAAGTGAAAATACATATGTGCATTCATATGTAAGCATCACTGATTCTGATAGTTTAATAAATTAGATTTTTCAGTGCTTCCATCACTCTGTGCTCCAATGTGCTGAGCACATTCCAAGTAAAACAAGCTGGATCCCTTATCCTGAGATTTTTGTATTCAGTGGCCTCAAATTCTCACTGTTATGATAGAGCCTTTTGTGCACACAATCACATCTTTTAGGTATTTAGATATTCAAAGTAACTTCTGTGCAGAAGCATCAAAGATCAGGGCCTAATGGGACAAGAAGCAGAAGAAAGAGCTCATTGTCAGCAGGTAATAACTCCTTGTCATTCTCTGTGGGAGGCTGGTGGAGGTTAAAAAAAAAATTGGGAAAGATCGTTGCTAAGCACTTGCCATATCATCTCTTGGGTTAACCAGCACCCAGGAGTGCCTGGTTTTAAGATCTCATCTCCAAAAAGTTTTCAATAGCTGTCCTGCAGCCTTTCACTGGGAAGAGAAGCTGAATTTACTTAGTCCATCTTCTGAAAGAAATAGGTATAGCTAAGTATTACAAATGCAGCATAATTAGACCCTTCTGAGAGCTGTTGGGAACGTTTTGTCTTCATATTTACTTATTTCCCTTAGTATTTCCTATTTGTTGTGCTGTGTTATTTTTGATCCTGTTCTTGTTTAGTGTGGTGTTGCTGTGATTTGATCCTGCACCCATGTTTCCCCATAAGCACACATTGCCCTTACAGGGATGTGCAAAGGGGGGCTTGGAAACAGCAGCCTGGAGATTCCTCACTGAATCACAGAATGGCAGGGGTTGGAAGGGACATCCAGAGCTCCTCGGGTCCAACCCCCTGCCAAAGCAGCTCCCCAGCTCATATTGCACAGGTCAGCATCGAAGGGTCTTGAATCTCTCCAGAGAAGGAGACTCCACACCCCCTGGGCAGCCTGTCCCAGGGCTCCCTCACCCTCACTGGGAAGAAGTTCTTCCCCATGTTGGTGTGGAACTTCCTATGCTCCAACTTGCAGCCATTGCCCCTTGTCCTGTCCCCACAGACACTGAAAAGGGGCTGGCCAATTCCCCCTGCATTCCATACTTCAGATATTTATGGACATTAACAAGGTCCCCCCTTAGTCTTTTCTCCAGGCTGAACAGCCCCAGCTCACTCAGCCTGTCCTCACAGGGGAGATGCTCCAGGCCCTTCATCATCTCTGTGTCCCTCCTCTGGACTCTCTCCAGGAGATCCCTGTCTGTTTGATCCCAGGGAGCCCAGCACTGGACACAACACTCCAGGTGGGGCCTGACCAGGGCAGAGCAGAGGGGGAGGATCCCCTCCTGTGACCTGCTGCCCACACTCCTCCTGATGCCCCCCAGGATCCCATTGTCTCTCTCAGCCCCCAGGGCACACTGCTGGCTCATGGCCACCCTGTCATCAACCAGGACCCCCAGGTCCTTCTCCACAGAGCTCCTCTCCAGCAGCTCCCCCCCAGCCTGTCCTGATACAGACAGTTGTTCCTCCCCAGGTGCCAGACTCTCCCCTGGCTCTTGTTGAATCTCCTCTGGTCTCTCCCTGCCCAGCTCTCCAGCCTGGCCAGGTCTCTCTGGATGGCAGCGCAGTGTCCTGCGTGTCAGCCACCCCTCCCAGCTCTGGATCATGGGCACTTGCTGAGGGTGGGTGCTGTTCCCTCAGCAAGGTCTCAGTGAAGATATTGAACAGGACTGGACCCAGCACTGAGCCCTGAGGAACACTGCTGGTCACAGGTCTCCAGTCTGATTCTGCTCCACTGACCCCCACCCTCTGAGCCCGGTCTGACAGCCAATTCATCCTTGGTTGCTCAATAAAACATATTTGGAAACTTCCTTCAACTCCATCGTGGCAACGTGGAAACTTGTGTCCTAACTTGAAACCTTATCAGAATCCATAGCTGCAGATGAAAGCCTGCTGATTTTTTGCTCCAGAGCCAAAAAGGAGGCTATTTGACATTTGTTTGTTGGCTAATCTGTTTGAGAAATCTTACATAAACTGCAGGAGGGAAGCTGCCAATTTCTGCACATCGGAGGAGAAATGCTTCCTTATTTGGAGAGGTTTGCTCCTACTCAGGGCCACAAGAGTGGTTTCCAAACGCTTCTGGTATTTGATGACTGTGGCATAACTTTCTGTGCTTTATAGTCTTCCTTTCAGCTGTTTGGAGATCAACTGGTGCGAAAGGGTGGTGGCTGGGGGAGAGAGTCCTTCAGTCTTTGCCACCTCTGGAGGATTTGTTGCTGGAGTGGAAGGGGATGGAGGGAGGGTGGGCTTTTTCTGTGCCAAAAACTACCTGCAGAAAGACTAAACGGAAACCACCCCTTCCTCCTTTTAGCCTAGGCTCTTTTGTTTTGCTAAGGAGTAGGAAACAGCAAGGGGAGAGTATGCCCCAAGTTCTGTGGGACATCAAGGGTGGCTGCTCAGCTTCAAGAAGAGAGTGTAGGGTCCTCACCTGCATCGCTGGCAGGATGCCCATGAGTACCGGTTGCAGGGGCTGAACCCTTTCCTTGGCTGTGGCCATGGCTACACGCTGTGATGTGCATGGTCCCTCAGCCAAGGGTCCTTTCACTGCCTCTCAGAGTCACTTCTGCAGCAGTGGTGGGAAGCCACACTTGAGGGGCTTGAGTTAAGCTTGCTTCCATGGTAACTGCCTTCCGTTGGTGATCTAGGGCAGAAAGATCTGTACATTAATCACTGTTGTGGGCTATGGTGTTGCTGCCAGTGCTGTAATGCAGGAGGCTTTGGAAATATATGTGGAAAGACTGACCCCAGGGATTCAAGTGGTTATTTGAGGCAGCTGGGGAGAAAGTTTCTTCTGCTAAAGAGGTTTTTTTTTCCCTTTCCTCAGGCCTATGTGTGTATATTTGAGGAGGGCCACAAGGATGATTAGAGGGCTGGAGCACCTGCCCTACAAAGAGAGGCTGAGGGAGCTGGGCTGGGTCAGCCTGGAGAAGAGAAGGCTGTGGGGGGACCTCATTGCAGCCTGCCAGTCCCTGAAGGGAGCAGAGACACAGGAGGGGAATCAGCTTGTTAAAGGGCAGAGACTGGCAGGACAAGGGGGATGGAGTGAAGCTGGAGGAGGGAAGGGTTAGATTAGATATTAGGGGGAAGTTTTTTACAGAAAGAGTGGTGAGGTGCTGGAACAGGCTGCCCAGAGAGGGGGTGGGTGCCCCATCCCTGGGGGTGTTCCAGGCCAGGTTGGATGGGGCCCTGGGCAACCTTGTGTAGCTCCAGACCTGGAGGTTGGTGGCCCTGCCTGTGGCAGGGGGTTTGGAGCTCTGTGATCCATGGGATCCCTTCCAACCCAGACCATTCTATGATTCTATGATTTATATTCAACACACCCTCTGCATTATACTTTCCTCAGTTTACCTATCTTTCCCCTCATAGTTGAGAAGCTGTTTGTTTAGAAATGTGTATGACTGTTTCTCAGGAGTTGATTTGCTAACTGCCAACTCCAGAGTTGGTTTTACATGTTTAATTTTATTATGTTCATGAGGCAACATTGGCAGGAAAGGCACTATAAAAAGCCTTCATTTCATGGGGTGGTACAAACATGTTTTCAGCTGAATTGATGACACTGAATATAAAACACTTCTCATTTACGCTTCCCCTTAAGGTTTGTTTAATGAACTAAAGTTTTTTTTTTCCAAATTACTTAGAGGTGCAGCTCTTTCTACCCAACCAGAAAGGATACAAAACTTAATACACATTTACAGCTGCTGTCTTTAGTAAAATAACCTATTTAGGCAGCTTCCTCCTTTACTCGTAGGGTATTATGGGAATTCTTCCATCCTTTTCTTACTATTTCCCCTTGAACCTTGGACTCTTGAATCATATTTCACAATAAAAAAATGACTATACATGAGGAGATCTGGATTCAGAAGACAGTTATGATGGCATCTCAAAATTTTGCTGCAGATATGTGTTTACATGGTGGGGAACCAGCATGTTTGAGAGACACCCATGTTTTTGGTCTTCAAGTTGCATTGACACTGCCTGTGAACAAACAGCAGCTACTTCCCAGTGCAAATAATTTATTGAATTTACATGCCATATTTTTTTCCCTGGCAGTGGGATAGTATTAATTAAAATGCTCATTATGACTTCTGATCTGATACTTTGCAGGAGGCACTTCCCTAGGCAATTAACAAGGGCTGTAATGAATGATGTGATGCTATTGCATGCGGTGGTGGCTAGAGGCTGGAAGTGGTCCTGTCTAATGCTGCTCCATCCAGGACTCATCTTAATTCTTAATTAGTTTTCTGGTGGGGTTGCATGGGTATGCCAGGTCATGTAGGGAAACTGGCAGTGATAAGACATGTGTGAAGCAGAGCCTGAAGAGGGATAAATTTGGCTGTGCTATTTCCCTGTGTACAGGTTCTGACATGCAGTTAGTGCTTTGAGGGATTGATCTCCTGCCCATTGTTTCAGCTGACCCATATTTTAAAGTAAATATTAAAACCCATCAGAACAAGGTGGTGCATGAAAGACGATGCCTCATGATCTGACTGTTGTAGCTCTTTGTCCTCCACTGTGGCTCCTTTTTCTACCTCTAGCACTTGCGTGTTGATGGTAGCTTCAGCTGGAATACCTTCAGTTTGGGCAAAAGTCAATTCCTTATCAACCTTTCTGCACATCTGAGGTGCTAATTAAAATAGCAAACATCAGTGTGCATGGCAGAGAAGGCCTTTTACACACACTGGTTGGAGGAAGCTGTGTGCCATGGTGGCTAGGAGAGCCAGTGGGATCCTGGGGTACATCCGGAGGAGTGTAGCCAGCAGGTCAAAGGAGGGGATCCTCCCCCTCTGCTCTGCCCTGGTCAGGCCCCACCTGGAGTGTTGTGTCCAGTTCTGGGCTCCTTGGTTTAAAAAGGACAGGGATCTCCTGGAGAGAGTCCAAAGAAGGGCTATGAGGATGATTAGGGGCCTGGAGCATCTCCCCTATGAGGACAGGCTGAGTAAGTTGGGACTCTTCAGCCTTGAGAAGAGAAGACTAAGGGGGGACCTAATTAAAGTCTATAATTATCTTAAGCAGGGGATGCAGGGGGAATCAGCCAGCCCCTTTTCAGTGGTCTGTGGGGACAGGACAAGGGGCAATGGCTGCAAGTTGGAGCATAGGAAGTTCCACACCAACATGGGGAAGAACTTTTCCCCGGTGAGGGTGAGGGAGCCCTGGGACAGGCTGCCCAGGGAGGTGGTGGAGTCGTCTCCTCTGGAGAGATTCCAGCCCTGTCTGGACACCTATCTGAGTGATATGTCCTAGGGAGCTGCTTTGGCAGGGGGGTTGGACCCGATGATCTCTTGAGGTCCCTTCCAACCCCTACAATTCTATGATTCTATGAAGCTGTCACAGAAAGTAAAGCAGGGGCAGAACTACAGGAGGCTTGCTCAGGAACACAGAGGTTACCGTTTCACATCAACAATGGGTATCGCATCAAGAAGATGCCATATGCCTCACTGAATATCTGATAGACATAGGAGACTCTGAACAGAGAGAGTTTTTGAGCCAATGACTTATCAAAGGCTGTCAGAATAATCATTTTTTCCCCTGATTTCAGTCAATTGCTGTCTGACAATTGAAAAGCAAGCCTATTCAGAGAGCGTTCACCCACGCTGGTGCCTGATCCTCTGTGCTCTGCAGCCACGTACTTGGAAGCAAGAGGGAAAAGTACACATATGAAGCACCAAATGGAGGTTGTTAAACACAAACCATATGTGTTATTTAGCTTTGGAACATAGTGAGGTTATGAAACCATTCTTGGAAAAGAAGACAAATACATTTCCTGTACATCAAAATCATTTGTAACAAATAGATGTGTGAAAAGCTTGCTGAAAGACAGGGCAAGAGGAAGATGAGAGAGCCCTGAAGTTCAGCTTACAGCTGGAGCCTATTTGTGCTGCAACATCCAGTGAAGTTCAGGCGGTTGTAGGAATGTGATTAAACATGGGGCATGATAATGGTTGGTAAAGGATTGTGACTTATTTTGATGGGCTTTGTAGTCATAGAATCACAGACTGGTCTGGGATGGAAGGGACTCTGAAGATCACAGAGTTCCAACCCCCTGCCACAGTCAGGGCCACCAACCTCCAGGCCTGGAGCTACACAAGGTTGCCCAGGGCCCCATCCAACCTGGCCTTGAACACCCCCAGGGATGGGGCATCCACCACCTCTTGCCTGACTATGAATTGAAAATGTGCTTCCAATTCTCATCAACATTATTGAATCCAAAATCAGTATTACTCAGGAATAATACTGAACTTGGAATTAAATTCAGGTGTCGTGGTTTAGGCTTACCTGTTCATGTAACATTCAAAACTTGTGCTTGAACTTGGTATGCAACTTTTAATTCATTTATTGTATGGGGGAGGAGGAGGTGGGGGGAAGAAGATGCCAGAGGCTACCAGCAAACCAAATATTGTACAGTGCACAGTCAAATGAAATCTGAACATCAGTGATTACATTTTTAGTAGGATGAGTGTTCTGACTGAAATGCAGCAATCTGTCACTTAGCCTTTCTGTGACATTCAGTGTATTGAAATTACCAGGGAAAGATTGGTTTTTGACATGCTAAATTAACTAAGTTGGAAATTTGAGTTTTTATCATCTCTGCTAATTGTTGCAGGGAGAGGGAAGAGTTGTTTCTCCTTTGTTTTCAAAGCAGGCTCTGCAGACACCAGTTCATTAAAAAATTAAAATAAAAATACTCTCCAAAAAGGTCATCTGTGGAAGTAGTAGAACTGGTTAATTAAGAGAAACAACTTCTAATCTGAGCTGCAGCAGTGCAGTGATTGTACTGAACACTTTCCCTTAGAGTCCAACTAACAAAATTGGTGGTTAGCAGCATGATATTTGTTGCTGTGCAAGTCACTGTGTTGCATCGGGGTGTGTGTGTAGAGTCTCTCCTGGTCAGACTGGGGTTGCTAATGTCCACCCCACAGTGGCTCCTGGTGCCAACCAATATTTACTTGCTTTTCAGGGTAAATGCATTCATTTTGGATCAGGAAATATTTTTTTTTTAACTATTGGTCTGTTTTCTTTTCATGTTGAGTGAAGACAAGCCAAATGACTTGCTGATAGAGAAGGCAATCTTCTTATAAAGAAGAGGAAGACCTGGCAACTGTATTAGTAGGTGTAGAACGGATGGTTCAAAGGAATCATAGAGTGGCATGGGTTGGAAGGGACCCCAAGGGTCACAGAGCTCCAACCCCCCTGCCACAGGCAGGGCCACCAACCTCCAGGCCTGGAGCTACACAAGGTTGCCCAGGGCCCCATCCAACCTGGCCTTGAACCCCCTCAGGGACGGGGCACCCACCCCCTCTCTGGGCAGCCTGTTCCAGCCCCTCACCACTCTCTCTGGAAAAAACTTCCCCCTAATATCTTCTCTGACCGGTCCCTCCTCCAGCTTCACTCCATCCCCCTTGTCCTGCCAGTCTCTGCCCTTTAACAAGCTGATTCCCCTCCTGTTCCTCTGCTCCCTTCAGGGACTGGAAGGCTGCAATGAGGTCCTCCTGCAGCCTTCTCTTCTAAAAGAACATCTTCACCTAAAAGAACATTTTAAGTATCTAGAAATGCATGTTCTTGGCCATGAATGATGATATTTCAGGTTGGTTTTCTTTTTCTCTGTGTGGTGACTTCAAAGATCTAAGAAATGCCTTGACCTAAAGATAAATGGTAGTTCTCTGAATACTGTGGAGGGTCTGCTTGCAGTCACACCCTTGCCTTCTATTAAAAAATGAGCAATGAAATGCTGTTTGTAATTACATTCCCTTTAGGATGGGCTAGATTTTTATTTTCTTTCTGCTTATTTCTCAAGATGTAGCTTACATTTCTGATAGATAAATGATAAATCTATGTAAACTGTGTCAGGTGATGGTACTGGGACCCTCTCTGTAAAATCAAGATGTTTCAGATCCAAAACTCTGACTCAAGCCATCATTATCTACAAATGTCAAGAAACCCATTCATTTTTTTCCTCCCAGACAAATGAGTCCTGGAAAATTGTATGAAGGAAAGTTCTGGAAACTTGTCATTGGTGGTTAAGTATCTACATCACTGGTCTTTTCAGGAAAGATATTTCACTGGTATTGATCAGTTATCTGAGGGTTCTCCAACCTTGGCTTCCTCTCCCTGGGTGTTAGATATCAATTCATAGGCCTTATGCTAAGAAACTATGTAGAGAACTCCTTGGCTAGTCTGCATGGGGAGAGTAGAGGGACTTTGGGAGTAAGAGGATGAAATGAAGAAAGGATTCCTGTCTGGGGGGGGGGTCTGTTAAGTCTACTTTGACCTTTCCCAATGCAGAAAGAGCTACTGAAGTGCATGGGGTAGAAAAGCAGATTAGATGACCCCAAAAAATGTAGGTTTAGTAGTGATTTCAGGATAAAGAGATGAAGTTTAAAGCTGTGCTTGGAAATGTTTATGTCTACACACACAGAGTTATTTTGGCACTATCCAGCACTAGGTGAACAGCGTGGGCAAAGCTGTAATTGCAGCTGTGCATGTGTAATTGTTCATAGGAAATTCTGTGGGCAGCCTGACTTATTGCCAGGCAAATTTAGATGAATGGAAGCATCGACTCCCTGATTTTTGACATGATCTAAGTGCATGAATTAGAGAAGGCTGCTGTGCTCCTCATTCATGCCACTCCTGCTCTTGGAAGGCAGTTGCAGGTAGCATTGGCAGTTCAGCATTGGTTTATGAAATTTTGATTTATGAGGTGTTGCCCACAGTGGGAGCATGGTGAGGCTGGTTGTGTTGCTGGGACTTCAGCACACCCATCCTCCCTCTGGTAGCCCCATCCTTGAAAGCACATGCTGAATTAACAAGATGATGAAGATTAAAGGGAGGCAAAATAGAGCATGTGATTTGTGTGCATATGTAGCTACCTACAGGCAAACATAAATCTGCTGGGTTCCCTCTTTGCATTCAGGGAAGAGTTTGCAAATAACTCTTACTTGGGCTGAAACCACAGGAATTCAGTGTGATGGTGTGGGCAGCATCCTCTCCCAAACAATGTGGTCAAGGAGGGGAGGCACTGTGAGTGTTTCCTGCAAAGCTCACGTTGCATCCTGAGGCTGAGCCTAACGTGAGAGGTAAAGATTGATGACAGTGATTGAGGACAATGTATTTAATGGTTAATTTAGAAAAAGAAAACAAATACCTATTTAGGAAACCAAAAGGTTGTTTCTTTGTTGAGTCTTTCCTTCTTCCAGATCATGTCTGGGGAGAAAAAGAGCACAAGGCACAGAGAGCTTGATCCAACTGCTATAATTAGAATACTTGGAAGGGACCCATAAGGGTCACTGAGTCCAAGTCTTCCAACACAATTAAACGTGTGTCTGTGTGTAGGAAAGAAGCCTAGCTGATCCCAGGAAAGCTTTCCTTTCCCTTTCCATTACTTCATGTGTATGCAGTGCTGCCTTCACCAGAAGTTTAATTCACCTAAGCTGCTCAATGTCTGCATCCAGCAGATTCCCTGAGCTGCTTCTGTGAAGGCATCCCTGGCCTGCTGGGACTCTGCCCACAGGTACCAAAGTCCCGTTGCCAAATCTACTCCCTGTGCTCGTACTGGGGAAGGCCAAGCACAGTATTTGGTAGAGGGGGAAGCACAGGAATCCCTCATTGCTGAACCCAGCTGGAATGCTCTTTGATTCTATGTTAATAGGGAGATACAACGGTAGGATCATGCATGATGCAACGCATCGGCGTGGAAGGGAGGAGTAAAGCAGCCGTGTTGCTTTATCACAAGGATTCAAGCTGTTCTTTTAATTATAGACCAAGTTGGTTAATAGAAGTAAAGAAAATGAGGCCTCTTCAGAGAAGCATACGCTGCACTGTCAAATCCTTTCCCATGTAATGGTAATTAGTAGGTAGAAGAGTGTGGTGCTTCACCGTTCTGCCACCCTCTTGTTACGTGATACACGTTTGTATACACAGCTTTAAATAAGGGCTTGGTGTAGGTGGAAGTTGTGTCTCAGAAGTTTTGTCTTTAGGCTTTTGGATGGTGTAAGCAGTGAGAGACTGAGGGCTGATAGGTAATAATGTTCCCTAATATTTTGGCTTACCATGTGAAGACACCTTCTTTAAGCTAACTGTTACACAGTTTGTGAAGTTATGTGAAGCTTCTACAAAGTAGTATAAGGTAGGAGAAATGCCCCTGTATTTTCATATTTCAAGAAGACACTTGACAACTTACATGCTCACTTCATGATGATTTTCTTTTTCAAAATGCTTCCCCCCCTATAACGTGCTTTAATTCCTCTGCAAGGAGCCAGGATGGGCCATGGCAGCACCTTCTATTACAGGGGTTCACTCTGGTTCCTGGGTCTTGCTGCTTCTGGTCACGGGGCTCTGACATTTGGGAGGGGGATGCCCTCAAAAGTGGAGGTGCCACATCTTTGCACTGTATCATCTCTATTAATTGAGTGCTGATGGCAACCTTTCCTTTCTGTGACTCTAACTGGATGTTAGGCTTCCGTGTGGTGATGGTGGTGGGTGAATATTCAGAAGTTGTTTGTGGGATCTTCTTTCCTGGAAAGAGTCCAGTAGAGGCCCTGGAGCATCTCCCCTGTGAGGAAAGGCTGAATCAACTGAGGCTGTTCAGCCTGGAGAAAAGAAGCCTGAGAGGGGATCTGATCAATGGGTATCAATAGCTGAAGGGTGGGACACAGGGGGACATGGGCAGCCTCTGCTCAGTGTCTGTGGGGACAGGACAAGGGGCCATGGCCTCAAGTTGGACCACAGGGAGTTCCCCCCCAATCTGGGGAAGAACTTCTTCCCAGTGAGGGTGAGGGAACCCTGGGACAGGCTGCCTAGGGGGTGTGGAGTCTCCTTCTCTAGAGAGATTCCAGCCCCATCTGGACCTGTGTGCCCTGTCCTAGGGACCCTGCTTTGGCCAGACATTTGGACTCTGCCTCTGGAGGTCCTCTCCAAGCCCTACGATTCTGTGATTCTCCAGTGGGAACAGCCCTGGATTGTAGGAAAGCACCGTTATGTAGTTTTCAAATGAGCCATTGGGCAGCAGGAAGGGCTGGATTTAAGGCTGTGCAAACTTCACCCTGCTCCCTTCCCTGCACGTGGTATGATAGAGTCTGTAATTACACCTTCTCCGTGGGAACCCAGTCATATTCAGGGCACATGACAGCAGGGCGAGGGGAGGATTAAGACACCAAAGCAAGCACAATTTGAATCATCTAAATTCATTATTTAAATACTTTAAATGTTTCTGTGTGGCTAGAAGCTTTGTGAGAGTTGGAGTGAAAAATCACCTTGGCTGCTTTAGCACCTACTTGGTAATGAATTACGTTGGTAATTGGATGGTGGGAGAGATCAGGCTGTGTGGTTAAAACACTTCTGGATGAATAGTTAAAAAAATAAAGTCATAAATGCAGAGATGGCAGTTATAAATGCAGAGATGGCAGTGCTGAAGCTGCCAGTGATGCTGGAGGTCGAACAGATGATGGCAAGGAAAAGCTGCTGGCCAGCTGCCTCAATGCAGGCACAATTTATGGGTCAAAATATAAAAGTTTTCTGCCTCAAATTTGTGTTGCTCACTGCTGTGCATTTGGTGGCTGTTATTTTCTTGGTTTTCAGGTGGAAATAATGCACTTCACTGTTAGGAGTGTTACTGTAAGCTTTCTCTGAGCTCGCTGGTGTGTAATGAGAACAGTACAGAAAATGGGGGTTGTCTCCCTGGCTGAGGATTGCATCTCTCCATGGCTTTCCTGGAGGCTTGCCTGGGTTGATTTGGGGTTTGTGATGCTGACCCTGGACCAGGGACCCTTGGAGAGGCTCAGGACTTGTGGGGCTCTGCTTGTGTTGGGTTCAACTCTTCCTGGAAAAAAAGTCCCATGAGGAGCAGCTGAGGGAATTGGGGCTTTTTAGCCTTGAGAAAAGGAGACTGAGGGGAGACCTTATCACTCTCTACGACTATCTGCAAGGTGGCTGCAGAGATGTTGGGGTTGGTCTCAGGTGATGAACGATAGGATGAGAGGAAATGGTTCAAAATTACACCAGGGGAGATGTAGGTGAGATATCAGGAAGAATTTCTTAACTGAAAGGGCTGTCAGGCACTAGAACAGGCTGCCCAGGGAAGTGGTGGAGTCACTAACGCTGGAGGGATTTAAAAGGCGTGTAGATGAGGTGATTAAGGACATGATCTAGAGATGGGCTAGGCAGGGTTAGGCTGTGGTGGGACTCGATGATCTAAAGGGTCTCTTCCAACCCAGGCAATGCTGTGATTCTTCAGAGGTTGTGAATTTGTGGGGAGATGGCTCCCTCGTGTGGTGGCAGCACACAAACCATCTGCTTCCCAATGAAAGAAACCCTAACATTGCTCTTTTGTACCGTGCTAAGTTTTAACACAGCCACACAGGGTCCTTTCCCACTGCTGGAGAGGCTGAGAAATTCAGACACATTGCTGGACTCTTCTATTCCTCTCTGGAGGTCAGGGCCATCGCGTCGCCTGTCCTTAGCTTTTGAGAAGGTGATGTGAACCTGCTATGAAGCTCTAACTAAAGCAGGATGAGGAATCTTGCTGATTTAACCTGCTGGGAAACCTCAGGATTTGGGATCCAATATTTGGAGAAATTATTAGGGTAGTTCAGAGCTTTCCTGGTGGGCAGGGCAGGAATTCAGTTGAGCAGGAAAATCATAAATAAAATAGTGATAGTAGCATGCCCCATCTGGAGTCCTGTGTCCAGATCTGGGGCCCCAATAGATAAAAGATGTGGAACTGTTGGAGAGGGTTCGGAGGAGCCACGAGGATGCTCAGAGGGCTGGAGCAGCTGCCCTACAAAGAGAGGCTGAGGGAGCTGGGCTGGGTCAGCCTGGAGAAGAGAAGGCTGTGGGGGGACCTCATTGCAGCCTGCCAGTCCCTGAAGGGAGCAGAGGAACAGGAGGGGAATCAGCTTGTTAAAGGGCAGAGACTGGCAGGACAAGGGGGATGGATTAAAACTAAAGGAAGGAAGGGTTAGATTAGATATTAGGGGGAAGTTTTTTCCAGAGAGAGTGGTGAGGTGCTGGAACAGGCTGCCCAGAGAAGTAGTGGATGCCCCATCCCTGGGGGTGTTCAAGGCCAGGTTGGATGGGGCCCTGGGCAAGCCTGGAGGTTGGTGTCCCTGCCTGTGGCAGGGGGGTTGGAGCTCCCCAACCCAGACCATTCTATGATTCTATGCAGAAGTCTAGGGAACTTAGAGGGTAAGCAATAGTCAGCGTTTCAACACAATATTTCTAGCTGAATGTCAGCTATTCTTGAGGCTGCAAATAAGATTTTTATACAACTTTAAGTTGTAGAAAACTTTTCATAACGTTTTCTACAGCATTAAGTTGTGAAAAATGAAGAGCGTGTTGTTAGTGCTAGGGGAAAATTGGAATCCCTAATGAAAATCAGTGTCCTCTGTACAAAAAGTTATAATCAATTGCTGTATCTTAGTGAATATTAATTAAATGAAGTCAGTATATAGTTTTGGTCTCCTTATTGTGCAATATAATAAAAAGTTCAGAATGAAAACTGGGGTGTGAGTATGCAGGTACACCTTCAAGCTGTGAAAGTTGGATCTAGTCGGTGTGCAATGCTGCTCTTGCATCGCCTCCATGAGATGTCCAATTTCTGCTGTGGAAAAAAAAATTCAGCTATTTCTGCTTGAAATTCAGCTATTTTTCTTTGAAATTCAGCTAATGAGCTTTTGCCTGCAGTGGGCATTATGCCTGGCTTTGGAAACTGTACCTGTTTTGAGTTTATATGATATACACAGAGATAAGTGAGTTATCATCACCATCCACTGTTTCAAATGTAAGTGTGTGTGTGTGTTCTTTTTCATATTTCATAGCCAATGCTTGTATCATCTGTATTTTTAATTATAGGTTTTTTCTATTTTTGGAAATGAATGTTCCATCTTCTAATTTCACAAATATTTAAAGTTACATTTACCTTAACACAGACTGGGAGAGTTTAATTAAGAGTTTTAAACTTTTAAAAATTATTTTTTCCCAACAGCAGTGGTATTACCCTTACAGATTCAAAGCACACTTCTTTCTCCCTGTGAACATGCCATCAAATATGCAGCCACAGATACTCAACTCCACCTCCTTCTGATCTGATCTCTTTGGGGTTCCAAGCATCGTCCTCCTCCTGTTTTCCAACCACATGTTGTAAAATACTCAAAGTAAAGGAGCATCTCTGACAAAAGCCATCATTTTCCCAAAATATTAGCTGGATGGAGCCCAGCCTGCTCTTTTGGAGTGTGGCTGTGCAAAACAAGACTTCCCACAAGTGGAGAAGAATGAGTGGAACCACTTTTCCTTGTCCCAGTAAGACACAGCTGCCTTATGGCTTGTGGGAAGTGACAGAGTATTATGATGATTTGTCCCACTTGTTTTCTGTGTAATGTTGAAAATTATTTGGGAAGGAAGCTGAGCTTGATATGCTCAGATCAGCACTCTCTTTTTGTCCTCTCCCCAAAGGGAGAGGCCAGGGAAGGGATGCTGGTATGGATACGGAGATGGGTCCCAGCTCCATGGGCCCATCTGTGCCACTCCGCCTGGGGCTGGGGATCACTCTCAAGACAGATGCTTTCCATGATGTAAACGTATGTGTTTCAGATTTATACCAAAAAACCCCAACAACCCACCAAAACTCTTGCAATTCAGACAGCTGGTCTGGCAGTTGGTGATGTGAAGGCCTATTAAAATATTTATGCTATTTGTTATTTAACTTCATTTGGGTTTTTTTAAAGAATTTTGGATATGGGCTGATGAAATAAAATAGCATGAGGGTGCTCTGGCTGGGAGTGACATGTATATTCTGTGGAGAAGGACCTGGGGGTCCTGGTTGATGACAGGTTGGCTATGAGCCAGCAGTGTGCACTGGTGGCTGAGAGAGACAATGGGATCCTGGGGGGCATCAGGAGGAGTGTGGGCAGCAGGTCACAGGTGGGGATCCTCCCCCTCCACTCTGCTTTGGTCAGGGCCCACCTGGAGTACTATGTCCAGTGCTGGGCTCCCTGGGATAAAAAAGACAGGGATCTCCTGGAGAGAGTCCAGAGAAGAGCTACAAAGATGATGAAAGGCCTGGAGCATCTCCCCTGTGAGGACAGGCTGAGTGAGCTGGGGCTGTTCAGCCTAGAGAAAAGAAGACTTAGGGGGTGACCTAATTAATGTTTATAAATATCTTAAGCATGGGATGCAGGGGGAATTGGCTAGCCCCTTTTCAGTGTCTGTGGAGACAGGACAAAGGGCAATGGCTGCAAATTGGAGCCCAGGAAGTTCTGCACCAACATGGGGAAGAACTGTTACACAGTGAGGGTGAGGGAGCCCTGGGACAGGCTGCCCAGGGGGTGTGGAGTCTCCTTCTCTGGAGAGATTCAAGACTTGTCTGGACGCCTATCTGTGCAATATGAGATAGGGAGCTGCTTTGGCAGGGGATTGGACCTGATGATCTCTGGAGGTCCCTTCCAACCCCTACGATTCAGTGATTCTGTATTGGCAGAAATCTGGGGGTACTGGCAGCTCAGGGGGCTTACATTCTGTCTTTCACTCTCCTCTGATCTAGTGGTTTTGTTTTTGTTCTGTGCAAGAGGAGGTGCTGATAAATATGTTGAAAATATTTTCACACTTCTGTTGGGTGGAATTTTGATTCGGTAACTGGTACATGAAGGTCTGGCTTCATGAAAGCTTCTGAGTCAGTGACAAGACTCCTCTTGACTCAGTTGTAGCGGTGGAAATCGGTGTTAGAAATGACACTTCCCCTTAAGGTTTCAAGTGTCTTGTTATTTTAGGTCTTCAGAAAACTCACTGTGCAGGATTTAATGAGGGATTCAACTTTTAAAACTTCTCAGCTGTTTAAACTGTAACACCCCAAACCTAGTTTGGATAAGTTTCAAGTACCTTTTAATTGTTTTCCAAGAGAGAACAGCTCTCTTGGAAATAGAGAGGGGCTTTTTTTAATTAGAGAGAAGTAAAAACAATGTAATTACATTTAGTATCCTCGGGGAATGATGATACCAAAACTAACACCACCACTTGAAAAATCTAGAAAGGGACATTTGGAAAGTAAGAGGAAAGAAATCCAGGTGCCCACTCAAGGCAAAAGCTGAGCAAATTGGGATGCTCCCTAAATGGAGGAGATCCCATGTTGGATGTGGGAGGGGGTTTGGAACTGTATGATCCTTGGGGTCCCTTCCAACCTAGACCATTCTGTGATTCTATGTGGACATCCTTATGTATGTACAACATGGAGGGAAAGTGAAAAAGTCAAGTGAATAAAGCCAACAGAAATGGTCCCCAGCAGTGGCCATGTTTGGAAACAATGAAAATGGAGTGGAGAGCCTGGAAGAGAGGGAGGGGGAAAGGCAGAAGAAAGAAGTCCCTTTGTTGCTCCTTTTCCAGCACCCTGCTTGAAGGACCAGCTCCCTTGAAAATTCATGTAAACTTATTTTTAAAAAGTCTAACTAATCAATCTGTAAGTCAGCTAGCTCCTGATCCTGGCTTCGCTGGGTTATGTTCAACCGCTTTCACTTGATAGCTGCCAGTGTAGTGAAAATTAGAACAGAGACCAAGAGGTCGGTTGTCGTCTGTGCTCAGAGGTGGCAGTACAGCATGAATTAATGGTGCTAGACATATGGAGATCAAATTAGTAAAGCCTGGTTTCATGTTAACTATAGATAATATGGTGTGAAATTATTTAATTAGTAAAAGTCCCTAGATATTCTGGGAAACAAAAAGGAGCAGATTGGAAGAGGAGCAATGTTGAGGTGGTCAGGAAGAGTGAGGGGGTCTCCACGGCTTTGTGTTGTTGCCAGGGGAGTGAGAAAAAGGGCAAATGTTCTCTGATGAGCAGGAGTTGTGTTTGCTTGTGTTGTACGTGCATGGTGAGGGACTGGCAGGAAGGTGAGACAGGATGTCTGTACTGATGGGCGTCTGTGTGCATGGCAAGCAAGTCTCCTGTGCTGGACCAGGATGTCAGCCCTTCCTGGCAGTTCCCTTTCCACAGCAGCTGACGTTATTTCTCCATTATTCTATGCTCTAAGGTTATTATTTGCAACTGTAGACTCTTTCATCTGTTACTGAATTTGGAGAGCTGCAGTATAGAGGCTCATCTGGTAAGGTGGTGATGACTTCTCCATTAATATTTTTAAAGACTGAGAGTTTCTAACTCGTCCTTACAGCAACCTGTCAGTCAAGCTTGTATGTATTTCCCCTCAGAATACATGGAGAAGCTTTTTTGGCTGTTCATCTGGGTTGGTGTGTTTTGCTCCACCAGCCACCTGGATGGGTTGCTTAGACTAGATTCAGTATTCAAATTCGGTTCAAGTTCCAGCAGTGGAGAAAGCTCTTCCCTCTTGATTTTTTTTCTTCTTCCTCTATTATTTTTAAACTTTAATATAGAACACTGAGCTCTTATTTAATTTTTTTTTTCAATGGTCTTGGCTGTGAGGAAGGAAATGTGATTAGATGGCTTGATTTGGTCACCTAATTTAAATTCTCTTGGGCTGATTTGCCAGGTAACCACCTTGATTTTCCATGTTCTTGTGGCTGCAATAGCAGACAAAAGAGGGGATGCAGCCACAATACCTACAAATTTCATTTCAATGCCTATGGCTGTGCTTTTAATTAATCTACAATAAGTCCTTTAATCTGTGTAAGTTGCCAAAAATATTTGATACAGGTGAAAACAGAAAAAGATACGTATAGTGGTTGATACATCTCATTATATTTCATGTAAAACACCATAGATTTTGCTCATAGAGTAAAAGTTCTGCATTTTACAGCTGAAATCTGGATGTGACTGGGTTATGTTTCGTTGCTTTCTCCTAAAATACATTTGCTGCTGGGCAGTTTATAACTTAAACTTGCAGTTATGGTTAAAATGATTTCTCAAAACAACCACCCATACGGCATCGCAAGGGAAATCTGGGTTCAGACCCTTGCAACCACTTAAAGAACTGAAAATAATTTGGAGAGAAGGTGCTCATGTGGGAAGCAGTGATCTTTCCTTGTAAGTGCTGAGAGTGGAGCTGCATCTCCTACCTCTTCCACCTTTTTGCTCCTGCTTTACATGTGAAGTTCAGAAAAGCAATTCACAGCCTAAAGACCTCTGAGCATTTTTAATGGTTCTGTGGAATCTTGTATTCTTTCTTGCTGAAATAATTTAAACCCACAATAACTAATAGAGGGGTGAGTGGATTCAGTTCCATTGCCTGGCTTGTAATTATTTCTATCCCAATACATGATACTTGGTTTCTTGCTTACATTCCTAATTGCCTCTGGGTGTCGGGGAAGACAGCAGGCCTGCCCGCGGCCTAGCCCTCTTCTCCCAAGATTTAGGCCCTGACAACATTCTTCTATTCCCATGAGACAGGAAAAGTTACTCATGCTGAGAGGATCCTAATAATCACATTCTCAAAACACAGTGGCCTTGTTGATAGGGGTACAGGCTGCCCTAAACCAAGAAGCAGTTATGGGAAGGTACTTGGGAGTAATGGAACATGTTAAGAACCAACCATAACAAGAGGTTCAAAACAGCAGGTGTGTGGATACTTTTAGGCATTAAAGGTAAACTAACAATATTTTGCTATAAGATAGGTTTATCAGAACTCGTTATAATTATTAACCAATCAATACAGTGTGAACAGTGTGTGTAACCAATTAGCAGTTTTTGAGCTTGCTATGTTTGCAGTAATAAAGGTATATAACCTATGTGATTTCACCTAATAAAATGGCTTCACCTAAAATTCATATCGAATTGCATGTTGCTCTCTGCTGGTCGCTATATCTGGGTATGCTTTGCTTTAAAACATTAAGACTATTTATATATTTTCTTTTTATGCATGCAGGATGGCAGAATTGGGAAGGCTGATAGCCAAGATAGCTGGTTAGAGAAAGAAGAGTTATGCTTTTTCTTGTGACTTGAAAGAAATCCCTCTGAGTGGCTCAGGGAGCTCTGTATCTCTTCCGTTGAGGTGGTTAAACTGTAGTTTGTGTTTTGCCCAATGTCTCAGTGGAATATTGGGCTGAAAGGGTGCTGCTCTTGTTAAAGAAGTGAACAGAGAAATAGAGCACATGTGGCCTTGCCAAGGCTTGTTTGGGTAAAGCAGCATTGTATGTGTCAGCAATTTCTCTTTGAATTTGCCAATATAAAGGCTTGGGAAGTTCTCTCCTGATATCATGTGTTGCATAATTCAGTTTGGGATCTAAAAATAAAGCGATGGGTTGGGGTTGGTGGGGTTTTTTTTTATACTACTGTGCACATGCAGAAGTGAAGTAAACACGTGTTAAAGCTGCTTTGACTTCTCTGATTAAAATAACCCTGGTGTGAACGAAGAAGGCAGGAAGGCCACAGACAAGGGTTCCTGAGAGCAAAGAGCTGTTGTAATGCTTGGGAAAATGAAAGCTGTGAGAGATCGTGCATTTATACAGCACGTTAAAACTATTAGGGTTTGCGTGGGCGCAAAGTTGTTGACAAACTTGGAATTTGTTTAAGCCTGGCCTTAAATAAATTTATATTAAACCAGCAATAGGATGTGGAACAGGCTGCCCAGGGAGGGGGTTGAGTCACCTTCCCTGGATGTGTTTAAAAAAAGGGTAGATGAGGTACTCAGGGATATGGTTTAGCTTAGGATGGGAACGGTTGGACTTGATGATCTTCAAAGGTCTTTTCCAACCTGGTGATTCTGTGTGATTCTGTATGAAACTGTCTGACTGATTCCTGATGAAATTATCTGACTGATTGGTTTTAAGCCTGGAATTGCATTTCCCAAACACAAGACTGTGGGTAGGGAAACAAGCAAAAAAATGCACCACAAATTGTTTTACTGCTCAGGGAGACAATGGGCTCTTTATAGTTCTGCTCTATAGCTTAATTTTTAGGGCCTGTATAAATAGAATTCAATCCACCAACTGATTCGGAGAGGATAATCCATCAATATTTAATTTGGTAAGAAAGAAAAGGCTTTAAAATAATATAATGTAGTTCATGAATCAGATGCACTGTTGGATTCCATTATTAAATGTAGATGTATAATATCGGTGGCCTTGTGTTTGTTATTTCAATAATTCTAATTAACTTTTGGTAATTGTAGTGGATCTGCTGCCAACTATCCTGCCTATGATCATTATTCAGGGTTATTATTTTCAGTAGACGTTCAGCCAGTGAATATAGGAAGTTTTATGGCAAACTAAACTTAAATAGCACTAGAAGGTTTTCTTGTTGAAGAAAAATGCCTCCTGATGAAGTTCATCATGATCTGTCCACGTTTAAGAGCTGCTGAGAGAGTCGGGCAATCTTTATGGTAATGCAGTAATTTACAAAAGCCCTATAAACAGTATTTCACTCTTTTCTCCCTGATTGTTGAGGATTAGTGAGATTTGCGTGAGGAAGTGCAAGCTTCCTCCCTTACAATTACCCTGGCCCTCTTTTCTCTGTCTCTTTATGGTCCCACACTCCATTTTTATCCTGTGGTGGTGGCTGTAATAGTGATAAACCTAAACACTCCGGACTGAGCTGCTGTAAACATCTTAGCAGCAGAGAAAGGATCCCTTTATGCATACAAGGATGAATCCTTCACTTAGGCTGAACTGACACTTCATTGCCCAAGAAACCCCCAGAACTCAGGAGCTGCTGCTGAAGATGGATCTGAGACATGAACTCGCAGCCTTTGTCTTTCCCCTCAGTAGCCTGTGAGACTTCTCATGTTGGAGATGGCACTCTGGAGCGTGCCAGCCGTTTTCCTTGTCTCTATTAGGTCTCTCAGCTGCTGCAAAGATGCTATCCCATCCCAGGTTGCAGTTTCTCATCAGAGCCACATGCTCAGTGTAGGAGAGGAGAGCTGCTGTCACTAGCATTGCATTGCTGAGAAGGAATTTTGAGAATAGTAGATTAAGAAAAAACCCACAAATTTTTACAATATCCAGCACTCATGTTTCTAAACAATTGGAAATCTGACTATGCAAAGGCTCTTTTTTTTTCTTTTCTGCTTTTCCATGGGAAGGAATAATTGCAAACCCAGAAGTTTATGTATTCTGACTTTATTTCATTGAAGAAGAAAAAAAACAAACCCTAAAGAGAACTATTGCAATCTGAGTTATTGTATTGCGGATGACACCAAGCTGAGTGGGGTGGTTGACACCCTAGAAGGAAAGGAGCCATCCAGAGGGATCTGGACAGGCTGGAAAGATGGGCCAGGGGAACCTCATGAGGTTCAACACTGCCAAGGGTCAGGGGTTGCACTGGGGCTGGAAGAATCCCAGCCAGAGATACAGACTGGGAGAGGAGCTCCTGGGGAGCAGCCCTGCTGAGAAGGACTTGGGGATTGTGGGGGATGAGAAACTTAACATGGGCCAGCAGTGGCTCTGGCAGCTGGCAAGGCCAATGGGATCCTGGGCTCCATCAGCAGAGGGGTGGCAGCAGGGACAGGGAGGGAATTGTCCCTCTCTGCTCTGCCCTGGGGAGGCCCCAGCTGGAGTCCTGTGTCCAGATCTGGGGCCCCCAATACAAGAAAGATGTGGGGCTGTTGGAGAGGGGTCAGAGGAGCCATGAAGATGATTAGAGGGCTGGAGCACCTGCCCTACAAAGAAAGGCTGAGGGAGCTGGGCTGGTTCAGCCTGGAGAAGAGAAGGCTGTGGGGGGACCTCATTGCAGCCTGCCAGTACCTGAAGGGAACTTATAAGCAGGAGGGGATTCAACTTTTTAAAAGGGCAGATAATGGCAGGACAAGGGGGATGGATTAAAACTAAAGGAAGGAAGGGTTAGATGAGATATTAGGGGGAAGTTTTTTACAGAAAGAGTGGTGAGGGGCTGGAACAGGCTGCCCAGAGAAGTAGTGGATGCCCCATCCCTGGAAGTGTTCCAGGCCAGGTTGGCTGGGGCCCTGGGCAACCTTGTGTAGCTCCAGGCCTGGAGGTTGGTGGCCCTGCCTGTGGCAGGGGGGTTGGAGCTCTGTGATCCTTGGGGTCCCTTCCAACCCAGACCAGTCTGTGATTCTATGTAACTGGAAACAGAAATTTGTCAGGGTAAGTTTGCAATGATCCTCAGACTAAATGGATGAGTGAAATGCCTCCAAGCCACCAATTCCTCCTAGACCTGGACTCTTCCTTGAATTTACATTTCTTAAAGGACAGCAGGTACTCTCTTAACATGTTGCTCACATCTCTTTAGCTTAAGTAAAGGCAGGACTCATCGAATAATGAGTTAGAGCTAGAAGAGAGCACCTGAGATGTCTGGGAGCAGTTGAACCCAAACCATGGCCAAAGGCTTGAGGAGAATTTGAACGTTGCAAGCATCCTCTGTTAAGACCTGAAATATGGTGCTGGGAAAAGGACTAAGCACTTCTTTAACAGTTTAATGTGTGGCTAGATTTAAAGGAAATACATTGTGCATTTTTAATTTGGAAATGGAAAATTTTGTAAGTAAATTGAATTAATCCCCAAAGAGTCTGTGGGATGTAATTTAAGGCTCTAAAATAAAAAGGAAACTCGGAATGAATTTCCAGATTACAGCTGTTGAGGAAGATGCACATATGACACCCTGTGAGTACAAAGTCAGACTGTCATCTGATGAAGTTATTAGCACTGAGGGATCGTACCCATTAAAATAACTGCTAATTTCTTATGCTGCAGAGCTAGCTGACTGCTCTTCCTTCAAAGCTCATTGTGTTGCCGAGAGAGTTATTGAACTTACTCTAAGCCCCTAGACAATGCTCATCTTCAATTTGCCCATCAGAACATCCATACAATTATTTGGGGCATCTTCAAAGTGGTTTATTGCTTTTGAGTAGATCATTGAGATAATGTACTCCTGTTTGATAGCTGCATGCCTCCTGGATGACAATATAAGAAAATTGAGCCCTCCCCCACCCCCAGCCCATGATCTTTTCCTTCCTTCCCAGACATCACAGAAACAAATGTGAACTCTGAGATCACACATAACCTATAGATTCCTCAAAAGAAATTAATCCTAAGCGTTTTTTGATCTCATCTTCTGTGTATTGCCTACTGCAATTTGGTCTCTTAATTTGTTTTTGCTAATGAGGGATTTGATTTCCTGCTCTCACTGAGTGTCTGCCTTTCGGTAGGCTCCAAGCATGACTGGCATAAAGAAAAGTCCTCCTTGCATTGGAGTTGTGTGGTTTTGTATTAAGGACTTTCCACTCTCTGATAACCAAGATCAGATGGGAGATCTTCCTATTTCTTCACCCCAAGTTGTTGCTAATCTGTAGCATCAAAGTGAACGAGAATTAATACTTAGAAGGGTACAGTGAAAGTAGGAAAAAAAAATGTGGAAAATCTGCTAAATGACAAATCCCAGTTAATTTTGTTTTGTCAACTCTCTACAGGATCCAGACCTTTAAATTACTGTTGCTGATGAAACATTTCTGATCTGTTTGGGGTTTCTTTGTGTTGTTGGAAATAGATGTGGGTGGATCTTGAGCTTTTTTATCCTTCTTGAAATGTGTAAATATCTTTGTTGTTGTTTAGAAAGGGTTCATATCAGAAGTATAACAGTATTCAGGTTTTTCTTTGACATTATGCCCTCAATTGGGTAATTATCCTAAGTGGACATATAGATGCCCAATGACATCCTGGCTTGTATCAAAAATACTGTGGCCAGTAGGTCTAAGGAGGTGATTGTGCCCCTTTACTTGTCACTGGTGTGGCTGCAGCTCGAGTGCTGGGTCCAGTTCTGGGCTCCTCACCATAAGAAGGACATTGAGGTCCTGGAGCGAGTCCAGAGAAGAGCAACCAGGCTGGGGAAGGGGCTGGAGGGCAAATCCTCTGAGGAGCAGCTGAGGGAGCTGGGGGTGTTCAGCCTGGAGAAGAGGAGGCTGAGGGGAGACCTTCTCCCCACCTCCCCTGCCCTGCCAGGAGGGTGCAGAGAGGTGGGCGAGGGTCTCTTCAGCCAGGGGACAGGAGATGGGACAAGGGGCAATGGGCTCAAGCTGCCCCAGGGCAGGGTCAGCTCAGCTGGGAGGGCAAAGTTCTTCCCTGGCAGAGTTGTGGGGCTGTGGCACAGGCTGCCCAGGGAGGGGCTGAGTCCCCACCCCTGGGTGTGTTTAACAGATGGGGAGATGAGGTGCTCAGGGATCTGGTTTAGCTTAGGACAGGGACGGTTGGACTCGATGATCTTAAATGTCTTTTCCAACCTTGTGATTCTGTGATGCCCCAATAAAACTGGACTTTGGTCTCAGGGTGCATGCAATGAACTGCTGCTGCTCTCTCCCAGCAGTGTAAGCAGCACATTTGCCTCTGGGGTATCTGTGCTTGGCGCTTGCCTCTAAAACCCTCACTGCCCAGTTAACTTCTCTTCAAGTAGCTGTTTGCTGACAGATGGGAGGCATTCAACAGAGGCATCTTGAACCAATGAGGTTCTCAAATTTACAGCGATTCACACTCTGCAGTTTATTTTTTATTTTTTATCTACATCTCAATTACATAGGAAGCTGTTCCTTTTAAAAACTTGTTTGTTATTAAGATATAAATCTACTTATTTTAGTCATGTAGTGCATGCCAGCGTAATGCAATACAAGAAGATTACAAGCTGATGGTTAGATGTTAATAACAGTAACACAAAACATTAAGGCAAGTGACATTTACATAAGTATCTTGATCTTAATACATGTAATTTACATATGAAAATTTAATCACCATAGAGATAAACAGCTGCAATGTTTAATTAAACTCTCCACACAAAATCAGCCTGCAAGAAGTAGTTTGTCACTGCTAATTTATCACAATTCTCATAAGTATTCTTTAAAATAAAAATGCAAAATAAATGACTCTTATTGATAATTTAACTTCTGGTTACTTTATCGTATTCTCAACAGGCTTTGATGATACAATTACAATATGAAGATTCCAGGCTCATTTTCTCACAATTTAGAAGACAAAACATAAATATAAGGAGAACAAATGTATTTGTTTACAGACTTAAGGGTCAGCAGTATGGCAGCACTAGAGTACAATTTAGGCAAATTTAATGCTGTGATAAGTTATGTGTAATGAAGGGATGCGAGTCTCTCTCTGTGGGGCTGTTTAAGGAGGAAACAATTATAAGTGAGAATTAATGCTGGCATTATCACGGGGTTGGAGCAGGCTCCTCGCTCACAGTATCACTGCCTAAAACACACATTCTAGAAATCAGGGATGTGCTGACATTCAGAAGTTATTGAAGCCTAGGCTTCCCTTCTAGTGATGTATTTTGAGGCAAAACAAAGCGCTCAGTATCTTGAAAGAAACAATTTGCATATCTTTCCAGGGATATTTCAAGAAAATGAAAGTTAGAAGGTTGACTGAATCTTCTTCGTGGCACTAAGATAGAGAGGCTGGGGAGAAAATGAAAGGAAGGGGGGGAAGCTTTTGTAACTTCAGGGTAGGTAGGAATGGAGAACAGATGCTTAACCTTTAGTACCTTAAAGCATGTATATTTAGGTGTGAGATTATACTATATCTGCCACAACAAACTGTCTGACAAGGCTGTGGGCCATGCTGAGGTTATCAGATGTGCCTTCTGCATATGCTGAGAACTACCTGCTTTTGTAGATAGATATATCTATACATATATAAAGATATATATAGGTTTTCTGAATTTCCTATGCCATGGTAACCCCAGAACACTGGGAAACCTTGGTTTGCATATGGAAAGCTGACTTGTTCTATAAATCTCATGGATCAGTTGAAATGATGATGCTTGGAAAATATTTTTTGCCCTGAGTTTGGATTTTGTTCCCTTTGTTGCCTCTATGTCTCTTCATATAAGTTTTGTGTAAGGATGGGATTGTTTATTTAGGTGATGCACCTAAAGATGATGCCCAGGTCACAGAGAGCAAATGGGGTTATATGGTCCTGACTTCAGAAATCCTTATTAGCAATTATATATACCAATTTGCTTAAAGTAAAAACTGCATTAAATTCAGCTTTCCATTCATAAATAGACCTTGTAGAACTAGATGAGAGTAAAGCTCCCCTAATAAGCAGGCACTAGGTCTCACTGTAATGATAAATAAAATGCTGAAAAAAACAATAACCAGAGTGCAATTTTAAAGCAATGCAGCTTTTTAAAATGATGAATTCTGATTTTGCAGCATAGATGGAATTAAAAATGAAGAAAGCTGAAGCACTGTAACTTTCTGCAGTTCTCATGCATCTAAGTAGCCACAGCATCGTTGAGGACAGGAAGAAATGTGTGTATAATGCTGATGATTTTTCTTCTGCCTTGACTCTAGATAGTGATTTTTCAGTAATTATTCCAGCTCTTGATTTATATTCTTTTACTCAGGATTTATTGTATTCAGGTCTCAATTCAGTGGCCATTCCAGTCTCCCAGGGATGCTCTGCTGGTTCTCCAGCTGACGTGGCAGGAGTGAGCAGATCGTGTGGTCTATTGTCCAGTCCCACGTGTGCTTCTTGTGTGGCCTCTGAAAGAGCCACGTGGTGCTGATGCTTCAGCAGTTGGATCAAACCCCAGGTGTTCCCCAGAAATCAGGAAAAAGATTTTAAATGGCTACATTAGCAGCAGTAAAAATCATATGTGAGAGAGAGGCAAAAGTCTGCTGATAAGTGATGGTCCACTTCACCAGAAGGGTGGAAAGACTAACCCCTTTACCAACTCAAATAGGAACTATCCTCATTACCAGGCAAATACAATTTCTTCTTTAATTTCAGTGTGGTTATACTGTATTGGCAGGAAGCTGATCATAAGTGGTGATTTCCTGGATATGCTGCTATTAATTGCTTTGTGTTCTTATATATATATATATATATATATATATATAGTCATGGTTTGAACTAGAATGTAGCATTTTTGGCATGGCTCCCTTGTGATTAAAACATTTGTATTCAACAAAACAGAAGAAATGGAATGAAGGTTACAAGAAGTGATTCTGGAATTCCAATGTTTTAAATGATAGATTGGGACTGATTGTTGAGATCCCTGAGATCTGGAAGGGCAGAGCCTGTCAGCGCCCAGAGGAGGCAATATATATATATATATAGGCAATATATATTTCTATATATATGTATATATTTGCTATATGTGTTTATATATTGGATATATATAATATATATGTGATTTCAGTCAGGAAAAAAGCTATTAAATCTTTAAAAAAATCAAGTTTTAGAATATTGTTGTTCTGCAATCCTACCACTGCTGGAAGATGCTTTAATATAAGTAGATGTGTCATGTTACTGTGTGGTTTTTTATCACCTGAGCATGACTGTAAGAGGTACCTATTGCAGTGATTTCAGACGTCCTTAACTTATTGCTGTTAAGCAAGAGTTCTGTAAAAAAACAACTACACTGTCTTCCTCTCTTAAGGACATTATTTTAGATCTCAACTTTCTCAAAATCTGAAAAAAAAAAATAAATGAACAGAGACCTGCTAATTCTGGAGGGAAATATCTATTATAGTAGAAAAAAAATAAATCCCAGTTCTAAGTAGAATTCAGCCACTGTTTTCCCTTGCACCCCAAAACAATTTGCCTAAATAACTTTATTTTTAACATGCTTTTAAAAAAACACATCATGGTCTCTCCATTCTGTACAGATGACTTTGAAGGGCTGAGCTGTGGGGATCTTCTGTGTTTCATTGCAATTAGACTTTGTCTAAGCTTTTTGGGTGTTGTAAGGTATCCTTATCTCTTAAAGCCTACCTGGTTATTTGGAGAGCCTTTATTTAGATTGTTGATAGTGATGGGTTAGTTATACAGTGCCTTGTTGGAGTAGGGCAGGTTTTCCTGTATAGAAAGCAACGGGGATGTGACATATCTCTGGCTGAATGGTAGATGGATGTATAGATATAGACTCTGGGTGTTCAGCTCACACGTAAGCATTAGGGATTTAGGGCATCCAGCATCCTGCAAAATCAGTTCCACTCACACAAATATTCTATGATTCTCTGAAATCCTTCCGTCCACAGGAGAATGATTGAAGATTATATACTTTTTATGACTGAGGTAATTGCCTCATGAGCATGCTGCTGAGCCAGGCTGGGGGACACTGGCAGAGGTGACATGGGGAGCGTGCGTTGTTGCAGGAGATGTGTGGTGTGTCCTTAGTGCAGCGTGTGAGGGAACGTCAGCAATGTCCCTTTGCTTTTTGGATATTTATACATGTGCAGCACCCCACAGGAGGACTTCTGCCTACAATTACCTGAAAGGAGGTTGTAGAGAGATGGATGTTGATCTCTTCACCCAACTGACAGGAGATAACATGAGGGGGAATGGGCTCAAGCTGTGCCACAGCAGGGGCAGATTAGACATTAGGAAAAAGAAATCTTCGTTGAAAAGGGTTGTCAGGGCCTGGAACAGGCTGCCCAGGGAGGGGGTTGAGTCACCATCCCTGGATATATTTAAAACACGAGTAGGTGAGGTGCTCAGGGATATGGTTTATTAAAGTACAGGTATGGTTGGACTCCATGATCTCAGAGGTCTTTTCCAACCCAGTGATTGTGTGACTGCACAGATTGGCTGCAGATGCCACGCTTGCTCCTTGAAATTCAGGTACATAATCCCACAGCGCCTGGCCAGCATCCTTAGCCGTGCTCTGCAGACCCCATTGTTGATGTGGGGGGACCCCCCTCCTCTGTCTGTGCTGTCCTTTTGGTACTGTGGTGAGCTGTTAAAGAGACATCTATATCCTGCTTAAGACGAGGCTTTATGTTGGCTGTAGATGAATTAACTGCTGCGTTGATTAGATTTACAAAATCTTTTGGGATAAAAGTATTAAGTAAATACAAAATGATTACAATCCAGCTCTGTACAAAAAAATGCAGTGTCCCTTGGATTTCCTCTCCTTGCTGAGAAGCCAATGACGTTAGTAGAAACTCTGGACTCTGGGAGTCAATAAGAAGATTTCACTTGTTTCTTAAGTGACCAAGTCTGGACAAAATCTGAAATGAGTGGACTGCCAAGGACTGAGTCCTTTAACTGCCACCTCCATCTTGCTGAAAATAAATCACTGTTGCCAACAACAGAAACATATATTTCTACTCTAATTAAAAATAATGCCTGAACCCTTTATTTGCAAACTACACGTAACCTCCCGGTGTAAGTATAGACTTTCTCCTGTGAGAAGTGATCGGTCCCTCGGGGGATCTTTTCTCCCTAACCCTTGATGATGTCAGTGAGTCCTTGATTAGCTGCTGACATATGAAATTATGGGGGATCAGCAAGGTTAATGAAAGGCTTATCTATATAGCCATGCCCATACACTGTCTCCCTCTAGCCTCCCCGGCTTTGGGTTGTATGGTGACCTCGGTGACAAAGTCAAGAGAGAAAATATACACTGTGATATCAGGACAGTCTAATCAGCCGTTCTCTGTTAGTATCTAATTATTTAATAAAGGGGTGATAAATTATTTGTGGCCCAGAGTTTTCACAAACCGGGGCTGATCTCCGTGGCAGTGTTGTTCAACTGTCTCTGCAGTATTGTCATTGATTAGCTCTGTCATGTTGAATATATTTTTGCAGGTGTGACTTGCATAGGCAATTCTGTTTTCGGCCCGGAGATGAAGGCAGCCAGAGTTTGTCATTGCCAGGAAGGAAATGGGGTCACACTGGAATCGCCAGGAGGACAGATGGACTTCTGTAAGTCAAGTGGGTTTGTGCCCTCGGTGACGGTGCCTGGAAGTCAGCTAGGAGAGCTGTTATTGCCAGCCTGCTATAACGGTACCATTTAATTACTCTTCCTAAATACACTGGAAGACAGTGACATCCGAGAAGGGATTTCTGCTTTCCCAGTTCCCCATCTACACCTTGGTGTTGATAGACAGGACTTTGAAGAGCAGCTTTTCTGGGGCCCTTCTCAAGAGGATGGCGTTGGGTCAGACCATACTTGGGGCAATCTGCTCTGTCCTCCCTCAGCCTGTGCTTGTAATTGCGGTCGCTGCTGTGCAGCCTGCGTAGCCGAGGGTATTTGTACCTAGTAATTTAAATCATCCCCTTTAAGGATTCAGCTTAGAAAAGATTGTCTGAGTTGGAATGACCTTAACATATGTCATGCTTTCTGCAGAGTGGGTGAGGATTATTTCCATATTAATTACTGCTGCAAAGTTTTTCCTTCCCAGCTCCACACGATTCCCGTCTGTTCCTTCTTTGACTCTTCCTTTTTAACATGCTCCTTCTCTTTGGAGCTTATTCACTTTACTTTGGGGAAAAACAATAAAAGAGAACAGTTGAGAATTTATTTTACTGAAAGTATTGTTCCTAATATACATTTATTTCAAAACACATCTGCATAAATACATTCCTCTCCCTCATCCCATCTGGGGATGCAGAGTGTGACTGTGTGGGCTTTCTGTTCCTTGAATTTCCCAGTCTAAGTCTAACGGGGTGTGTACAGGAATTGGAGTGTTTGTGTAGTCTCATCAAGTGTAACGTGGCCTCTGTGTTGAAATGAGGAGATGCAAGTAGAGGGACTGTGTTGTGCCAAGCAGTTGACTTGCGAGTCACAGAGTGGATCTTCAGGGAATGAATGGTAAAGGGGAAACCACGAAGGGAAGTGTCAAGCAGGTAGGGGAAAAGATGTTTGAAAACCTGTTGATGTGTTTCTGCCAGGCCTTTCCAGGGGAAAGAGGAGGAAAGGGGCCTGCTGGGAAGTGGTGGAGCATCAGGGTAACAATGAGAAATCCCGGGGATTTAGAGGAGCCAGAAGGGGAGAGTGGAAAGATGTGGGAGCTGCTGCTGATCTCCTGGAGGGCACTTGGGAATCTGGGCTTGTACTTACCTTTGAGATGAGCCCAGGTTACAAAGTCAAGGTTTATCTGTGAACATTTTTAAGGATCTTGGTCTTTAGGAGGAAATCCCATGGGTGAGGGGGGAGGAGGGCGTGAAGGCAGGCATGGGAAGACTGTCAGAAAGTCTGCTTTCAGTTTGGGAGAGAAAACTCAACAGTTTTTAGTGTCTCAGGAGAGAAACATCAGCTGGCTGGCTGCTTTGCTGCACGCATGTGTCTTCAGACCATGCTGACACTAGGGCTCTGAGATTGGAGCTGAGATTCCCTTTTATCCTTCCAGAAAAAGTGAGACAAGGGCTCCAGCAGTAACAGGCACCTGTGCCTGAAGTAATCACTGCCCAAAGAAAGGAAATAATTTTACAGGCAAGGATTTGGCAATAATTAACCTGAGCTGAATGAAAACTTTATTATGCAGTTCTGAGTGCTCAATGTGTGGGTGAGGAAGGATGCTAATGTTGGTGTCACAAGTCTCCATTTCTGAAGGTCAAGTGATTCAGAGTCAGCTGTAGGTATTTGCTATGACCAAAGCAGTCAGACAAATGGAAATACTTGTATTTATCTTTGCTTTTGCTTTTGCCTGCATTTGTTTTAAAACTGTCGTTTAACAGCTTCAAAAGCATTTGGCTATATCTGCATGTGTAATTAAACTGAGCCAGATCAAGACAGTTGTTTTGGCTCAGACAGAAGATGTAGAGTTGCTCTTTTATTTCTAAATCCATTGCAAAGACATGCTTTAGCTTAGCTGAAGTGCCAGGGGCATGTGCCTGCAACATGGTTCAATCTTTTTTACGGGGGGGATAGTTTATAGAGTTGAGAAAACACTTCCTGCAGATTATCTACAGGCAGGACCTCATACCACAGAGCAGTACTCCAGAGATACCACCTTGCAAGCAGGATGGTAGGATGTTGAAAACTATTTGGCTGTGTGCTTTTCAGCTCACCATTTCCTTCTGTGGCACCTTAGTACGTGTGTGAGCTGAGTTAGCTTTCAAGTTAAGGATAAGTTTAACTGTTACATACATGCTCTGACCAATAAAGCCCCAATAAACTAGAAGCAAACTTTTTTTTGCTTGTCATTTATGGTAAAGCCATAAAAGCAGATTTATTCTCTCATTGCAGAATCACATAATGACCAGGTTGGAAAAGACTTTTGAGATCATCGAGTCCAACTGTTCCTGTCGTATTAAACCATATCTCTTAACTATCTCATCTACCCATCTGTTAAACACATCCAGGGTGAGTGACTCAACCCCCTCCCTGGGCAGCCTGTGCCACAGCCCCACAACTCTGCCAGGGAAGAACTTTGCCCTCCCAGCTGAGCTGACCCTGCCCTGGGGCAACTTGAGCCCATTGCCCCTTGTCCCATCTCCTGTCCCCTGGTTGAAGAGACCCTAGCCCACCTCTCTGCATCCTCCTGTCAGGTCAGTGGAGGTGGGGAGAAGGTCTCCCCTCAGCCTCCTCTTCTCCAGGCTGAACACCCCCAGCTCCCTCAGAGGATTTGCCCTCCAGCTCCTTCCCCAGCCTGGTTGCCTTATTCTAGACATGATCCTTCTTGTAGTGAGGAGCCCAGAACTGGACCCAGCACTCGAGGTGCAGCCTCACCAATGCCGAGTACAGGGGCACAATCCCTTCCCTGGACCTGCTGGCCACTCTGTGTCTGACAGAAGCCAAGATGCTGTTGGCCCTCTTGGCCACCCAGGCACGCTGCTGACTTGTGTTCAGTCATCAGCCAATCAAGTCTTTCAAAGTAAAAAGCCCAAGGCTAGGGAAATAACCTGTGAAGTAACAAAGTCAGCACTGCCACATCCCACTGCAGAGCTCCTCGGCACCTCTCACCTCTTGGCTCCCCAAACCATCTCTCAGCTTGTCTCTGGTGGGGTGGAGGTGCTGGCGCAGGGTCTTTTCAAGGTTGTCAGAGATTGTTTCTGCCACCCTTACAGCCCTCAAACAACAGCCACAAATACCAGCCTAGATTTCAAATATCATGTTGGTTTTATACCCTTCGGTGCTCGACTGTGAGATGGCCCTTTGTTAATACCATGCTTTTTCACAGGGTCCTGAAGTAAGTACGGGAGGTGATTTAGGTTTGAGGCTTCTAGGAAAGAGATAATTGTTCTTTTATTATTATAATAGATCAAAATAAAATCAGCTTGTGCTTCTGAAACGGAGAGTTTTTTTGAGCTGGGGAAGTGTATGGTAATTCTTTTCCAGTGTTATCAAATGGCATAATAAAAAAGCACGAAGAATCTCATTTTCTAGGCTGTTTATTTTACACATCCTCTTTGTATTGATAAATATTTATATTCAAATCTGGGATTCTGCTTGGTGCCTCAGCCACAGAAATGATCCAGTAAGTATCACTTGAGATGATTTTTTTTATTATTAGAGCTGATTTCTTTTATTTTGCTTGTGCAAAGGTGCACAAATTATTTTTGTGCCTGTATTTACACAAGCAGTTAACTTACAACTGTACATGCAAAACAAATATTCATGCATGCTAATGGCAGTTAAGCATCTGAACTGCTGTTTCTCTATGCAAATGCCAGAGTAATGATGTTAAGAGTTACTGGCATCCTTTTAGTACCTGTGGTATCTGAAATAATTGCATATAAGCCTAAGTAATTCTGTGCATGTTTTAATAAAAGCGACTTTTCTCTGCTGTGCTGTTGTAAGAAAAACTTGTACAACTTGATACAATCAGAAATCTTTCAGATGATTCTAAAAACCTGGGTTGCAGTTCTTTTTTCATAAATTTAGAATTCTGTAAGAAGGGGTTGAAACCAGCACTGAAACATCACATCCAGGGTTGTCCAGCATGTGCAGTACAGAATGACAGCAGCCCAAAGTTTGTGAAGTGGATCCTGGAGAGCTCAGCATCTCCAAGGGGGGTGCCAAGCCATAAGAAGTTCCCCCTGCCTGGCAGAAATGCAGAATTTTGAAGCTGGGAGTGTGAAGAAAACACCCCAAAACTTCTGCCTTCATCTAGATAACCTTTTAATAGCACTTTCAGGTGTCTGAAGAGTGGGGTGGGTCAGCTCCCCTCCTGTTTTGGTGCCTGCTCGCTGTTCCCAGGATGGTGGTTGACTTATTAAAGAAAAAAGAAAAAGAGTTTAAAAAAAAATTTACACAGATTTTGTGCCCCAATTAGCAGTGCTAATTGGGGCACACAAGTAAATTGCACTCTACCCTGTGGAGATTGTCAGCCAGTCAACCAGATCACTGAGTCACCAAGAGCATGACTCTAACCCTGAGCTCCTATTTAATCAGGTGCAAAATCAGCGGTCCCTCCAGGAAGGACACAGTCCTGCTACTGGGTATCAATGAGAGAAGCTGCTTGGGGCTTTTCATTTTCTATAAAAAGACCCCAAAAAATTGCTTTTTAAAAAGAAAAATTTGAAGGCCAGAGTTTAGAATAAAAGCCTGAGTAGCTGGGAAGGAGACTACTGGTAATTCAGCATCACTTGCTGGGGCAGGTAGGGTTTGCTGGTGCAGTCAGGTCCTTTGCAGGGATGTTTTGGTTAAAGAAACCTGGGCATCAGGACTGTGATGCAGTTTTGTGAAGCAAAGGTATAAATGTAACTTTGAGATGAAACCTCCAATGTCTTGGCAAGTGCATAAAGTTTCATTTGTGCATCCAACTGTTTTATAAACTGGGAGACCAGAGTTTCCTGCGCTGGGGTGGAAGGTAAGGAGAGCCACAAGTGGCTGCAGGGCATGGTGACTCTTCTGCTTGCTGCATAAAAATGTGCTGTTTGGGGTCAGGGAGAAGCCAAGCCATGCTAAAAATCCTTTGGGATTACTTTGGAAGCTAAATATTTATATAGCAGCACCCATGCAGTTATGTATGCAGCTGTATGTAGCGGTCCTGGAGGTAGATCATTAAGTGTTGTGTATGCAATGCACTCAGTTAGGTGAGCAAAAGCTTGCTGAGCCTGTAACCTGGCCAGGGCTGAAGGATGAATAAGGTGACACAGAATTAAAAATCACTGATTAGTTAATGGCACAACAGGTTTATGTGCCAGAGAGAAAACAACCCACCTCATTGGCATGCTGAAGGGAACATCACTTGACATTATTTTAGAAGCTGGTCTGAATTCCACTCAGTTTGTGTAAAACCATGCCCTCCTAAGGTGGCAGATGTCTGAGGGAACCAGGAGAGGTGGCTGGCTAGTGTTGTGTAGTGTGGCAGCAGCCAAAGTGCAGGGACACCTTCTGGCAGCCAGGGACTTTGCTTGGGGCACCGCTGAATTTGGCTCGGAGAAAGCAAAACTTTCAGGACAAGAAGGATTTTTAGGAAAGGGCTGTTAGTCTCAGGGACTTGGGGGAGAAAAAAATCCACCTCATTAAAACCCAGCTTGAAGAAAGCTGGAAGCAGAACTTTATTTTTGCAGGTTTTGATGCTGGGTTTGATCTGCAAGGGCTGAAGTGGTGAGTGGGGTGCAGGTGATGCTGCCCATCCCTTTCATAGAATCACAGACTGATCTGGGTTGGAAGGGACCCCAAGGATCACAGAGTTTCTGGAGGCCACAGGCAGGGCCACCAACCTCCAGGCCTGGAGCTACACAAGGTTGCCCAGGCCCCCATCCAACCTGGCCTTGAACACCTCCAGGAATGGGGCACCCACCACCTCTCTGGGCAGCCTGTTCCAGCCCCTCACCACTCTCTCTGGAAAAAACTTCCCCCTAATATCTAAACTTTCCTTCCTTTAGCTTTAGTCCATTCCCCCTTGTCCTGCCATTATCTACCCTTTGAAAAGTTGATTCCCCTTTCCTGGGGAAGAGGTCTGAGAAGTGCCTGGGCTGTTGCATCCTGCCAGTGTACAACCTTGCTCCATATTTTGCAGTGTGAGCCACAGGAACCACTTTTGGTCCTTTTTGATACATGTAGAGAAAGAAAACTAGCTGCCTATACTTGCCAAGCAATCATTATTTCTTTGTTTTTTAAAATATCATTGAGTCAGCCAAGTTTTTCCTACATTTGTTATCTGCAGGTTCACTGTCCTGCAGCACGCAGACCCTTGTGATGGTGACTGCCTTGTATCCTGATGCTTGGGAATGATGGGGATATTTTTTCCCACCTTACAGGTAAGGGAGCAGAAAATAAATGTCCTGGCTCAAAAATGTATCAGGATCCTGTAGCTAAAGCAGAAGCCAGATCTTCATGATCAAGCCCAGCATGGAAAAAACGCTCCTCTTTTTCCACTGACAAGTAGTGGGCTGTAGTGTCCATGGGAAAAGTGGGTTTGAAATGCATATTTGTGCAGTGGGGGTAAGATTTATCACTCAATCAGTGTCTCTTTTTTGTTTTTCCTCCATCAAAACAATGAAGTCCCATAAAGTACTTTAATTACTTTTTGCAGCTTGAAGGAAGACGTGGTCAATTCTGAAGGGAAAGCATCACCCATGCATGTTTTAAACTGTCTCTGCTTTGACACTGTGTGATTTTAATGCTCTTTTTTTTCTCCAGGTGCCTTGGATGAAGATCTTTGTACAGAAGTAAATACTGATTGCTGCCTGCTCTGGGCTCTGACTATCCTACCTGGACCAGTGGCACAGCTGGAGCTGGCAGCAGACTGCAGTGGGACACACACCCAGGGCCAATAAAACACATGTAAGCTAATAATTGTTGTGCTACTTAAACAATGGGTAATATAATCATAAACTTCTGAAAAAAATCAGAGAAATCATTTATATTTTGGGCTTTTTTGTTTGTGAGAATCACTGGTTAATTGTGGTTCGTGTTCTAAGAGCTGGAATAGTTTTCTGACCCTAAAGCTCTCTGCAAGTTACAAAAATAACTGTGAGCTCAATTATGCCTTGCAGACCATATTTTTATTTTTAATTTTAAGCACTTTCCTCCATTTTTTTTTTAATGAAACAGTGGTGGTGTATTGCAGGCTGCAATGTGAACAAATAAATATGGTTCGATAGCTAATGCTGTATTTTCTATAAGACACACAAATTCTATGTATATATGACTTGGGGATTGTGGTGGACGAGAGACTTAACAGGAGCCAGCAGTGGCTCTGGCAGCTGGCAAGGCCAATGGGATCCTGGGCTCCATCAGCAGAGGGGTGGCAGCAGGGACAGGGAGGGGATTGTCCCTCTCTGCTCTGCCCTGGGGAGGCCCCAGCTGGAGTCCTGTGTCCAGAGCTGGGACCCAACACAAGAGAGATGTGGGGCTGTTGGAGAGGGGTCAGAGGAGCCACGAGGATGCTCAGAGGGCTGGAGCAGCTGCCCTACAAAGAGAGGCTGAGGGAGCTGGGCTGGGTCAGCCTGGAGAAGAGAAGGCTGTGGGGGGACCTCATTGCAGCCTGCCAGTCCCTGAAGGGAGCTTATAAGCAGGAGGAGATTCAACTTTTTAAAAGGGCAGAGACTGGCAGGACAAGGGGGATGGATTAAAGCTAAAGGAGGGAAGGGTTAGATTAGATCTTAGGGGGAAGTTTTTTACAGAGAGAGTGGTGAGGGGCTGGAACAGGCTGCCCAGAGAAGTAGTGGATGCCCCATCCCTGGGGGTGTTCAAGGCCAGGTTGGCTGGGGCCCTGGGCAACCTTGTGTAGCTCCAGACCTGGCGGTTGGTGGCCCTGCCTGTGGCAGGGGGGTTGGAGCTCTATTATCCATGGGGTCCCTTCCAACCCAGACCATTCTATGATTCTATGACAGGTTCCACTTTTTTTTGTCTCTCCTTTGGCATTATTGTGGCTTGCTGTAAGTAATTAAGTCCACTAGATGGTGGTAAAGACCATCAGCTGTATTCTACTCTACCAAGGGGAGGGGAAAGGAGAAAAAAAAAAGAGAGAAAATAAGTTAAGAGCACATTTTAAAAAGCCAAACCCCAGCCCATAGCCATAAATAACCATACCTATCTCTCTGGAGTATATATTGAAGCCGATTGCAAGCATGAGGAAGCAGTGATGCTTTTGGGCAGCATTATTACGCTACGAGGAGCTCTCCAAATTAAATAGTTTTTGTCAGGATAAATATTGAGGAAAATGATTATGAATCATTGTGGCAAGTTTTAATGCAGATCAGAAACTAAATTAATCTCGCTCTAACTCATGGATCGTGGCTCTCTTTTTCTTCAGAAACAAATGAATAGTAAACAATATTTTGGCAATTTTTAGGTTAATCATGTAGAACTGATTACTCAAGAAGAATGCTATTAACATTTAGTCAATTTATACCCTACTATGTGACAAATGAAAATTAATGTTGCTGTTTTTAAGATATCAAATGGGTCATGATTTTAAGAAAAATGATTACCCCTGAAGATAACTGATAATGATGGCTAAAGGCAAGGAGCACTGAGCAACTTAGCAGCTTTCTTCATTCCCTAAACAAATTCTGTGGGAAAGCAAATACAGCTCGGTCTGGCTGGTGGCTAAACAGACAGCACTTTAGGTATTGTTTGTTGGGTCTTCTTGTTGTCAAGTGTAATGTTTCATGTTAATTATTTGTTAGTCATTTCTCATGGACAAAAAGGTGCGATTGGTGGTGTCCCAATGTTTAGGAAGAAAAAGAGGGTTTCTGGAGTTGTGCTGTGTGCTTTTGGTGAAGAAGTAATAGTTTATCTTCCAGAGTTGGTTATTTTTGTTGGTAAGGAGTTACTGTGGCTGTGTCTCTGCTGCTTCAGTGCTGTTTATTGATAAAGAAATCTTTTGCTATCATCAGTAGAGGTGATGCAACAAAACCCACTTAGGGGCATTTGCAACAAGTGAGGGTTGAGGAATGCCAGCAAAGCAAGCAGGGGTGATGGTTCTTAATGACAAAAATGTATCCTTCACTGTAGGAAGATGTGGTTTATGTCATGGGACTGTTGAAATTAATCTGTATGGAGGATTTTTCAACAGGGCGCAGGCATGAATTTATTTAACATCATATCCTATTACGTGATGGGGAAAACTGGTACCTCTACAACACTGGAGGCACTAAAAAGCTCTGACTTACTGCTCAACACATGCATGAGAAGCATTGCTATACTTTCCCCATAAAATAATTTTAAAGGGTCTTGACCTTTTGCAGAGCCAGCAAAAAACCCCACCCCAACCCTGTCAGCCCTGTGCTTCGTCTGGAGCTCAGCCGCCTTTGGGAGTGATGAATGGGTGCTCTTGGATCAGTGCTTTCTAATGGAGGTGGTGCATTAAGGGGAATGCTTCCCTGTTTTTATTTTAAATCACTCTTTTAAAAGCACACTGTGTACTGGAGCTTTGTTGTATACTCTCTAAGTAAGGTTAGAATATAACTTTGTTGATTTTAACAACTTTTTTAAACTGCAGAGATTTAAAAGCAGGGTTTTAGGGAATTTTCATGGTGCTTATGGCTCTTTTAGGATGGAAGACAAGCACTGGGCTCCCAACTTCCCTCTGCAACGAGATACTCAGTATTTGTGCATCTGCAGAGCGATTGCTTTGCTTCTCCAGTGCTCCATCGGCCGCAGTCCAAACCCAATCTGGATGACATATAGGGCCCATTTCAGCCTTACAAGAGCGCAGCCGTCACGAAGTGGAATATATCAGTAACCATGCTGGAGCCGACCTTTGCAACCTAAGACATGGGTGATTTGTGGAGGCTTGTTAAAGTCTGTAATCTACATTTCTCATTGCTTACAGCGGCATTTTCACTTTCTTTTTTTTTTTTCCCCCTCTCCCTTCCTTGGGGGAGGTTGTGTGCTGACCAGCTCTGAAATCTGAGTTAGATGGTTAGGAAGATTAGGATTTTTAAAAGGCTGTAAAGAAGCACTTGTTGTTTGGGAGCCATGCTGAGATCCCAGTTTCTTTGCAGGACTTTTCCTGGCAGTGTTTCCTTTACAAGTTGCTCAGGGTGGAGGAGCTGTAGCTGCTTCTTGGCTCTCTTGCAGGACGAGGCTGACAATGACTTCAACTTCCTTGCAAATTCCTCATGTGAAATTTTGCTGCCAACTGAAATGAATTAAAAAAACCCTGAAAAATGTTTCCCCCAACTGTTTCCTAAAGATATGGCCTTGTTGCACCAGAGCTGCCTGTCTCAGTAAAGGTTTACTGTCTCAGTAAAGGGTTTTTCTGTATTCAAGGAGAACTGCCCAGGTACCAGTGCGCTACACCGCACTGAGTCTGAGCCAAGAGATGGTTTCCCACCCTGCTTAGAGCAGTGAGTGTAGCTCACCAATTACTTCCTTTGATTGTTTTGGCCAACGTTGCTTATGTCTGCTGGCAACAAAAGCTCATTCGGTGCAAAATTATTTTTCTTAAGTGCTAATAGATGAATTGTGTGAGGGGAAGGTCCATGAACCCAGACCACTCAAAAGCCATCCCTTTACTAGCAGGTGGGAGCAGGCTGGCAGACACCTTGATGCAGAGGAGACCATGAATGGTCTATTGTTAAAGGATCAGCAAAAAAATACATTCCTTTCTAGGTACATGGGCTGCAGGGATCACATTTGTCATCGCTGCTGAGATTTTCAGTGCTAGACTTTGGTTGGAGGCTGAGGGTCTCCAGCGTGTGCAGGCAGCAGGTGGTTTTCATAGCTTCCATGTTGCTTTTGAACCGGTCCTTGGTGCAGAAAAGTAAGTTTCCAGGTCTCTCTTTTATTTTGGAATTTCCAAAAATCATCATCTTGAAGGTGTATTATGCTGCTTCTTCATAAAGGGAATGTCTATTTGTCATTTCTCTTTCATTTACAGAAGTTGGGTTAATGGCAATGAAAAAAACCAAACTTGGTGAACGAGGAAATGGTTGGTGGTAATTGTTGTCAGGAAAATTCTGATATTGTTTCATTTCTTCCTAAATGGCCACAGGGAACAAGCCATAACAGTAAAGGGATTTAGAAACAAAAGTAATGTCAAATTTCATCGTCTGATTCTCACTTTGGAGAATTCAACTCTGCTGTAAATGTGTGGATCCCCCACCAAGACTTGGGATCGGGGAGGAACGGCTTATTAGCTTGAAAGGAAAGCTAGATGTGTTACCCACATTAAACTATCACAAAAGTCCTGAGAAACCTAAGACTTTGAAAGATGGGTTGTGGTTTGTTGGGGATTTTTTTTTTCCAGTGTAAAATTGGACTTCAGTCTGCAAAAATGAAAATTACTTCCCAGAAGCTGAAACCATCAGAGTGATGGGAAGACAGAGAAATGAGAGGCAGGAGAGCAAGTGACCGAATTTATTATTTACAAACAAGAGAGAAATAAGATGAAAGGGTCACGATTAAGAATTCTCAGGGGTAAAATCAACCCAGCAGATGTGTTGCTGCCTGGGGAGGGCAGAAGGTGTCATCGTGATGCGGAGGAAGGACGGGGCACTCCCAGCCCAGGTGGGGTGAGGCCAGACCAGGAGCAGCAGCAGAAGCAATTCAGGTGGTCAGGTTTTGCCCAGCAAAGTGTAAAACGCTGCAAAAGAGGTGAAAAAGGAGCAGAAAGTCACTAGAAATATCTGAAGATGGAGGTGAAGTGATGTAGGTAAGGGAAAGCTCCTTTGCCTAGGCTGTCGAGCGGTGCAAAGGATGCCTGGTGATGCTGGGTGATGAAATACTTGGCACACCTCTGGTTAGTCCTCTGTGTGCTGTAAGACAAAAAGTTCTCAGTGGTGTTTTCAGCATGGGTGCTTTCAAATGGAATACAGAGAATGTGCACTAAAATCCAGATTGATTTTAATGGGGTAAATCCTGTAATTCTTTTTTTTTTTTTCATACAAAACAATCACAGCCAGCATTTAAAAAGAAAGTGGGAGGTTTTGGTGTGGTTTTGGTAGTGTTGCAGTGCCACATGCTTCTAGGTATATGATCAAAAGCCAATTTCTTGAAATATTTTCTCTTCTTACATTGCATAAACATTTTGGAAGCGTGCTAACTCCTAGAAAGCCTTCCCATCCTTACAATGCCTTCAGAAATGACTTATGGTTTTCTTTTTCCCCTTCTAAGTGATTTTTACTTAGGTTGATCATAATTCCTGGAGTGTGCCTGACTTCTGAGTTGCTACTGAAAGTGGAACGTGGCTCCTAAACTCAAAGATTTTCAAAAGGAGTTTTTGAAATTGTACCCTGAGATCACTTTACTGAGCCAGTCTGTCTCTACAGACTTACTCTGCTGTTGAACATGGTGAGAAAGCATTGCTTGTGTAACTTAACCAGCAAGTACGGGTTTTAGTTAGCACTGAACCAGTTAAAAGAAAAACAAAGTAGGTTTTTTTAACCAACTTGAGCTTTACTCAGGCCTAAATTATTATTTTTTCTCTAGAAATGGGCATTTTAATGTGTCACTTTTCAGTTCCAGCTCAATAAACAGCCATTTATTTACAATTTTAAACCAATCTTCAGCCTAGTCAGGTAAGAATTATTTCAAAAGAATAAAAACATTTTCATTTCCCATCACTGCCAAAAATGAAAAGAACATGAATTATGAGTCTTGCTATGTTGTCTTAAGTTGATTACTATGGAATGATTAAAAAACTAGCTGTGCTGTCATAGCAGAAGAGTACATTATAAGTGTAATAACAGCTTAGGGATACAATCCATCAATGCCGTACTTGGAAGAAGAAAAAAAGTTGATCTATTTCTTTGGTCATCATTTTCAGCATATTAGATGACAAATAATTGTACATTCATCAATAACAATAGATTAAAGTTGAAATGATTTATTGCTATTACACTGCTGGTATGATGGAGCACTAGGTCACTCAAGCATTGATGGGGTCTGTATTTAATTTTCACGGGTCTCTTAGCAGAAATAATAGACAGAGAGGAAACCACCTGAAACAAGGTAGATCAAAGTTGGTGACAAGTGATTTGTGGGTTTGTTCTTTGGGAGTAGTGGGCTGGAGGTGGCAACTCTCCTGCTTGGCGCTCTGAACCGCTAAATCAGGCGGCTCCTCGCATCCTTGCTCAGCCAAGCAGCCCCAGAAGAAAACCTTGAAGGCCATTTCTGAGGGTCAGGCCAGTTAATAAGGAGAAAATTATTGGGAAACTTTTGTTGATGTGAAAATTCTTCTGTGAAGCATTTTTATTTACTCTTAGAAGTAACACAGAAAGGAGAACAGCACCATTTTTCAAAGGGGTGAGGAGGAGCCTTGTCAAAAAGCAGAGAACATTAATTTGGGGTGGGCCAACATCAGCCTTTGAACTCAAACTTGGGTTAGTTTGGGGTGTTTTTATTTAAACTATGACTCTCCCTAAAGAAACATTGTGTTTAAAACTGGCAATAGCTGTGTCATATTCCCTCCTGCACAGATGTAGCAGGTGAGACCTGGTTAATTCTCCTGAAACACTTTTTGAACTGGATTTCACCATTCCATCAGCATCCACGTAGGAATGGTCAGGCTTTGACAACTGTGTGACAGTCCTTGATTTCCTTCCTGCTACCTTGCTTGCTTTCCTGGAGTTACTGGCTCAAAAGTGGGCAAAGGTCTTGCTTGTGGCTTACTGAAGACCTTGGCATCTGTTGCTCTGAGCAAATCTGTAGAGAGAATTCATTCCTGGGTAGCCCTCAGCTGCAGTTTTAAAACCCATGATTTCGCTTTTAAAGTTCTGGGATTTTGATGCAGTTTTCATGGAACTGAAGCTCTGCCTGGAAGATGATTTTCAAGTCAGCTTAAGTTTAAAATTATTCCTCCTATTTTATGAGGAGGCAGCTTTCATGGCAAAGATTAGCATTAACGCTGCTTAGGAGCTTTCTTTGCATTTATGGTACAGAAGCTGCCACTGAGCGTAGTGGGGACAGAAGGGACTGCTAAGAATCAAGATTTTATCTTTCTCATTAGCCAGTAATGTTTTGATAATATTTATAATGATGGAATCAAAAAAATAATTATTTATGTACCATCTTAAGATCTCAGCAAGAGGAGAGAGGAGACTGAGAGAAGATCTCTCAGTCTGGTACTGGAATGTCACAGCTCAGAAGGAATCAGGAGTCCTCTGTGTGTGCTCTGCTGCCTGAGACTTTAGGATAGGTATGAAAAATGCTGACTAAATTAAGAGTGCATTATAATTAGGGTGTCTCTGAAGTGCTCCAGGATATTTTTAATTTATTTTGGACAACATCCTGGGCTGCATCACTAGAAGTGTGGCCAGCAGACTGAGAGAAGGGGTTCTGCCCCTCTGCTCTGGAGAAACATCACCTCCAGTGCTGGGTCCAGCTCTGGAGCCCTCAGCACAAGAAGGACATAGAGCTGTTGGAGCACATCCAGAGGAGGCCACAAAAATGATCCAAGGGCTGGAGCACCTCTCCTGTGAAGCCAGGCTGAGAGGGTTGGTCTTGCTCAGCTTGGGGAAGGCTCCAGAGGGACCTTATAGTGACCTTCCAGTCCCTGATGAAAGGTGCCTGTAGGAAGCTGGGGAAGAACTGTGTCCGAGGACATGGAGCAGTAGGACGAGGGGTGATGGTTTTAATCTCAAAAAGGGGAGATTTAGGTTGGATGTTAGGAAAAAATACTTCAATATGAGGCTGGTGATGCACTGGTACAGGTTGCACAGAGAAAGGTGGTGGAGGTCCCATCCCTGGAGACATTCAAGGCTTGAATGGCTCTGAGCGACCTGATCTAGTGAAGATGTCCCTGCTCACTGCAGGGGGATTGAACTAGATGGGCTTTGAAGGTCCCTTCCAACTTTACACATTCTATGATTCTATGGTTCTATGAACATTTATAAGCTTGTTTTTGTACTGTCAATATTTTTATGCATACTGGAGATGGAGTCAGCATTGGATGGCTGAGAAATAATTTCAAAATAATAATAGTAATGATATTCATCATCATCTGATGTACTAAGATAGTTTCCCTAACTTTGGAAAATTCATTAGCTGTCTAAATAATCTGTTTTATAGAATTTGTAGTTTGTAGAGCAGCTCCAGTGCCCAGCCATGTACTAATGTCAATGTAATGTCCTAATGACCTGGGATAATGGAAGCAACCGCTTTAATTCAAAGTAACTATTGAATTCACATGATTTTTCCAGCTAAAACTCTGTGGACATGAATTTCCAGTCTGCCCCTCTGGGAGGCAGAGGCAGAATCTGTGTGCGCTAATGCCATTAAAAGTTAGAGTGAAGTTTTATGGGGGACAGAAATATCTGGATTCAAAGTACTTTGAGAACCCATACCTGCCAAGAAGTTGCCAAAAGTAAGCGACACGAACAGCAAACCAGTTTTAATTTTCTGTCCAGTCAAATCTTAGTATTTCACACTCAATTTTCCTTCCTCAGTAATCTAAATAATTTCCCACCTTGCTCATGATGAATGTCTTGCCAGTTCCTACTCAGTCCTTCCACTTCACACAACCTAATTAAAGAAAACATTCCATGATTGCCTATTTTTCCTCATGCATGACAACCTATTATTTTTTCTACCACCTGATTAGGGCTTTATTATCCTTGGATTTAGATTGATTTGCTGGGCACTTTAATAAAACACTACTTAGTTTGATTTAAAGGGCTACAGGTTTCAGTCATTCATAGAATTACTCTTCTATGTAACTCACAGTCGAAGTACTGTATAGTCTCTGTGAAAAGGGATGCCATGACATTAGCTGAAAGAAATGAGAATCACAGGTGGTGTTCCAGTTGTGTGTGCTGTTAATATTTCTGTTGTAAGCAGTCAGGAGAGGACGTTTTGCAATATAATTTGTCATGGGTGATAAATCTGTTTCATCATTTCTGTCAAGAATGGATCCCGTGTATTAAAACTACTATAAATATTTTCTCAAGATAAACCCAAACTTTCATATGATTAAATAATAATACGTTTATGATGACAAATTACATTTACTATGTGTTATCTGAAATGCGAGACAAAATTAGGTAGTTAAAGTTCAAATGGATGGAGATCAGTTTTGATTTAAAATCAAAGGAATTTTATTAAGCAAATGAGATTTCCATCATTATTTTGTTATATCTAACATTCTCTTCTTTCAGAAATATTACTTATGAGCTTAGATGATGATTTAAAAGAACCCCACAACCATACAACTGAGCTTATATTCTAGCAAAACTCACTCCAGTTAAAAAGTTCAGTAGTTAAATGCCACTGTTATTCCTCTCATTCTTGCTGGTGGCTTCGAGCCTTAGCAAGCCAAGGAGTGATCTGCAGCATGCTGTCCCTGCCCTGGTGAAGCAATGCTTTGGGATGCTCTCTGTGATGGTTGGAGAGCGCAGCAGGACTTTGCTGCGTCCCATCGTCACATGAAGATCAATAAAACAAGGTGGTGGATGGATATTGGCATATCAATGCTTGTTTTATTAAAAAAAACCCAAAAACCCCCATACTTGTTTCTGCTTTTTGCTGCTTTATGTGATGTCAGGAAACTTTTTTGGCATCCCTCAATGGAACAAAGCTTTCTTACCTAAAGATGCTGGCACCAACAGGTCACGCTGTAGGGCTTCAGCTTGCAGGAGAGGTGTGCTGTGTCTCACGCCAGCTGGTGAGCCAGGCTTAAATTTAAATCCACTTGATGATGGATTTAAATTTAGGCCTGACTTTATATCTTGCTGTGTAGGAAGCTTAATGCTTGGCACATAAGGTTTATTTATTATCAAAGTAACCTTTTACAGTGGGTATGAAATAGATGTGTGGCATGCTGCAGATCACGATGGGCTGCAACGCTATTGGTACCTGGCTTGGATGTGTTAGGCCAGCAGTACTAACACACCTATAGATGGACAACAACAATAACTATGTGAGCTGTGGAAAAATCTTGGATCCTGTGCTGCAGTTAGAAACTTGCTCAAAGGGAATCATGTGAGAAAAAAACCTCATTTTGTACCCACATGCTGTGAAATTGCTTCATCCTCCCGGTGCGGGATCGCTCCAGCCATGGAACAGCATCCATTTGTGACTGCAAAATGGGACAAAAGAGACTGTAGTCTTCTCTTTTTCTGGGATACACAGAATATGTCTTCTGCTATTTCTGATCCAGGTGTGTGTGGATGCACCTTACGCTCCTCATAGTCCCAGTAAATCTGTTAATATAATTACTCACGTGCTTACATTTAATCACTTCTGCAGCTGGAGAGTAGAAGGAGCTTCCTTGAATGGGAAATAATTTTACTTTGTGGTCAGTTTACTAGTTTCCCTGTTCTTTAGGTACTGTAAGAAGTGGAGGAGAAGGGGTTTGTGTTTGCAGGAAAGCAGGCTGCAGGGAGGGTTATAGTGAAAATAAACAAAAGGATCATATAAAAGCCAAGTTGTAGTGCTAAAGAGGCTTAATAGCTATAAACTGGTAGCCATTAGCTTCTAATTACTCTCAAATAATTACTGAATAGAATAGTAAAGGTTATTAACTTACTTTAATATTCAACATAAAACATTGCTTCCAACAATAATTTACTGTTTGTTCAGCTTTAATATATACAGATGTAAAACTCGGGCTGCTCCATAAGCATCCTTAATAAATGCAATTATTGTCAGAGTTGTGTGGAGGAGATCTATACGCTACGTGCTCCTACTCTGCTTGAACTGAAGTTAAACTACTAGTCTGTTTACTCTGGAGGCAAACTGAAATATCGAAAAAGAAATCTCACACCACCAAAACCCACCCAAATGGGAGGAGAATCAGGGTTAGATGTGTGAGTGTGGTTCTGTTTTCCAGAAGCTGGGAGTGCTGGTAGAGCTCAGCTACACCTGCTGTGGGCAGAGCTGGGATTTCATGTGTCACCAGCATTTCTGTTGGCAGTTCTGAGGTAGTGGTGGGTACATAGATACTGTCAGAAGGAGCTGGTTCAGTTGTCCTGACTTAGTGGCCTCATTTCTATTGGGTCACCTTCTTAGGAGAGTCTGTACAAATCTCTGCTCCCTACTTGAGCCTTTTTTTTTTTTCCTTTTCTCTCCTGAAGGAAAAGGGTTTGGGTTTTGATGTACCAGGAGTAAGAGTCTATTATATCTTTAGGGCATCAACGTAATACCCAGAAAAATTTGTAAAACTTCCAAGCCCCCAAAGGAGGGCTTTATATATAACAAATACAGATTTCCCCTCAAATATCCAGTTGTAATTTTCTTTCTCTGTATTTTTGCCTCAGAACCATGGAATAGCCAATCCTGTGGTGCCATAGCTGTCGAATAATGGAGCATCAAATAACAATACCTTTTTTTTAATGCTGCCTCTCTTATGCTGCTCACCTTTTTACAGCCTTTTAAACCACTCTGGTTTGTGCATTATGTTTTTTTAATTTCCATTCCGATGCACATCATCCAGTCTATTTCTGGGTTACTTTACATTTCTTTTTAAACATTTAGATTTCTACCAGAACAGTGTTTCCAACCGTTTCTCAGTTTGCCAGCTGCCTCTAGAAGGTAAATGTCTAATAGATTGCTGTATTGTCCCTGTGTATGACTTGGTTACATCCCTCAGTCTTTACAGTAACAGCCTCTTTTTCCTGCGTTTTCTATTTTCACTTTCAACTAAAAGCATGGAGTCTATTTTGATGTATCTGTTGTGCCAACGTGGAGTGGTGTGGATGAAGGAGGATGGAGCACTGTAGCTTTATTGTATTAGCAGAATAGACAGGGGCAATTCAGAAATGATTTCTTTCTCCTCTGCCCTGTCATCCAAGCCCTGGTCCTTCACCTCGTCGTCACGTAGTGGAAGTATATCCCTTCAGCTTATGGGCTGCCTGTTTGGTGTGAATTTACATTTTATTCCTTTGATAAGGCGATTTTGCTGTAGATGAAGAGATGCTTTTATTAATCCTGACTGCCCTAAGCAGCCAAACTTGGAGAGGTTAACTCCTCATTTGCCTAGGCGAAAAGGCACCCCTCAGGCAAGTTCAGGTGTGTGTGTATCCCTTGCACGTTCAGTCACACACCTTCCATCCCCCAGTTCTGCTTTTAATTCATGCAGGAGGATTCCCACACCAGGGCTGAGGGAGAGGGAAGTGGGGAGACAGAAAAAGGGGCTACTGGAGCTGGTTGCCAGCCCTCCTCAGTGTCTCCCGTTATGCGCTTAGCATGCATGAATCTTGTTTCCTTTGATTTCGCCTGAGAGGGCGAATGGCTAACTTTTTGCTTTTCTATTGGTAATAATGAAGCTTTCCTGATGTGGACAATTAACGACTTTTTGTTCTTGGGAAATTATCTAGGTGTGTCACTCAGCAGCCTGCACAGCTGCAGCACCAGCCAGCCCCGTGCCAAAGGCGCCTCGGCTCATGCGTGAAGAGAATCCGCGAGGCCTGTACTTAGCAGGGCTTTATTAAATTTCGCATTTCTGGTGCCTTCTTTTTTTTATTTTTAATTTTTATTCTTTATTCTTTCCCTCCAAACTCCCCCCCACTCCCAAATCCACCCTTCCGCAGTTTCAACTCGCTCACACAAGCGTGCGCCGAGCAGGAGACAGATAGGCAGAGCGAGAGGGCAATCACGGCGCGAGACGATGAGATGGGGATCTTCAGTTCTGCTGGAGCCCAGGATGCTCTTATTCCTTTTAACAGCCCAAGATTTATCACTGGGCTCGCTTTTTTTACAAGTATTGTTTGTCATTGAAAGAACTCCAAAGAACCCTTCTTTTCTTTTAAAGATTCATGGCAGCAGGCAGGTTTTGGCCTCTAAACCTATTTTAGAAGTGGGCAGCGAGACCAAAATCTACATTTAAGCTTTATGTAATATTATATATTCATAACCCAATCTTTCCTTCCTTCAGCACTGGCTAAATACACTGTTTTCGGTGCTCTACCATTTTTAAACCTCACCGTTGGAGATAATCACCCAAATACATAATAACCACATCATACAAGTACAAGAAAATATGTTTGAAATTTCCTTTTTATTGTAATGTAAGATAGTGCTTCCAAAATCCCAAACTGAATTGCTTTTCAGTAGATAAGCATCAAAAAATACATTTCCTGCTTTCGGTGAAGGTGCAATAAGGTGCTGTATCAGTGTAATAGTTCAGAATGATATGCTCTAGTAGTATTTTGATGAATTACATGATTATAGCTAAAATGAACACTTTCATCATGCCTGAATTAATAATGGTGATATGATTTGGCAAGTACTCCTGCAGTGTTCTTTAACTCATCACTTCAGAAGACAGAGTTTTAGAGCCCATCCTTTGTCTCAGGGAAACACAGGGATCCTTTACAGCTTAAAAACACAAGAAGCAGGAGAAATGTGACAGCTTTAAAAGGGGAAAAAAAAAAAAAAAAGGAACTAAAGCATGCATACCTTCTCAAGCTCATCATGGCTTAATTGGTTTATTTTTCACTGCCTTATTCCAGTGTCTGTTGCACCTATGGCTGTCAGAAAGGAAAAGATCGGTATTTTTTTGGTGGGAGAAGAGGTTTGGGGTGTTTTATTTCAATTTGCTTTTCCAAATGATTCATCCAAAGAGGACACCACTATCTCTTAAACCACTGCTTTTACTTTGGAACTTGGGGCATCACTTCATTCATTTCTCCATCTTCCACGTCAGTTAACACCTGCCCCAACCCACAGCAGGGCTTTACCTACCCTGAATGAAGCTGTGCATTGGTGTGCTCATCCCTGGCTCCTCTGGGCGGTCCAGCCACGCACAGGAAAATTTCCCATGCTGGGGACATCCACAGTACTTCCCATGCATTGGAAGGTTGGTGAGAAAAACCTGCACTGCTGCTGCCACTGTAACATTATTTGGCTGGTAATAAATGAAGGCTCTCAGTCTTTACTGCTGTCTTCTAGCACCTTTAATGAGAATTAATTTTACTTGAAATGATAATAATAATAATAATAATCAATCTGGTGTAGATCAGAAATGTAAACTTTTGCGGGCTATTGTGAAAAATGGTGATGCACAGTGCATGAAAAACATCTGGAGCAGATGTTTCTGTAATTACCATGCACTTGATTATACTGTGCTCACTGGCCTCCCCTTGAAGTGATGGTACAAGCTTGCACTGGTGCGCTGAACTGGAAGGAAGGACACGGTGTCTGGGGGAAGACCTGTCCTCTTTGTTTTCTGAAGTGCTGACTGCCCATTGGATTTTGGCTCTTGGTTAATTATTGTCTTCTGTGTTTGTATCAAACAGTAATTTTATGCCATGGAATATCTTGAGTCTGCTGGTGCAGAAAGCCAAGCAAACACACGCAGAATATTTTCTGGACCCAAGCTATGGGAAAAGTAATATTTAGGAATATATTATGGGGCTTTGAATCATTATATTGGATAATATTATGAACAATTGCACACAGAATCCCAGAACATCAGGAGTTGGAAGGGACCTCGAAAGATCATGTAGTCCAACCCCCCTGGCAGAGCAGGGTCACCCAGACTAAATCACACAGGAACGTGTCCAGGTGGGTTTGAATGTCTCCAGAGAAGGAGACTCCCCAGCCTCTCTGGGCAGCCTGTCCCAGGGCTCTGTCTCCCTCACAGTGACAAAGTTCCTCCTGACATTCACATAGAACAATGCAGGAGTATGTGATGTATCTTTCTGTTTGAAGAGTATTATAGTTGCAGGTAAAAACGTATGAAAGACTTGAGGGGCCTGAGAAGGTCACCTCAAAGGAGAGGAGAGGAAGGTTAGCTCAAGAGTACTTTATGTGTGTTGTGCCCTGTGCTGTTAGATCTCTGAGCATAACACCTGTGTTGGGCCGTGGTTGGTATTGACAAGCACCAGGTTTCTAGTCACTGCTTAAGTATCTGTCCAAACCTCAAGCAGATACTTGGCAGAACAAGATTAAGCCATGTGGATGCTTAGTGAGATACAGTTTGTTGCTTACACTCACATAGAGGTTTACCAAAACAAGGCAAATCTTTATAACAAATTAAGTGGGATGCTAAAGAGGATGCCAGCCAAAAATCAAGCACCTCTCTTTCCCTCACCACAATGAAAAGCAGTTAACAACATTTTTGGTTTCTTGGTAGGACAGCAGCAAGCCAGGTGGATGGCTTGCTCCCTTACATTACTACCCCTTTGGAAATGTGTGCCTGGCTTCTGCCCTTACCCTGTGCTGGGTAGGGAAACATCATACAGACTGCATGGTCATGTTTGTGGTCCATAGAAGCTAAATGACTGAGCTGTTTGGGGGGGGGAGGGGTTGTTTTTGGTTGGTTTTGGGGTTGGTTTTTTTTGTTTTGGTGTGGGATAGATGACTTTGAGCACTCTAGTAATGTAAAATTTGGTAATAGCTTGTGTATAGAGGCCCAGCCCCAGTTTTAGCTCCTGTTCTAATGAAACAAATTGAAATTCTTAATTGAATTTTCCTATGGAAATACCAGCAATGGAAATTACAGTGTCACTAGAAGAAGAGAGGTGGTGGGGTGGGGAAAGTCCATTTTACAAGCCTGAGGATGGTAATTTATAAATAAACTAAAACTGGGAAGCCTTAACAAGAATTCCCAATGGAATCTGAGATTAATAGCCTTTACTTTTAAGCTGATACAATAAATCTTGCAGCTATGCATCCACAACAGAAATAACAGAAACCAGACCAAGTTAGAGTACTTATGGGGGAGTTGGAGAGAAACATGCCCTTACTTTAATTAAAAGTATATGGTGATTTTCTGCTATTCCAAAGTCAACAAGTCATTGCTGCCAACTTGCTGCCAACTCACTGCCAACCAATCTGCTCTAAAGAAGGGTTTTTTGGTTGGACTCTTTGCCCAAAAGCAATGCAGCATTGCCAGAGCTTCAAAATCTTCTTGGGAATTTTTAATATTCATTTTGAGAGCTGGTCTTTAGACCCTAGTGCTGTAATTACATGACAATGTCTGATCTCCTGTGGTCTTGTGAACTGAAGTGGCCTAAAAGGAATTCTGAGCCTCCCATATTAATTATTTTTACAATACTGTGATTTTTGAGAAGATACCGTCAAAAATTTGTCTAGATGTCTAGTGAGTTTCTGCAGTGTCAGTGATGACTGAGAAGAGAGTGAGATGTGATGTCCTCTAGCACATGATGTCTGGAGGGCAGGACAGGATGCAAGCAGGACCTTAACTGTGTGCAGAGGCATAAGCAAAATGATCTAATCTCATACATGTGTTGCACACCAGTAATAGGAACTAGGGATTTTCATAGGCTCATATTGTTGCCAACACCCTACATTCAATGATCCTTAGCTAGGTAAAAATCATCTTTAACTTGGGATATGAGGCCAATGTGTGCTGATTTTTACTTTCAGAGTATTGAGATTGAGACTGATTTTCTCAACAGTGATCAGGGCCTGGGTTTCAGCCTCATTTCTTCAGAGATAGCAGCATTTTGTGCACTCTTGCTATTTAAGTCACAGTAATGTAAGAAAGAATTACCTTTAGGGTTTTTTCCACAGTCATGAGGAGGAGCACTGATAAATCTACTACAAACTTTGTATTTCTGTCCTAGCCTTTGTCATCCTAGAAGGATTTGGCTGGGAACATACAGGTTTTTATTATGGATTTTTTTTCCCCTTTTTCTTGTTTCCTGCAGAGAGAAGTCTTCTTGCATCTACACAATGGATGAGTTTTAAATGGCAGTTGGTCCTTCAAAAACCTGTAAACACTAAGCCCCAAAGTTAAGCCAAGATATTCCCTTGTCTCATGAATGATGACTGAGATTAAGAAATCTCTTCAGATGCTTTTGAGGTAAGAACCACTGTCCTACATATGCCTTTCCAGCACTAAATGAGTTAGGTAGAAGATAGTTTTCAAAATTAAAGCCTAATGTCAAAATAGTTTAGAAGTGTTAGTTTTATAAAACCAATGGACATAGTTGTTCCTCAAAGCAGGGGGATACATCATGACTTAGATTTGGTAAATATTTATATCTCTATATTGAAATTTGAATTTATTTGGCAATCTCTGTGGCCAGGCAGATAAATACACCTATCAAATACATGTATCTGATCAGTCCCCTGAAAATAACTTAAGCATAATGCCTTTGAACAGAGCTGTAGAGCAAAGACATTCCTACCATGAACTTAAGAGGGAGCTGACCAGAAGGTAGAATTTGTCCTGTTACTCACATGTGAAATCTCTGTTCAGACAAACCACAGTAATACTGTGTATTTTTCCCCAGTTTCCTGCTGATTGCTCGGGGTCATGTGGCCAGTTTCAATTGCCTCTGATTACATCAACTCCAAAATAACCATGAAAAAAAAGAAAAACTTCCTTACAGAGAAATCTTACCTGCCTTTTGGGTGTTTTCTGCATTGTAAATGCTGTGAATGTGCATGGAGTATGTACAGATCTCCAGTGCTGCTCAGATTTAAAGATCTGTACCAGGGGAGCTATGCCAAGGCTTTTTCTTCTTTTTTTTTTTTCTTATAAATTTTATAACAGTAAGAGAAAAATGTCACAGTGTGTAGTCTTAGGTCCATTCCTGAACCAGAGCAAAGTGAGAAACCCCCAAAGTCAACGGCTGGGTTGACTTGTGCTTTCTGGAATGTGAAAACATCTGACCAAAATTGTATTAACTGAAGATTAAGTGGAAAAAAAAAGAAGAAATTTCACCCTTTCCCCCAGCACAACCCTGCCAGGAGCCAGCATTACTCCATTGTCATGCACTCAGCTGTAATTGCCCATCTAAGGGGAGGCGAGCTCGGAGATTAACATCACGGTTCTTAAACCATAGGCTACATATGCCAGACCGCTGCGCGTTGTGTCAAGCCACTTAGGCATGAACCATCAGTGTACAGAGTGTTACTAAACACTCTTATTTTTAGGTCACGCAGATGCAGATCATCCTGAATCATCCTCCCCCCTCTACTCTGCCTTGGTCAGGCCCCACCTGGAGTATTGTGTCCAGTTCTGGGCTCCCTGGGATAAAAAAACACAGGGATCTTCTGGAGAGAGTCCAGAGGAGGGACACAGAGATGATGAAGGGCCTGGAGCATCTCCCCTGTGAGGAAAGGCAGAGTGAGCTGGGGCTTTTCAGCCTGGAGAAGAGAAGACTTAGGGGGGACCTAATTAATGTGGAACTGTTGGAGAGGGGTCAGAGGAGGGCCACAAGGATGATTAGAAGGCTGGAGCAGCTGCCCTACAAAGAGAGGCTGAGGGAGCTGGGCTGGGTCAGCCTGGAGAAGAGAAGGCTGTGGGGGGACCTCATTGCAGCCTGCCAGTACCTGAAGGGAACTTACAAGCAGGAGGGGATTAAACTTTTTAAAAGGGTAGATAATGGCAGGACAAGGGGGAATGGACTAAAGCTAAAGGAGGGAAGGTTTAGATTAGATATTAGGGGGAAGTTTTTTCCAGAGAGAGTGGTGAGGGGCTGGAACAGGCTGCCCAGAGGAGTAATGGAAGCCCCGTCCCTGGAAGTGTTCAAGGCCAGGTTGGATGGGGCCCTGGGCAACCTTGTGTAGATCCAGACCTGGAGGTTGGTAGCCCTGCCTGTGGCAGGGGGGTTGGAGCTCTATGATCCTTGGGGTCCCTTCCAACCCAGCCCATTCTATGATTCTATCAATGTCTATAAATATCTTAAGTATGGGATGCAGGGGGAAATGGCCAGCCCCTTTTCAGTGTCTGTGGGGACAGGACAAGGGGCAATGGCTGCAAGTTGGAGCATAGGAAGTTCCACGCCAACATGGGGAAGAACTTTTCCCCAGTGAGGGTGAGGGAGCCCTGGGACAGGCTGCCCAGGGGGTGTGGAGTCTCCTTCTCTGGAGAGATTCAAGTCCCGTCTGGACGCCGACCTGTGCAATATGAGCTGGGGGCCCTGCTTTGGCAGGGGAGTTGGACCCAATGAGCTCTTGAGGTCCCTTCCAACCCCTATGATTCTGTGATTCTGTGATTCTCTGATTTGTCTGGACGTTTCCTGTGTGCTGCATCTCACTGTGATTTGGGTTGGGTTTTTCTTTTTAAAGGCGATACAAGCAATAATATGAAGCTCACTTATGAGGCCTGCATAAAATGGTGTATAACAACCAAGTACAGTAAATTAAACATGATACTCATTACATAAATACAATTATATTTATCAGCCTTTTATAACCACACAAAGCATTTACCAGTAAGAGTTGTTTTGGAGTAGATAATTCCCAATTAACTTTTACTACTTTATTTTTGCTAATTTAGTTAGATTTAATTTTTCAAATAAAATAAAAAAAAAAGAGGAGAGCTGTATCAAATGGCATCTCTAACTATTACACTGGAGATGAGATATAATTAAAATGCTATGTATATGGAATTGCAACTGATGGGAACCTCAGCTTAAACTCTTATTTTTGTCTTTATTTGATTGTTGCCTGTACTGCACAGATAACATGATTGAATTGCAGGATGGCTGTGTGCCCACAGTGCCAGCACCAGGAGCTTGGAGAAGAGAAAGAAGGGAAGAGCTTGAAAGAAAAATTACCTGGAAAATCAAATCAGACAAGATCTGGCCTTAAACGTGGTAAGGAATCCTGTGAGGAGACCATACTAATTTCTTTTGCAAAGCTGGTTATGTCTTGTGGGGTTGGGCATGGGGAATGGTGGGCTTCTGTGGGTCCAAGGTGAGAGTGGCATTGATGCATAGGTGGCTTTCTGCACTGTAGGTGCAAAGTGACTCGTGCATGAGTTGCTCACCAGCCTGTTAATAAAAGTTGTGGTTCTGCTGCCCCATTTGCTACCACACCTAAGTACCACAGAAATCTTGGGACTGGGTGAAGAAGACTGTCTAAAATTGCCACCAAGACTCAAAGTTAGAGTCACAGGATCATTGTGTTGTTTTGGTTGGAAAGGACCTTTAAAATCATCAAGTCCAACCCTTAAGGTAACACTCCCAAGTCCAGCCACTAAACCATGTTCCTAAGCACCAAATCTACAGGTTAAGAGCATAAACACCTTGAGAGCATTCAAGCCAATGGTTCAAGGCAAGCTGGGTCAAGCCAATCACTGGGAAGGACACTTTTCAGCTCCTCATCTTCTGAAGAGTAATGGTCAGAGACAGGGTCTCTCTTGGGGTAAGGAATACACAAGGAATCCATTGAGAAATTTCATCAGGTTTGTTGTAGTTTTTAAAGAAATCCCTCAAAGTAAAAAGGACGATTCTGAAAAGGTTTCCTACCTAGCTTTTGCTTTCCTGGTTTTTATTTTGTCTTGAGATGTAGGGCTTAAAATCTATGGTTGAAGCTGGGGGTGCTGGATTTAGCCATTGAAATCCTACTACAGACACGCTGTGGCTCTGTTTCCCATCTCTAGGCCAGGAAAGGACAGACCAGGCTCCCAAATATCCCTCCCTTAACAGGGATAACATTAAACATGTTGATGACTGTTTAAGGCCACCAGTGTGGTTTCACAGGCTTTGGTTCAGGACTTGGCTGGGAGGTCAGGGGGGAGGGGGGTGTCTCTGCACCCCAGGACGTGAGGTAGTCACGCTCAGTGATTTGTCACAGGGGGAGGTGTGGTGGAAACAGGCAGGATTATTAAACTGAACCTCTCTTAATTTCATCTGTCGCTAATAATTAAAATGTAAATGCAGTCTTGCTAATAGTGGTTCAGACAATATGATCTTAAAATGAAACAAATGTGAACTCCAAGTGTTCGACACCGCTCGAAGACAAGAATTAATGTGTTTCACTGGAGAAGAGGGGGGGGGAGGCTTTGCTGATGGTAAATATCAGAGCTATCTTTCTAAAGGCAAAGACAGTTACAGACCCACTGTTCATTACTTTAGATGTGTCACATTTGCTAGTATGACAAGATGTATTATGGCCGAGGTATTTTACAGATGGAGAGAAATATCCATGTAAGTTGTTTATTTGATTTTTTTCAATATTTTTCTTTTCTTCTTTCCACTCTCCTGTCCAACCTTGGGATAATGGAATTATTTTATGCCTTCTGCACTATCATCAGGCTTTGGATGGCTGCACAAAGGCCACTGGCAACAGAATAAGATGGCTGTAAAAAAATGCAAAAAATTGGGATAGGGGAAAAAAAAAAAAAGGTACAACCAATAACTTGCCCTTAAATTTAAAAGGAACTAAATGAGGAACTTCTGGACAATTTATCTTGCTGTTTACAGATAACAAGTCACTTTGTTTTTATGTGCTCAGTCTAGTATTCCATAATTTATTTGAAAGAAGATGAGAAATAATGTAGATAAATGATGAAGTGTCAGGGTCTGACGCTCTTAAATGAAGCTATTATGGTCAAAGAGAAAACGTAAAACCTGCGGCTCATTATGAGAGCGTTCTACTTGTCAGTTAAGTGAAAAGGCCTGGAATGATTTCCAGTTTATTTGTCATTGCAGTTATTAAAGCTGTCTTTTTGGTGCCATGAAAATGAATTGAAGACTTTATTCGAAGTAAATTTGTACTAAAGCTTTCAGATGTATCTTATGTGAGTTCAGTGAGGCAAGAAAACAGCTTAAAAGCTGAAATATTACAAGAAGGCGACTACCGAAGTCCTGAAACACGCAAGAATATAAAGTCTGAGGAAGTTACACAAATAAATGAAGTATTTCATCTCTTGGGAAATAAAGCTTAGTTTTACTATATTGTACACTTAGACAAAGAAATCAGCCCTTGTTAGTGGCAGCAAAATATTGTCTTTCACGGACTTGTGCCTGGTGCTTACTTTTATATCAAGCTATTAATTTTGGGACAAGTTTATCAGAGAAGTGGGGCTTCTCTCTTCCAGTCTGCAGGGAGTATCTTTAGAAATACTATCTCTGAGTCGAAGAGTAGATGTAGAACCAATGACAAGATTAGGGCTTTCGTGGTCATCGTGACTAACGTGGTTCAACAGCAAGACAAAACGATGCATGGGAGATAACGGGGTTGGTGAGACCAGCCCAGGAGGATCAGATTCCTTACTTGAATGACCAGTCTCCAAAGCAGCACGTTCTGACTACAGGGAGCAGGAGGCATTATGGACGTTTTTATCCCTCTTGAAATGGTCTTAAAATACTTCCTGAACCTTGTGTAGCTCGAAGGTTAGTGTAAAATTTTAGTTCACTGCCAACTGAAATCAAGTTAGCCCCACTACTGAGGTGGTCGTTGACACTTACTTTATTGCAATCCCTTCTTCAGATTATTTCTACTGAACTGTAAATCTGGAATTTATGTAGAGAAGATTGATAGGTTTATTTTATTCTGTTTTGTCTATAGCTTTGGATTTCTTTTCTAGTAGTCATGTTTCCCACTACTGCTTCATATTTGCCAAGACAAATTAGTGTAGTTATACTAGGTTTGGACTGTCCAAAAGGAAATTAAGAGTCTTTTTTATTTTAAATTGAAAGCTGTAGGAGCACTAAACTGAATGCTTAACTCCAAGCTCCAGCAGTCTTACAGCAGTATAGTTGACACTTTATTGCAGATATTACAAATGTTATGACATGTCTTCAGGGTCAAGTTAAAAACAAAAAGGGTTCCACATTCTCATCAGAAGTAATCTGTCAGTTTTGTCATCAGATATTATAGCAGCCCTCAGTAGCAGTGTCACAGTCAAGGGTTTATCAGGCTCGGTGGTATATGTATACATACACTGATTTCCAGGGCTTTATATCTGCAATAAAAATTCCCTCTGGGCTAAAACTTGGCATTCATAGCCCAAAGGGATTTCTTTAATTAAAAAAAATATCAGTGAAGGTTTTCTTGAATGATAAGAGGAAAAAAAAAAAAAAAAAAAAAGAAATCCATTCTGCATTTTAAAAATACTTTAATTCTTCTAAACTGGCAGACTTCTAATATTTAAGCAGCCAACTCTCTTTACATAAGAGACCATTAAAAAGGACAACCCAGGAAGGGGATAGGTGGCGAAGTAGACAAGTGCTTTGTGCTCATCGTGAGTATAAGTGTTGAGCATTTGATGAGATGTATAATTAGCCACACATTTCGAAAGCTCTTGGTGTCTCTTTCTATTGAAACTGTGCATGAGGGAATTAGGATGTCTGATGCACAAATATAAATCATTTCTTCCTCACCACCCTCTGGAATGGTCCTGCAGATCAGGGCTGATATGGTGTAAGCTGCTGGGATCAAGGCAGCCCTTCTGATGTACATGTTACATCTGCTCTGTGTAGAAACATGGGACTTTGTCTTCTACAGCTGCTGGTCTGGGGGGTTTTTCCTCCTGTCTTCCATTATGGCAGCAACTAAAAGGTGCAAAGCACAGCAGGGATGTGCAGAGGGAAATGTGGAAAAGAAAATATCAGCCCCCCCCCCAAAAAAAACCTTCCCATACAAATGATGGTGATGGAAAGGAGGGTGCAAGAGCTGACAGGCACAGTGCTGGTTAACAGCGTTAACCCTGAGTGCTCGTTTATTGCTAGGTGGTGTGGTAGGGGTGGACTTTGAGTAATTGGTGAGGAAATTAAGAGCAACATATTAGATACAGAGATGTTTGCACTAAAAAGTGATGAAAGCCTAACTCTCATCACTTTAAAAACTCCATCCTTAAGCCTTATGCTTGGATGCCAAAGCCGAACTGATGAGCATGTGCAAGTGCTTTGTGTAATAGTGTGCTGTATACTGCAGGTACCACCTGCTCCTGTTTATAGTCTGGGGCTCAGGGACCATGATAACAAACAGGGAATATTAAAGAGTCACTGGGGTTCCCCATAAACCCCTGGTAAACCAGCAGAAAACAGGCACTGCTGTGTAACAGGAAGGGGGGAACACGGCTATGGTGTAGGCTTGCAGGTTACTGCATCATAATTTATTTGACTTCCTAAGGGGAAAGTAAAAGTGTGTGAGTAAAGAAAACCAGCTCTGGGAGTGTTCCCTGCTATGTCCATGGGGAAATTGTCCTCAAACAAACCTGCCTACGCTCCCATAGCACTCCCATGGTGGCCAACCTGTGGAGGGGAAGGCACAAGTAAGGCTTGTCCCCCAGAAGAGGGAAGAGTATAAATGGGCTCTGGGAAGATGCTTCCTGTTCTCCATGTCTGAATTCTCCACATCTGAAGTCAGTCCTGAGTTAGCACCATCCCTTTGCCACCTGGAGCTGCTTCTGAGTCATCAAGGGAGTGGTAGGGAATGAGATTGGTGCCAAGGGTATTCAAATTTGGGGATGGTGTATTTAATCCCTTTTTATTATGGTTTTAGGGTTTTTTTTTAATTTGTGTCTGATGAATCTTTTGTTTGTTATCAAGAATTTAGTTATTTACTTTGCTGGAACACAAATTCTTCTCAGTTTTGCCTTCTTTCTAGTGGTCAATGTGTACTTGCAGGACTCTGACCAGTGCAAGGCACCTCCAGCTTGGAGGATTCAGAAGTGTATTTTTTTCCTTGCCAGTCTCCAAGAGTTATGAGCTGGAAGTACCAAGATGCAAGATAAAGATGTTACTGAGGAGTTACTTGCTGCCTGGTAAGGAGCAATGTTGGGGAGACAACACCTAATCCTGGGTGAGCCTCTTTATCACAGGTAGCTAGGGGTGATCTGGGTTTTGCACCTTGTGAGTTAGAATATTCTCAACATTAAACTGTAGAGAATAAACATTATAGACCTACAGTGTCCACATCATGCTTATTTTTCACATCTGCTTTTGCATTTTTAAAACATTCCCAATTCTTAGTGCCTGTGCTCTGGAAGTCCAGAGAAATCTATGGAGAAGAAGAGACCCATTGCCTGTCAGCCACAAAATTGGTTCCTCTGCCAGTACAGACACTGATGTGAGCGAGGTAAACTCTTTTCACTGACCACCCTAACTTATCTCCTCCTGCCCTGCAGTGCAAATTCCTGTACTGCAGCCATTGGACATCACTGGAAATGTGCAATATTCCCTAAGCCTTCCTGAGAAGTTCAGTGTGAAGGATGCTGTTAGAAGAAGATGGGGAATATCTGAGTTGCAGAAGAGTCTCATAGTTAAAAATCTGTATTGCTTTTCTTTCTGCTGCAGCTGATGTACAGATCAACACCCTTCTGTGGCATTTCAGCAGACTTCCCCCTTCTGCATCAGGGCTGACAGGGATAAGTTAGATGGCCTGTACTGGGACATGACACTGGTGAGATGGAAGGACTGGTTCAAGGGAAGAAAGTGGTTTCGGTAGAGGCCTGTAAATGCAAATCTAAGTACTCTTTTTAGTAACTTTGGTCTGTTATTACAGCCTGAAGGACGTTCATTGAATTAATAATTGAGCTCCTCATCTTCAAGTTGCTCTCAGTATGAACTTTTAAGAGTCAGAAATGACCAGGACTGTATTTTATGATGCAGATGAGAGTCAGAAAAGGCAGCATCATCAAAAAAGCTGCAACTTTTTCCCAAAAACATATGCCTACTTTGTAAAGTTTCATTAGGTGCAGTATGCTAATTAAATCCAGAGAGAAAGAGAGCAAAATCCACATTAGAAGAATTGGTATTAAATAGCCACCACAATCTTGTAGCTGTAACGAGACAGTGAAGAGGTGATAATTACATTTCAGACAAACTACTTATTGCTCAGGGTAATTTTTGGCAGTCTTTCCACTTGCACATGCTGTAATGTGAAGGAAAAAACCTGTGCCCAGGTCCTTTAGATAGATTATATAGATTAGATATTAGGGGGAAGTTTTTTACAGAGAGAGTGGTGAGGTGCTGGAACAGGCTGCCCAGAGAAGTAGTGGATGCCCCGTCCCTGGAAGTGTTCAAGGCCAGGTTGGCTGGGGCCCTGGGCAACCTTGTGTAGCTCCAGGCCTGGAGGTTGGTGGCCCTGCCTGTGGCAGGGGGGTGGAGCTCTATGATCCTTGGGGTCCCTTCCAACCCAGACCATTCTATGATTCCCACCCAGAGGGAACTTCCCTGGGAGCATATTGGACCAGTGCTGAGACCAGCATCCTGGGCAGCAGCCGGGGCACTACCTCCCTTGGCAGCTGCGCGTTCCTGTGCTCTGGGCAAGTTATTTATCCCCTTTCTGCTCCGTTTTCCAGTCTGCAAAACTGTAGTGGCAACAGTTAACCTGCTGAGATTTTAAAGATCATAACCCACAGAAGCATCAATAAAGCACTTTGGATTTTCTGGGTGGAACCTGCAGCCGAAGTGCAAAACATTCATGATTTTATTTATTATTCCTCCTCCCTTACGTTTTCTTTAACAGTTTAGGTGGTTAGCAACTGGCTTTGGTTGTGCTCTGGTTTAGCCACGCTCCTGTTTTCTTTCCCCCTGTGCTTTATCTGGTGTGTTGTGGTTCATGAGCTCATAGCGTTTGCTCTGTAATCACTGACGTTACTCGACTCAAAGCCTCTTTGAATGGTTTGCTCTGTGCACCAGCTGCGTGCCAACAGAGCACTTTTGTCTCACATCTCTCAAGGGGTAAACACTTGTGTCTTCAGAGTGCAGAAAGGCAAAAGATATTAATTTCTGAGCCTTTAGTGGCTGCCACCCACCTGGGTGAACGTTTTGGGCTGTAAATCTAACGCCGATGGTGAGGAAGACGTATTCACACACTCTGTAATGCACAATAGTGGATAAATCCTCATCTGTTGATATGATTAGAGTACAGATAAGCTCTAAAAGACACGTATGCCTTGTGATTATCAGGCTTTTCTTCTGGATGGGGTGCTGAATATCTCTGTGTGGGGAGTAAGAAAGATGTGCTCAGCACCAACCTTCGCTGTGGTGCTCTTGGTTTGAGCCAGTGCCTGGAGTTGGAAAGATTTCCATTGACTTTGTGTGCTGTGAGACTGGGAGCAGTCTGACTGCACAATATTAACAACCCAGATGCTGAGGAGCAGGGTCAAGAATGATTTTTTCATTGTGTTCAATGATGTCATCAGAGATGGGACATAACAATTTGTTGTGTTGAGTTTTGGTTGTTTTTTAAGCTCCTGCTGTTGAATGAAAGCTGAATATAAGCATGTTTACCTTGTTGTAGAGGAGGAAAATGATGCAGTAGTTCAGAGTAAAGAAATAATAGCATGGGTAGCCTGTGAAACTCTTATGCTGGAAAATGGGGAGAAAATGATGTTGCTGATCATCTGCCTTTGATGGTATTTAGAAAAATTAAAATCATTGTTAGTCTGCAAAATCCTTAGCTAAATGGACTGAATTCAGCTGTGAAAGGACAGGGGGTGTCACAGCGTCCCAGGCTGGTTTGGGGGGGAAAGGACCTCAGAACACCCCCCAGTGAGTCCCCCCGCCATGGGCAGGGACACCCTCCACCAGCCCAGGGTGCCCAAAGCCACATCCAACCTGGCCTTGAACCCTGCCAGGGATCCAGGGACAGCCCCAGCTTCTCTGAGCACCCTTGGTAGCCAAAGCAACGTTCTGGGGACTGAGAAATTGTGATTTTGATTTTTTTCTCTCCCACGCTCCGTGGACAGAAATACCTTCTGAAAGGAACATTGCAGCTGGTTCTCTCTGAGGTGTTAGTGCAGGCTTGTGGGGCTTTTTTTGGGGGTGTGTGCTGCTTCAGCCAGCTTTAAACACCCTGGTGCAGCTTTTTGTGTGAACAGGGTGGGGAAGCTGCCCCTTCCCAAGACGGTCTCCAGCTCCTTTCCACCATCAGCTCTTTCTTAGACATGCCTTTCACACCACTTCCATTGCATGGGTACACAGGTATCATTAAAAATAGAAGTAAAAGTGCTATTTAAGAATTTCTTGCCTTCAAAAGTTCCTTTTCTGTGATCTTTTTTCTTTGCATTGAAAAATTAATCAGTGAAATAGGTGGCATAATCTAGCTGTGGCTGTGTCCCTGTAAAGTAGTTTTGCAATGTAAAAATGTAATATTTTTGTTTCAAAAGTCCAGAAAGCTATGAGAAAAAAAAAAAAAATTAAAGTTAATTTGGCAGTCAAAGTTTCAGGATGGAATGCATCTGAAATGTCATTTTCTCACCACAGCACTGCCATGCAGAAGGGGGCTTGCCTCTTGATAACCTTGTGAAGTAGGTAAATGGGCTCATTAGTGATCTCATGTAAAAACTCGTTGTTATTTCAACCCACTGAGTAGTCCTCCAGTGGTGCTTGCTGCCCTAAAATATGCAAAATTAATGGGGTGAGCATCAGTAAAAACAGTTCTGGAGACATCCAGCCTAGAAAGACAGAAAGGAGTTAAAGATAAAAATCGGTGACATTTGACTGTTCTTTTTTCCCTGCCTGATTTATCTATAATTCAGACTGCTTAACTTAACTTAAATACAGATACCATAGTTGGAGTATTTGTTAGAGCACTAAGCTGACAAGTACAGAGCACCGGCCATTATTTCTGTTGGAGAGTCAGAGGTTTGAGCTATTCATTTCAGAGCCCGACACTCAGCACCACGATTCCTTGAATTTCCCAAAGCTTTTCATACAGCTTCCTCAAGGACAGCTATCATGTCTTAGCTGCTGCAGTGACAGATGGGATACAACGTGTCATGTGATGGATAACGCTGGAGCCACAGTACTTAATCCTTCTAATACTAATAGCTGCATTATCATAGAGATTTATGAGAATGTCAGTTCCAAGTTCCCAGTTCCATTCATGGGTTTTTTAAAACTTCAGCTGCAAAAAACATGCATCCATCCCATTAATTCTAATTATCATGGTTCATCTTCTCAGCAGTTTTGTACTCTGGAACCTTTCAGTGCAAATTAACGTACCAAAAAAGTGTATTAATTAATATTTGTAGCTTTTAATTTCTGCAAGAGTGTTGTCTGGAAGCAGCTGGCAGTACAGGGCCGCTGCTATTGAATCTTTGCCAAACAAGTGCAGATGTAATTTTGTTATCTCTTGCTTAGTCATTTACGCAAATTAATTTGAACAATTAGCCTTTTACTGGTCCTTCATGAATCATGCAAAAGGGAGCTGCCAAAAAATTGCTGGTTGACAGAAAAGAATTGGTTAACGTTGTAAATCTCACCAAAAAGGTATTACTATGTTTGGGATAAAGTACAACTTAAGGAAAAACCTCAGAGGGTTTGGTTTGGGGTTTGGTTTTTTTTGTTTTGTTTTCTTTTGGTGTGCCTTATCTATTCCACTTCACACACTGATGGTTATTGTTTGAGGGGAAAAAAAAACCCAAAACAAAATCTGAAAGAAGAAGCAGCAGTGGAAATCTGGGAACTTTGTTTTAGGGGAAAACAAAACCAGTTGTTTCTTGCCTAAATGTTGTCTTGTCCTCACTGCTTGCAAATCTGTGCAGAGTTTCTTTTGAGGGGAGGTCTCCAGTGAGGTCGGGCACTCTAAAGGAGCAGATTTGCTCATCCTCTGGAAAAAACCCTCATATCTTTGGTTTCTTTGGACATTTATAAATATTTCAAGTGTGGGACACAGGGGGACACGGCCAGCCTCTTTTCAATGGTCTGTGGGGACAGGACAAGGGGCGATGGCCTCAAGTTGGAGCACAGGGAGTTCCCCACCAATGTGGGAAAGAACTTCTTCCTAGTGAGGGTGAGGGAGCCCTGGGACAGGCTGCCCAGGGGGTGTGGAGTCTCCTTCTCTGGAGAGATTCCAGCCCCATCTGGACCCAACCTGTGTGCCCTGTCCTAGGGACCCTGCTTTGGCAGGGGGTTGGACCTGATGATCTCTGGAGGTCCCTTCCAACCCCTACGATTCTGTGATTCTGGGATCATTCTAAAGGAAGTCTGTTACCTTGGCCAAATGTGTCTCCTCTCAGTAAAACAAGCTTCTGCACTGGAGCTTTGAGCTAAAGAGATGCTGGCGGCTGTCTTCAGGTACCTTGCAACGTGCCTAGGAGCCAAAACTTTAGCTCCTGTTGAGATTTCCAGCTCAGATGAGAGGGCTGGGTTTGGAGGGAAGTTAACTCAGGTGTTTCAAAGAATTGTGTCATTGCTTTTTTCCGAAATATCAAACTGACTTGTAGTCAGATAAGCCAAGCAATTGAGCTTTATAGCAGAAGGTGCCTTCCAGAGAATTTCAAATGATGCTGTGAATGGAAATGTATCTCATTTGCTGTTATCGTAGAGTACATGCTATCTAAATATTTCTTTCCAAAAATTTAGATATCCTTTTGGTTTGAATTGTGTTGCACAAATCCGAGCTTTGTGGTGGATGTTCCTGAGTGCAGCTCCCAGGTGGCTTTTGTGAGAGGACCATGGCCAAGTTAATTTGTACATGTCACTTCTATTTCGGTGTTGAGAGAGTTCTCATGGTTTTGTCCAGCCACTTCTCCTCCTCCCCTGTCTCAGCATGATGCCGGTGCCTGTTGCTGATGCCACGAGGTGGGTTGGTCCTGCAGAACAGGTAAAGCCTTTGGAGCTTGTTGGGGCACTAACAGTGCCCTCCAGCCCCCTTTTACTGGGGGCTTTGCTGAAGTGCTCCCTGTAGCTGGGGAAATAACTTCAGAATTCAATCTTTGTTGTCTGGAAATCACTCTCAAGCTCAAACAAACGCTGACTCTTTGTTCGCTGAGCCAGCCAGTCCTGTGCAAATTCCATCACTCTGGCAGGGTAAGGTATGGGTCCCCTTCCCTCTAATTGTTTTTTACAAGCTGCGATTTCACAGGCTGTATTGTTATTTCCATTTGTCCATTTGATTGTGGAGAGAAGAGACCAGATGTTGTGTGACAAATCATAGCTATTTGCAATCTGTTGGAATTCTTATCAATTGGACCGGGGATCATTTGCTGATAACCGATCCTGCAATCAGTTCTGCACGTGCATCACTTAGAGAGTGAGGTACCCCATGGAAGGCTGTGGATCTATTCATCTGCTTAAATTAAGCACACATCGTGCCTGTTGGTGTAAATGTGTTGTGAAATGTGCTGATATTTGCAACTTGCCTGTAAGATTCACCATTGCATTCATCTGCATTTAATCAATCACATATGATTATTTCACTGTAAAAGTGGAAATCAGTTTTATTATTATTATTATTATTATTAGATACATATGCCTCAAAATTTGGCTGAAGTATACCCTGCAGCAGAGAGATCCAATTCTGTTTACCAATTCGTAATTCACAACAAATAGTTCCTTCTGTAAAGTGCATCAAACCCAACCCTGTTATCCATCTGTTTTTAGGGTCTGTGGCTAATCAAGGAAGTGGTCTCTCACTGCCACACTGAGAAGAATGAAGTTAGTTCCTCTGTAATTGAAAGTATCAGTAGTAAACTTGGCTGGAGCTTGATTAATGGTATATTAAAATCAGAGTCTTCATGGTGAGTGCTAGATAAGGAGTTTTGGGCAAATTACTTGGTTACTGGGAAACCTTTAAATTTTAATCATGGAGGCACTTCAGCATCATTAGGAACTGAAAAAGACAATGGGCACCAGGAGGAAGTTATGTGAATTGATGTGCTTTTCAATCTCTTCTTCTGTGGTGATATTGAGCGATGCATGGACTGCAATCGAGAATCCTCTTGCTCCCCATGCCTTTGATTGCTGTTGTTATAATTTAATATTATACAGTTCTTTATGATCATGGAAATCAGCAAAAGATGGAAGGTTTCTGTATGAGGAAAAATTAGTTTAACATCCTGGTTTCTCTGTGCAGTTTGGCTGAGTAGCAAAATGGAGGGATGCTGCAACTTGCATTTAGAGCTCGTGGAAATAGAGAAAATGGTCTTTACACATATGTTTGTTGCTTGATAATGTTATTATCACATTAATCTCAGACATACATTCACATGTCGTTTCAGACTCCATCCTTGCCTGGTGAGCACGTGCATACCTGTAATGTATACGGGTGCCTGTATGCAATATCTCTGATGTATCCATACTTCTAGAGATATGAAGTGCTATAATAACTTTATAAGGATTCATATGGCATGTAAATGTCTCTCTTGGGTGGCAGATCTGATTCAAACACATGCTAATAAACCTGATAGACTCAACTCCTGCAGCCACATCTTTTGTTTCTGCCTGGGATTTTGAAGAGGCACTAAGGATGGCAGACTTCTGGCTCCAGTGTCATCCGATGGACTAGAAATACTCAGCATATTTGAAGTGACAGCATGGGCAATCAAATTCAGCTTTTCCAGGCAAGGATACTATGGAATTGGGTTCATAAAGCGACTGCACTCTGATTTAGAGTCAGGCATTTGTTTGCATCCACTACTGCTACGGGGATCCTCTCTCCTGTCTGAAGATGTCATTTAGACATATTCTTCTAATAACCTGAATTTATCTGTAGCCAGTGAATGCCTGTTCATATTTGCAACAACATTGTCTAGTGATTTAAAATAGTTTTAACCCCAGCCTTTGTTCCTTTTACTGGGCTAAATAAATGACTTTTTTTCATTCTCATCACTTAAGAGAAGTTGGACTTTTGCCTGAGTAACCCCTTTCCACATCTTGGTGAATTTTCCTCCTGTGTCTGCACAATCTGGAGCACTAGGTAATCCCAACGTGATGCCAGCATAGGCTTGTAAAGCAGTATGAATATATTCCTATTTCTAATGAGAACGTTATTCCTTCCCTACCCTAAGATGTACCCACTGTTTGTGTTCACATGTGCATTGTATCGATGGCTTATAGTCAGCATATTATGAAATCTTTGCCTTCCTCTTCAGTTTCCAAGGAATAAATTCAAACTGTCAGCAAAAATACTGATTATCCACCCCTAAATTCCTGAACTTGCAGTTTTGAATTACTAAATGTTTTCCTACTTCTGTCGTTGCAGTTCCCAGATCATTTAATTTACCTGGAGTCCCCTATTCCTTTGGGTTGGCAATGACTTCCAAATTCATGTCAGGGAAAAAAAAAAAAAAGTAATTGGTATACTAGCATTCCCTGTCAAATTAATTATCACAAACTGTTACATAAGATCAGTTCTGACACCTAGGCAGTGTGGGATTAAAAGCGATTTGTCCAAAGTCACATTGGAGTGCTGTGAAGAAGATGGTCTAAACCCCAGAGAATCACTCAGTTTCTTTCTAAAGGAAAACTTACTGGGAAATATGTACTGGAAAACTGTAAGCTGGGAAAATGCTTTTTTATTTCTCCCAAAGACAGAGCTTGCTATAATAAAACTGTGTGCAGAAGTAGAAACTTCCTTTTGCAAAATATGCATCGGTTACTCTTAGGAGAAGCTCGTCCTTGGGCTGAGGTTGGGGTTTCTGCTCACAACAGAGACAAGTCTCAGCCTGTTTCACTGGCTGAAAATTCAGTGCATAAGGCATTTGTATGGGATGCAGGAATCCTAAGTCCAAGCCTTTGGCCTCAGGAAGGTGCAGAACTGCATATTGGATTCAGGAATCGTAGGTCACAGAATCACAAGGTTGGAAAAGACCTTTGAGATCATCAAATCCAACCATTCTTATCCCATGCTAGACCATATCCCTAAGTACTTATCTACCCTATTTTTAAACACACCCGGGGTAGGGACTCAGCCCCCTCCCTGGGCAGCCTGTGCCACAGCCCCACAACTCTGCCAGGGAAGAACTTTGCCCTCCCAGCTGAGCTGACCCTGCCCTGGGGCAGCTTGAGCCCATTGCCCCTCATCCCATCTCCTGTCCCCTGGCTGAAGAGCCCATCGCCCACCTCTCTGCACCCTCCTGGCAGGGCAGGGGAGGGGGGGAGAAGGTCTCCCCTCAGCCTCCTCTTCTCCAGGCTCCACACCCCCAGCTCCCTCAGCCGCTCCTCAGAGGATTTGCCCTCCAGCCCCTTCACCAAGGTGTTGGCCTCAAGAAGGCATAGTACCAACCTACAAGGAGGTCTTTCCCCATGACCATCCTAGCCAGCCCATTCACTTGGGTTCTTGCTGATGGAGATTTGAAACATTTTTAAAACGAACAATGTTTTTATGGAGCAGGAAACCTCTTTTCCATCCAGAATAGCCATGGGCTGGAGGCTGAATTCTGGCCACTGAAGAGAAAATGCCAGACCAAAAAGTGAGAGGAAGAAACATATCCTGGCAGGGTGAGTTGTGCTTTTTTTTGTTTGTTTGTTTGTTTGTTTTTCCCTTTTTATAGATGATGTGTACTTAGGAATTGAGAATATTAGAACAAGTCCTAGGGGTATATGGATTTAATGGAAGGGGAGGAAGTTGTTGTGGAAACATATCGTTTATTAAATTTTCTCATTCAGATGTTTATTATATGATTTATGATGACTTAAGCTTATTATGTTCCCCTTTTTAATTTGTCACATAGTGACTGTGCATATATATACAACCATGCTGCACGTGAATTCATATATGCAGAAGAGATAAAACACTAGAAGAAGCCACTCTGATCAACTGATCTACCTTTGTTTACAGTGCAACCCTTTAATTTCAACCAATACCAGGCCATTCCATATAGATATATAGATATATAGCTATAGAGTATAGAAATAGGGTATGTGGAACATGTATTTCAGAAGCATTTTTGATGCACAGGATTAGAAAAGGTAGTTAGTGGTCTACAGTATTACATAGAATTCTGTGTGTACGTGTGGCCACATACAGCTAGGGCCACATCACCAGTGGCTTGTAACACCCTGTGATTTCAGACACCTGATTTTATGCTTTCACAGTCTTAATTGTAAGCTTAAAACTGGAGAAAAATGACATAATTTACATAATGCTTATTGACTGTAGTTTAGATTCACCTTATCAGCCTGACTGAAGAGCCATCGATGTGGGACAGGCTTGGATTATTTATTAGATTCAGAGGTTTTAGTACAGAAAGATGTATGAAAAGTTGAAGAGAGAGTCTGTGCTGCATTTCAGAAGTGCACCAAAGAGCTGAAATGTGTTTAAGGGGAAATGTGCAGAGGCCTTTGTAGCCCTCTGCACAGCTGAGCCAGGAGTATGTCTAAGCACTGCCGCATGCTTGGCAGCTCCACCTTGAAGCCTCTCAGCTTGTGTCCCACCCCAGCTTGTCCCCAAGCTGCATCTGACTCCACCCTGGCACTAGGGAGGCTGCAGTGGCTGCTCTGAGCCATCAGGGCCCCAGGTTGCTCTTGTTTGGAGAGATGCTCAGCAGCCATAGGCAGGCTCTGAACTTCAGCCTGGTGGGAAGGACCAGGGCTGGAAACAAGGAACCATGGCATTACACCAGTTTCCTTCCTAAAACAGTGCCTTTTTTAGAGTTACAGCAATTTCTAGAGTGAAATGAATTCTTTTACTTTCTCTTTTCTTTGCTTTTTTGTGCTTTTCCATGCTTTGCTGCCGTTATCTCCTCTTCCTCTCCCTTCCTCTCCCTTCCTCTCCCTTCCTCTCCCTTCCTTTCCCTTCCTCTCCCTTCTTCTCCCTTCTTCCCCCTTNCTTCTTCTCCCTTCTTCTCCCTTCTCCCTTCTTCTCCCTTCTTCTCCCTTCTTCTCCCTTCTTCTCCCTTCTTCTCCCTTCTTCTCCCTTCTTCTCCCTTCTTCTCCCTTCTTCTCCCTTCTTCTCCCTTCTTCTCCCTTCTTCTCCCTTCTTCTTTCTGTATTTATCTCTCTCAATTCCTTTCTGTCTTTTTCTTTGTCACCACATCACTGGGAGAGGAGAAAAATCAGGAAAAGATTCTGATTAGAGATCCATCATAAATTAATGAACAAAAGTACAATCCTAGTACTTCATGCTGGAGTGGAACATTTTAAAAAATCATGAAGTGAAACATAAGAACACTAGAAAAGTTTGGATGGGGGTATAAAAATTATTTGGCAGACTGTGTGCTAATCAACAGCAAATGTAAGAATCAGTTGGGTTGATAGGGCAGTGAATGACTTGGATTTTTTTATATGGGAGTTTTTCAATCAGCGTTTTCTGAACGTGGTTTCTCATTATGATAATGATGATGGGGTTAATTATAACCGTGAGAACAAGTGATAATGGTACTTTGAACTGTGTTTGTCACCATAAAACACAGACTATTACTTGTTTTCACACTGTCCAGGATGTCTCTGCACTGAGAGGTGCTGACTTTCTCACCCAACAACAACAGGATCGCTGGCAAGGAGATGTCAATGGATGACTAATGCTGTCCAGGCAGGATGGCTGCACTTTCCCAGAGTTGTTACAGGAAAATAATTGAAATTAGTCCTTGGGATTAACATTCAGTTGCAATAAATACTTTAAACATGATATCTATGAGAAAATATGGGATTACCTTTAAATACACAATTTCTTATATAAATCATATTTCCAAAGGCCCTTTTCAAAGCTGTTACCAAATGAAGGAAGCTTATTGTAGCCTGTTGTGCAAAGGAAATATAAACAAGAGTGGTGGGCAAAGCAAGGCAAGCTAATGTGACTAGAGGGAGAAGTGCTTTTCTTGGCACTGGGGATAAAACCATGAGCCTCAGACTAAAAGCAGTGTGGGGTGGCTGGCATAGTAAGAGACAGGTTAAACACTGACAATATTGGTTTCTTTTCCATTTGAGAGCTGCATCCAATGAATATTATAGAGAAGAACTTAAACAGAAAATGAAAAAAAAATTATATTAGGCCACTAAGAGTTCTTGGGAATTAGAAACTCATGAGATCCTGCCTTCTCATCAGATGTCCAGCTTTACACCTAAGCTGTTCTTAAATCACAGCTGTAACATACAGATAATTCTGAATGAAAGTGTACAGAACTGATGAATTTGCTGATGAAAAATATCCACTTAAAATTTCTTCTGTGTATGGTTCTGTCATATATCTACTACTTATTTGAAGTCCAGAAACCATTTTTTGCCTGAAGACCTTACCAGGACAATTTATTTTCCAAATGAATGGTTACCCACATAGGAGGATGTGCTCCTTAACTTCTTTGCAATTAAATTTATTCAAGGGAAGTGTAAGCAGCTTCTTGTGCTATTTAGTATCTCTTACTATACCAACTAATTAACGTATAACTGACATTCACATACTCAGCTTTCATAATGTTATCCGATTAATAAGCAATAACTACCTCAGTAAATCAAAATTAAATGCCTACTTATGACAGCAAGTTTAGAACCCTCCTGCCTAGAGACTTTACACTGATTGATTCATTAAATATTGCATTGTCATATGAAGATTAGTGGAAAAAACCTCATGAGCAGCTCTGCCTTTTGTTTTATATGTAAAGTTTTACAAAAACTTCTTCACTGATGAAGTAAAAACTCTACTTAGTGTCTTGGGTATGTGGTGGGGATTGCCCACATGAGCTGTCTACCAGGAATTTGCCTGTCTACTGTCTGTAGGCAGAGATGGGCTGTCCTCCAGAGAGGGCTGGAGAAGGAAAGAGGGACGTCAGAGCAATATATCCCTTCCTGAATTTATGAGCCCATTTTGCAGATAATTAATGCCCCTGCTGGAACTATCAAAAATCCTGTTGGTGATTTCATAAAAGGTATTGGAAGCTTGAGTGGGGGGGAAGAAATAATATATCTCCAAGAGGTTGGAAGAAAAGAAAGACAACCTTCCTTGGCAAAAGGAAGACTTCTCTGCAGGAGAAATTCAAGCACGTAATTCTTGAGAAGGTTCACCAAGTCTTGCTTGTCTTGTGCATCTCCCCATCAGCAATGTCAGAACGATAGGACAACCCTCAATTTTAGGTCACAGATGAAAGCTCAGTAGAAGAGGCAGTTTTCAAAGTATTCCTTTTAGTGTGAAGCTTTCCATTCCAGCTATGCTAGTCTACTTTGGCTTCTTTCCTGATACTTGATGAAAAATGTTATTTGTGTTTAATAAATATATCGTTTTCTAGTGCAATGAAACCACTCTCTAGAGATATATACATACATATTCAGTATCATTTTACTTTTTAGAACTAGATTTCTCCCAAAATTCCAGATGTACAGCCAGCTTTACCACATAAGCATTTCTTGGCTGTTCCAATTCACATTTTTGCCATTTGATGTTCACTAAACTGTAGCAGACGTTGCAGAGCGCTGATTACATGAAGAAACCTTGAACAATGAAGGCTCAATTTACAAGGTGATTAGTTCTTGGAGTGGTAGGTGGGTAGGTAAAGGAATGTGATGGGATTGGGAAGGCAGATGGTTAGTATGATATCTTGCTTCTGTAATACAAATGGGTTTATGGAGAAAATGAGAAAGAATTACAGTGATAGAGCTATGTATCTTTATTTTTCAAATGTTACAACTTAGAAAATCTTTAGGTTTGGGTTTTTTTTCTTGTTCTGGTTCCTAATGTTTCCTTGGCTTGGCATTTACTTAGAGTGTACCTTCTATCTGTAGTATATTTGACTGGTGTGAAGGCTGTTCATCATGAAATAGAATCCAATCAGTGAGATACAATATGAAGGTTGCATTACAGGTCGTGGTGAATCTCTGCGTGCAGTTAACTTTAGTATAATAAAATGTGTTGGCCCTGAGCATGCTTCAACATTAAGGAGGTTTTGGCTGTAAAAAAGGCTATTCTAAGGAGAAGAATCTGATGCAATGATTATTTTTTTCCCTTTACTGTGAAGCTCTATTTTTTTTTGTCACTGCCTTAACCTGAAAAAGATAAAGATATGTCTTCGTTTTCCTTTAAAGTTTTTCCAATCATTCCTTTTTAACTCATTCCTATAATAGTCTGTTTTAAGCAACCACACTGACAGCAAAACCTATGAGGGTTTTCAAATTCAATAACCAAGACTGGGAAGAAGGCATCCCTCATTTCAACTTTAGCTGAGTAACTGCAGATCCTTAACATCACCCTCTACACTGGAGGTCTTCAAAGTCATCAATCTGTTGGAAATATGCTGACAGCTCAGAGTGGTTCTGTAGTGTCTAAAGTGTGCTGTGCTGCTCAAAGAGTGTAGTGTTCTTAGATCACTTTGAAAGAGATGACTTATGAGGCAAAAGGTTGAGCTTGTTTCTGCAGCGCCTTACGTGCTCGTTGGGTTAGCACCGCACGGTCCCAACGTGCCGTGCACAGGAGACCTGTGCTTAGATGGACATGGCACAATTCAGGTCTCTCTCTCCAAGGTCAGAAAATGCTAAATGGGAGGATGAAAGTGCATGTCCTCTGGTCACCAGTAGGAAAGTGGAAATGATTTTCAAGTATTTGTAGAATATAAGCCAAGCTCTGTACCTGTGCATCCTCTTTCTGATCCTCCTACACCCCCAGGAACACTTTCAGCATTGCCGTTTTCCTGATGTGGAGATGGTTTGAGATGGTTTGGAACAATAGCCATGTGGATTGTCTCTGGGTCTCTGTTGGCCAGAGCTGAGCCTTATGTCTTTATATTGCACCTGGGAAGGAATAACCGCTTGCATCAGTACAGGCTGGGGGATGACCTGCTGGAAAAGAGCTCTGTGGAGAAGGACCTGGGGGGCCTGGTTGATGACAGGGTGGCCATGAGTCAGCAGTGTGTCCTGGGGGCTGAGAGAGACAATGGGATCCTGGGGGGCATCAGGAGGAGTGTGGCCAGCAGGTCACAGGAGGGGATCCTCCCCCTCTGCTCTGCCCTGGTCAGGTCCCACCTGGAGTGTTGTGTCCAGTGCTGGGCTCCCTGGTATAAAACAGACAGGGATCTCCTGGAGAGAGTCCAGAGAAGGGCTATGAGGATGATGAAGGGCCTGGAGCATCTCCCCTGTGAGGACAGGCTGAGTGAGCTGGGGCTGTTCAGCCTGGAGAAAAGAAGACTAAAGGGGGACCTTATTAATATCTATAAATATCTTGTATGGGATGCAAGGAGAATTGGCCAGCCTCTTTTCAGTGGTCTATGGGGACAGGACAAGGGTCAATGGCTGCAAGTTACAGCATAGGAAGTTCTGCATCAACATGGGGAAGAACTTTTACACAGTGAGGGTGAGGGAGCCCTGGGACAGGCTGCCCAGGGGGTGTGGAGTCTCCATCTCTGGAGATATTCAAGACCTGTCTGGACGCCGACCTGTGCAATATGAGCTGGGAGCTGCTTTGGCAGGGGGGTTGGACCCGATGATCTCTTGAGGTCCCTTCCAACCCCTACGAGTCTGTGATTCTGTGATCCTGTGATCTTTACTAGTTCCCTGCCAGGTGTGCCATTCCCTTCCTCCTGAGCTGGCTTTTGCTAAACTCCCAGAGCACTTGTGGAGCCAGAGGGATTTCTTTGGGATAAAAAGTCACCATGTTTTTCAGTAGGAATAATCTCTATTTTCCTGTTTTGATTAAATAGTTTTTAGCATTGGTCTTAATTGCAATAACTTGTTCATCTCATATCACTATTCTTAGCTGTGCCAAAGGAAGTTGTCTACAGGTACTCACAGCAGAGAGATTTGATGAATATATTGGGATTGCTCATTTCACATGTGGGTGAATTAAAAAGGTAGCAGGACGTGTTCTGTAAAAGCTTATATATTGCTTAGTCCTTTGTGTCTCTAGCATATGGTGTGGGTCTTTTCAGGGTAATGGGAAAAGGTGTTTCACTCAGAGCTTATCCCTTCTCATATAGCAAAGTATTTAATTCATTTTAAGTTCCCCTCCTAAAGGAATCTGCTAATGGTTCTTATTAGGGTGCCGTGCTACAAAGAATTACTTAATGTACACACACAAGATTGTTTTGTTTGTTTGCTACATGCTAATCACTGCTTTTTTCTGTAGCAGGTTTCAAAATAAGGTGCCAGTTGTGTTTCCAGAAATAGTGAAAGACCCCCAGGTACTTTAATTCTTAGTGTGAGATACTTTATTTAATATATATATGTGTGTGTGTGTGCGTGCATTTAGGTAAAGACAGTATTTCTTCATCTTCAAAGACATTTTGCTATCATAGGGAAGAGACTGATGATTTTTTCATCAAATCAAGTCTGACATTCAATATTCCTTACATGGAAAAGGCCAGTGTGCTGTGTGTACCAGGAGGAGCATCCTTTGGTGGTCTCCTGGTGGAGATGGAGCTTGTGGCAACATAAAGAACTGACCTGTGTGAAATTCTGTCCGTGATTCCTCCAGGTGAATGCAGTTGGCAGCCTTATAAATCAATCCCATGTCAAAATTGATTGCTTGGTTGAAATGGAATTAGGTAGCATACACTGCTTGTATCTTGCAGTAATGTTTTGGCTGAAGGAGAAATGTTTCTGCCTGAAGTTCACCTCTTCTGTGTGTCATGGTAGAGTGCCACACGCTGAGGGTTTTGCATGAGAAAAGCTGGAAGGGAAGCTGCTACAGAGCTGTTTTGCTAAACAGAAAGCTGATGAGCTCTGTTAGCTGCTCCCTACCTCTAAATAAAGGTAAAATCCTCATGATCAAGGCACAAACCAGAAACACATTTTCAGCTCTTGAGGGTCTAGGGACTTCTAAGAACATCTCAGGGACCAAGAGCCACCATCCACTGACATTGCCACCCAACCATGCTGGAACTGGCACAGAAAAGAGATGTTCCAATATGAGTATGTTGGGAAGAGGGCTAAAGAGATGCTGATGAAACTACCATGGAGGGATTTTTTGCTTTCATTCAGTGAGATACATGTCTGATGGGTTCCTTTTCTCCTAACAGAGATTTCTTTGCTGTATTCCTAGTCTCAGTGCATGTGTGCCTTTTGCGTGTTGCATATTAATGTTCTGCAGGTTCCTCAGGGAATGTGTTGACTCTGGGTAAGACTTTAAGATTAGTTTCCAGAGGAACCTCTGGCTATTTGAGCCTGCTTCTTTTTCCTGTCAGCATCGCCTGGCATAGGGGTTGTGCACATAGTTGGCGGCTGATCTTCATTAACTTCACCTTCATTACATCTCTTTGCATTATTTGCATGTGAATTTTTTAGGCCTCGAAATGTCACCAGCTAATTGTAATTTTTGAAGGAATGTTAAGCCTCTTCATAAAAATGATGGTAAACAAGATGACAATATTCTTTGCATGTGAAAATTCAAACATATACTCGGACTCGGCATAAAAATGCCTTTATAAGGCAAGATGATGTTTCAACATACAAATTTCAGGTTGTTGCCCTCTGATTATTACAGTCATGATGTTGATCTTCACTGCAGTAAAACCAATCACCTGCTCCTTTTCCAACATAACAATATTCACACTTGGTTGTGTCCATTTTTGGCTTGAAAACCAACAGTTTCTTCTGTACTTAACAAGAGAGAGAGAGAGAGTGACGTCGATTAAGCATTATCAATCTCAAAGCATACCATTTAGTCCTGGAGCTGATTAATGTTTCCCTTGCAAATATTTGAAGGGGATGCATTCTGATGTTTCTCACATTAAAGACTAAAGCTAAGAGTCTAAAGCTGTGTAAATCACTTAGATACCCAAGCAGCATCAAAATATAGTGGGAATTGGGTCTTTAAACCCCTTCAACTACATTTGGGACTTCTGCCTGATGAATTCCACCACATACCAATAACTTGTGCCAAATAGGAATACTTCTTAGGCTCAATGTTTAAACTTTTTTTTTAAAAAAAAACCCTTTTTTTGGGTCTCCTTTGCCTTTTGATGTCTTTGTCTTTGGTTTGTCTTTGGTCATCAAATGTCATTTTATTTCAAGTTGCCTTCTATCCATGCCTTGCTCTGGAAAACCCACATATGCATTTTGGGCCAAATTCTGACTGCCTTAGGTTTAAAGTCAGTTAGATTTCCCATGCATAAGACAAGTACGATTTTGTGTCCTCTGTCTAAGGTCATACGGATGATGAGTGGTTCTGATATGTTAATACTATTCTCCAGATCAGTGGATCTTCTCCACCAGAAGCTACAATGTGTAAGTGACACACTTGCACTGCAGGAATATTGATTCTGACCCCAAGTCTCCAGTATATTAGTTGCTTTGCTGCAATACCTTTGGGCAAAGCCATTCAACCGTATTGCAAACAACTTGCTTTAAGACTGGAGCACATACTGTTTACTGTATAATCCTCTCTAATGCTCTATTTTTTTTTTCTTGAGAAAAGATTAAAGAACAGAATTACATTGGAACTGGTGGAGGCATGATCCATGCCCCCTTGATTATATGGAAACATTAAAATATCATCAGCATGTTAATTTTATCAACTGAACTGTATGAGATTTATTCATATCTCTTATCTATTACATTAGTCTGGAAATACAATTTATTCTGATGGTGGGAATGTCAGACAGAGAGACCAAAAACATCTGGACTTCTTAATATGAAACAAATTTTCTAGGATGTAGATTGCCACTTTAAAATTAATTCTGCTAATAAGGAGGCAGAACTTTCATAGCCTATTAATCTTTTGAAATAGGGCTCCAGCCCTTTATTGGGGATAAAACAGGTAGATGCAAGGAATTTCTAGTTTACATATCTTCTGTTTCATATCAAATTTGAATATCAAATGCAATAGATTATTTTTGCATCCTAATATAAAATACACAACAGCAGATAAAACCCAGCCATCCCAAACTACAGGATTTAAAAAAAAAAAAAAAAGAAAAAAATCAATGAAAATTCTCTGAGAAAAACAGCATATCTTAAACATTTCTCAGGTCTGAATTGGGGGATTTTCTTTCTAAACACGTAAAATCAATATTAATTAAAACCAACCATAAAAAAACCCAAACCAACCTTGCTCATTGAAAGACAGTTTTCATTTAAAAAATATATTGTATTAGGCTAGATTATCACAGAGCCCTGTGAGCCACAGAGGAGTGTGAGTAGTGTTTCTCCTGTGATTACATGATATTTGGGGGATGGCCACGGAAGCAAAAGACATACTTGTGGCCCTGTGACCAGCTGGCACTCCCCCATTCCCATTTTACTTGGAGCACAAAGGAAAAAGCAGAGCAGTAATCCCTAATTCAGAATATCCCTGCTCTGGGATGGCAGATTCATACACGGCTTCCCCTGGAAGTTCCAGGCTAGCCCATAGCAATAACTCGATAATTGTTCTGGGAAGAGACTCAGCACAGCTATCTTATGCAAAAGTAAACAAGCATCTATAAGATTAAGAATTATATGCCAGGGTTTTGACACAACCATCAGTTATGCCAGATGCAAACAATTTATTCTTTGTCAGTTCAAATATACAGCCGTGTTTGGATGGTTTAAATTTATACTGGCACCAAAACACAGCAAGCGATATTATTTAAGTGTGGTGTTGAAACCACAGATACGCATCTCAGATGACCCCAAAAAAGTGAGAGAAGTACATCAGTTATGTTTCCTGAGAGCAATTTGTTGTTGTGTAAATAAGAGCCAATGTAATAACGCACCCTTGTTGCCCAATAAGATGACATTGGATGTTGGAGATACATAGAACATCGCCTGGTGTTTCCAGCTGCCACTGCTAACTCCTGACAGTGAAAGGATCGCCTCCCCTCTGGCCTCACTGAAAAGACAAAGTGCTGGTAACTCAATGGGTAGGTAAGCATACCTTTCTTCTTCTGTTGTGACTTTACTAATTTACTTTTGGGGCTTTGGTAGCTCTTCTGTCAGAGCTTTCAGGTGTTGGGGGTCATAAATCCAAGTGGCATTTGAATTGGCCGGCCCCTTTTCAGTGCTCTGTGGGGACAGGACAAGGGGCAATGGCTGCAAATTGGAGCACAGGAAGTTCCGCACCAACATGGGGAAGAACTTTTCCCCAGTGAGGGTGAGGGAGCCCTGGGACAGGCTGCCCAGGGGGTGTGGAGTCTCCTGCGCTGGAGAGATTCCAGCCCCGTCTGGACACCGACCTGTGCAATATGAGCTGACGAGCTGCTATGGCAGGGCGTTGGACCTGATGATCTCTGGAGGTCCCTTCCAACCCCTCCGATTCTGTGATTCTGTGATTTACTTTTGAGTTGCAAACCGCTCCATTTATGTTTTCCAAGGAAAAGCAAAGCACATGGAAAAAGAGCATGAGAGAAATCAAGGTGGTTGCTACTGTCAAACTGCAGTCTTGACAAGATGAAGGTGGATCAAACAGTTTGCTCAGGATGTGATAAGGTTGCTTAGATGTTGCCTTAGCTTTGCAAACAGGAGAACGTATAGATTCAGCTCAGCAAAGATGTATGGAACCACTTAACTTTATGCACAGTGAGTAGTCCAGTGTGTAAAGTTAGACATATCTTCGAGATTAAGGCTTTCAGCCTTAAATAGTGCCTTAAACATTTAGTTTATGTTTGGTGAGACTGTCAAATAATTTGTTCCTGTGCCATCAGCTGAAAATTCTGCTCGTTTCATAGGAGTTCAGCTTACATGGATTTACTGGACAACGGAATAAGTGAAATTTAAGACACACATCTTAAGCTGAGTTCATAACGGCCCACATTTCCAATAACAAAACTAGCAGTGACAGTGATATATGGCTTTTTTTATGAGACCTGATAACTGATGGATATGTGATCTTATAAATGCTTAGACAAACTAATGCACATAATTATATTTTCCATTTGAAGTCTATTGCTAGGCATTCTAATACAATATCATTAGTCGAAATGGCCACAATGATACAGCTTGGGCAGTTTGTCACAGTAATTACGGGGTGATTATTTTTGACTGGAATAAAGATTTCAGTTTTAGTATGGTAGAAAGCATAATCACAAATTAGAAACAGTCTCAGAATAAAAAAATACCAGGGAGAGGGACTTTAAATATGGATTATAGCGCAATTCTAAAACAATTTCTTTAAAAAAGTGCACTCATTTGGCTGAATGTGTGACCAAGTTCCTGCCCAAAAGGATGACACTTACCTAATTAACAGTTCCAGTGTGTAAGGTTTTTATAAAAGGGAAAATCTGGGCATCGTAAAGAAGGCTTGTCTTATAATTTACATAACTGCTAAAATAGGCTTTCTTTTTTCAATCGACAAAAAAATAGATCATTTGTCTTCACCGTTTTCAGGATGGTTGATTAAAGTAGACAGTGTCCTAACATCTGTATTGAAAACTATATTAATCAATTGATTAATCACGGGGCATTAATCAAAATCTTCCTTAAGTGTTTTAGTTTTGGAGCAGCTCTTAGTATTTTCTATCAGATTCCTTTTAAGGTGTCCATTATAAAGATTAAATTTGGGTGGTAAATATTGAGGGGTTGAAGCACATGTGGCTTTCCACTTGAAGGTCACAGCCATTGCTCATTAGTGTTACTTTTAATGGGATAAGAAGCAAAAGTTTTTAATATGTGACTACATCAATTAATCAAAGACGCATTTGATTTCCTTTCCAGTAAGCAGTCCATATTTTCAGCATGTGCAAAGAAATTTCTAGTGATCTAAACCCTTGACTACTTCAGGCTGTGCTGAAGAATATTCCATGTATTGAAGGAACTTAAACTGTACGTGCAGATGGAACGAGCCAGCGCGCTAAGTATAATAAAGTAAATTATTCTCTGCTGTTTTTAAATATTCTGCCTTAGAAAAATCCATTTTAAAGTTATCTTGGTCAGTTTTCATTAAGGCTATATTTAAATAACCTCATTTTCCCCCTACGACGAATGTATAACTTCAGACTGCTGTCACGAAGTGTTTTAGAATGAGAGAAGTTATTCTGAGTATTTAGTTGAGTCAAGTGAACCGTGGAGGACCTATGCAACCAAGCTGATCATCTGAGAATTTCACTCTGTCTGTTTTCCCTCATTCCTATTTGTTTTTCCAGTCTGAAACATTAAATACCGGTACTCAAGTAAATGTATTTTGTGAAGCATCAATTACAATACAAAAGAAAACCACTGATTACACATCTCTTCATGTGCATAGAAATGTTTCTTCATCTTGCAAAGCCCCTCTGTAAAGCGATTCTTTACGAAAGATTTACTGAATCCTCGTTGTGGCTGCTCATGAAAGACTAGAAATACCTACATTTCTACTGAAGGCTTTTTCCAGAGAGGAGGATTGAAGAAATAAAAGAAGAAACACCAAACCCAAGCATAAGTTATTTGTATTTATTTGGATTTTAAAGTATACCAAAAAAAATGTACATCTGGCTTTCCCATCACCTTTGGCAAAAGTTGAAAGAAAAAAGAAATCAAAGCACAGCAAATTAAATCCTGCAGCCACTTCTCTGCCTGAAGAAGCTGCCTCAAAAAAAAAAAAAAAATTCAAATGCTTTTCCAAGTAGTCCTATTTTTGTTTCTGCCCATAGATTACCAACTACCAATTTTATAGTGCTCCTAACTGTTCATTTTTAAGGTGATGTATCCAAGTTGAACGAAGTACAAACAGAGGTCTGTTATATCAGCACCTCTTTCCTGGGATGGTGGAGGATGTCCCTGCCCATAGCAGGGTGTTGGGAGTAGGTGGGCTCTGAGGTCCCTTCCCACCTAAACCAGCTCATGATTCTATTTATTTGGATGACTGGACAGCCTCGGGAGCCCCTTTGTGCTGGTGACTCCAGCAGGAGATCCTACAGGGTCTGCAGGGATTGGAGGGTCCCAGCATGCCCCTGGGACACCCATCCTGACCCAGGGGCACAGCATCAGCAAGAAGAGTGGAACCTGGAACCAGCTTACACCCTCTGAGCGGAGGCAGAGCATTTAAAGCAGCACTTCTAATCAGATTAAGGAAACCAGTCGCTACTGATTTGCACTACCCACTGATTACGTTATAATTCTTAAAAGCCCCTTTGATGTGTGTTTACTGGTTTCTACATACAGCACTAGAGTTATTACGTATTTAAAGCCATTAAAATGCAGGGAAAAATTTTGTATGCCTTTAAAAATGATCCTGGACTGCTTGTCATATAATTACGTGGAAAAGAAACATGTGTCTTAAAGTCTTGAAATAATCAACAATACATATTTGGAAATAAAATCAAACCTGCATTGCTCTTCCACAGCTGAGTTCTGTTTTCATTTTGCTATTGATGGTGAAGGTTGGTTGCCTTCAGCAGGAAAGGAAATGCAATCTGCATAATTCCCATTAGTTCTTCATCGCGCAAATATATACTGATAATAATTCTGTAGTGGGTTAGTTTGTGGCTAATCATCTTTATACTTAGCAGCAGGTGCTGTGGCAGCATTGGAAAAAAAGTATCATGCATTTTAGAAATTACTGCTGTACAATTTATCTATAATGCACCTTCCTTTTTAATAAAATTATGTTCAACAGTTCATCAGTTTAGCTCACGGAGAACACTACTGGCTTTCTCAGTGTTTTATTGCCAAGTACCACTGTTTATATTACTATTTCTTTTTAATAGAAACATAGTCCAGATCAAGGAGCCATTGAAATATGTGAACAGAGTCGGTGGCACCTACAGGCTGTTCTGCATTTTAGATTACAAAGAAAAGAGAAATGAAAGTTTCAGACCACTCCGATTGCGTGTGTGGGAAATAAGTTTGTCATTTAAAGCCAATATGGTTTGCTTAGGAAAAAATGAGGGGGGTAAATATAGGCTTATAGGGAAATGGACCTGCTCTTGCTTGGAAGAATTAGGAAAAGGAAAGATTAGAGGAAATGTGTCTTCAAAATGGGAATGGAATTAGGAATAGAGTAGAGTAGAATAGAGTAGAATAGAATAGAGTAGAGTAGAGTGGAGTAGAATAGAGTAGAGTAGAATAGAGTAGAGTGGAGTAGAATAGAGTAGAGTAGAATAGAGTAAAGTGGAGTAGAGTGGAGTAGAATAAAGTGGAGTAGAGTAGAGTAGAATAGAATAGAATAGGAAAGGAATAGAATAGAATAGAATAGAATAGAATAGAATAGAATAGAATAGAATAGAATAGAATAGAATAGAATAGAATAGAATAGAATAGAATAGAATAGAATAGAATAGAATAGAATAGGCTTTTTTCAGTTGGAAGAGACCTATGGTGGTCATCTACTCCAGTGGAGAGGTTTAATGGAGTCACAGAGTTTATAACTGATTTTTTTTTCATATATTCTTACAGTGCTGGCAATAGCCACCATGGAAAAAAAAAATATCTTGAACCACTGCTATACCACTGAAACTTCTGATGTTGCCTGAATTGTGATAATGCCTTTTCTCCTAACAGAAATATTACCTTCACTTCATCCTGCTCTCCTTCCCAAGAAGACAGCAAGAGAGAAATTAAACATAACCTGAGCGTCAAAAGGAAAAAGAAAAGTGAAAGAAAGAAGGAAGTTTGAGGAGTGAATGGGAAGGTGTGGATAAAAACCTTAAAGAAACTAGAAAGTGGAAATATACAACAAAATTGAAATAATAAAAGAAAATATTCAACAATTTTGAGTATGAGGAACAGACTTTTGGCTGGAGGGGAAGGAGGAAGGAGGAAGGAAAATACAAAAAAAGGAAAAGAGAAAAGGGGATAATTAAAAAGTTTCAAAAAAGAGAAGGGCAGCAAAATTATTGGACCAAGTATGAGTTTAAAATTATTCTAAGGAAAAATATTGGGAATTTTTTTTAATAACTTTCATTAAACCAACTATTTAGTGCTGCTGCACCCATGTGCAAGAGACTTGCAGACTATGCATAAAACATGCAGCCTTCAGAAGTGAGTATGGGGAGTAAGTCAGCCTCATTTTTAAAGATGAAAGTTCCACTTTAATAAAATAATTTTTAATGACAAATGTATTCAGAAGGATTTGCCTAAATCCCTGAAAATACCAGAAAATATCAGTGAATTTTTTAAAATTGTTCTTAGTGATTTGAACTCTCATTAAAATACTGTTTATATAAATTGTAAAACCATACTAAAAACATAGACAAAATAATTTTTTGGAAATTTTTTGTTTAATTGTTAATGAGAAAAAAATTTACAAGAAAATGATATATCTGATCTATATTAATCTGCAGTAAAATACCTTTGCATAGAATAAAATGATAACAAAATTGTGATTAATTCTGTATTTTTTTTTATAAAACAATCTGATTGGGACAAAGTTTTTTTGTGAAATCTTTCTCTGAAGAGAGAGAGATATTTCTCTGTGTCTTTAAGAAGGTATATTCTAAATCTCAAACTTTATCCTGAGTTGGAGTTTCATGGGTTTGCCATGCATTATGCATTTTAGCATTTTCCAATTCAACACGGCTTAAAAATGTCCAGATGATCACACTGCTTTTAAAATATTTTGGCTGTGTATGTGCTTCTTGCTTCATTTTATATAATTTTGCATGTCATAGGATTAATGAGGGGGTTGGGGTTTTTTTCTTAGTCCTTTCCACAAAGCAAGTAGTGTGTTTTAGTGCTGAGAGACCATGTCATAGAATCATAGAAT
>VZTU01010675.1:762089-777444 GCA_013400835.1 Zapornia atra | reverse complement strand
GGAGCGCATCCGGCGCGCACACACACCAGGCACCATCCCGCTGAATCCCTGTCCGCAGGCTACGTTTCTCCGTTCCCCTCCCTGCCACCCCTCCCCTTCCCCGTTTACCTAAGCAGGTCAGCACACATGCGATATATTTATTTCTTTCTTTCACGAAGGCATCTGAGGTGCAGCACCAGCTGCCGCCGGCGTCCGGTCCGGCGTTGGGAGCGCCGCCCGCCCCGGGGCAGCGCGGAGCTGCACCGACACGCTCCTCGCCGCTTCTCCCGTTTCTCTTGCGGTTTCTGCGGCGCTGCCCGGCCCCACGCGGCTCGTGGGTCGCCTCTCTGTGCACCCTCTCTCCCCCTCTTTCCCCTCCATCCTCCACTCCGCACCCCCTCCCCCGCTCCTCCCAGCGTCCCGTCCGCGCTGCCGGCCGGGGGGACGCGGGGCCCACCTGCCTGATGTCAACATCTCGGAGGGTGAGGCCGGGGAGGAATGTGCCGCTCCCAGCCCGGCGCAGGTAATTAATCCCTGCGACTGACAGGTGGCAACAGGCGGCCTTTGGCTGCGGCTCCTGAGGAAAAGCGCTCGGAGGAAGGATTTTAATAGCTCCTCAGCACCGTTCGTGCGCGTCTGGCGGGACGCGCGGGGATGGGGATGGGGCGGAGGAACTCCAGGGGAAAATGAAGTTTAAGTCCCTGCAGAGATGGACGCCCTCGGCTGAGTCTCTGCCCTTCCCCAAGGGGGAAAAAAGAGGTTGACATAGTTGGGTTTTCTTTTCCTTAGACCTGGGGCTGAGAAGTCTGGTAAGGGTCTGCAAAGCACTTGTAAGGCTGCATCACCATCCCACTGGTTCCTATCCTCCCCGGCCATAACATGGTGGTTTCCCCTTCAGGTGGGGGGATGCTCGCAGGCACATCTCGCTGGTGCTGTGGGGGTTGTCATCATGTGCGGATCTGTAGACACATTGGGGCTGGTGATTGCTGGACCTGTCTGTTGTGTCCTGTTGTTTGAATGTCTGCTGCTTCTGCAGCTACTTTTCTCTGGAGCCTGGTGAGCCAGAAGACCTCAGACTGGAGCTGCAGCAGGTCAGCTAGCAAGTGGTAGGTTTAAAGTGGTGCTGAGCTTGAAGGTTAAATCATGGAGATGTCCATGTCTGCAGCATTCCTGATGGAGGTTGTCTTGGGCTTCCCCACTGAGTGGCTTCTGGGTACAAGTCACTTCCTAAGAGTATAAGGTATATATGCATACACATATATCTGGTGTCCCCTGCCATGCCCCCAGTGGTTTTTTGTGGATGAAAAGTTAAATCAGTGTTCATCAAAACAAAACATCTGAAATCTAAATGTTTATTCTGAGTGGATAACTTCCTTTCTTCCCCCTGCCATTTTTCCTCCTAAATGACTAACTTATGCAGGTGACTTTTTATTTAGTGTTCCTAATTCTTATCTGCAGATTCTTTGGTGCAAGTAACTGATGCTTTCCCATTCTTCTAACCTGGCTTCCCTCCTCCCACCCCCTTCTTGGAGTTAGTTTGATGGGAGAAAGCACAGCTGACCAACGGCTTTGAAAACGTCAAGTATAATGACTGTAGTGTTTAACTGAGTCGAGCTAAAACGTGACTTACTCAAAGAAGTTTGAAAGACCTGTTGATCTGAGCAGAAAGGGCTCAGGGAGCTGTCATGCCATAAGCCAGCCTCTGGGATCACCTTCAAGTTGACATCCGTCAGCATTCGCAGAGCTGGCTGAACCCTGCTCCTTTTAAAGACTTAGGGGCTGTAATCCCTTGGCTAGATCAGGTGGGGAAACCAATATTAGAAGTAGATTTACAAAGTAGTGCTTGGGGGTTTTCACCGCATCAGAGTTTTGCAGGGGAACTGAATGCTCTGTGAAAAGCCATTGTACCTTGTATTGCACCCAGAACTTTTCTCTCCTTTTTAGCAAAAATTACTCATTTGAGATGTGAAAAGTATTTTGTTTTCTCCTTTAAGCCCTTTGTTGACACACCTTCTGGAGAAGGGGCTTGCTGAGAAATCAGACAGGTGTTGCCTGATGGTAGCTGGCGTGTGTATTGTGATACTGAATTACCAGCCAGGGTGCCAAGAGTGGGTAATACAGTATGTCTGCACAGGCAGGTGGGGAGGGCAGGGCTGCAGGCGCTGGAATGTTTTCTTTCCTTTTAAAACATATTATTGAGCAAAAAGCTAAATTTGCTGTCATTCTTAGCAATCTCTTAAAGTCTGCTTAGTTGGGCATGACGTGAAGCACTCGAACCCCAAAGAAAAGTCTGAGCCAAAGCTCCTTCCTCTCCCTCTCAAATGGATAACACATAGCCAGGCTCTGTTCTTTTGTTTTAAATAACTTTCTGGTCTGTACGTCTGCTAAAAGTAGTGTTCACACTCCTCAGGCACAGATTTTGTCCTTGCTTGCTAGGTCACGACTATTGTCACTTCATTGGAGGACCCAACTGTTGATTGGGTGAAGCTCGCTTTTGTTTGGTGGGGGTTTTTTCCCATTCCTAATTCATTTTTCTTCATGAGCACGTAACAGAAGTATGTTGGTTGATAGCCATGCTCTAGATTTCTGGGAATTGCTGGTTGTGATCTTACCCCTTTTACAGTGAGAGTCTGTCAGTTCCCATAGCAAGACAGGGGGCTGTGGGACAGTCATGTTGGCTAGGTGGGGCAGTTTGGGGACCACTGGGGAGAGGCACTTGCACTGAGAGGGGTGCCCCTTGCTTACAGGCACTCTTTGAATGCATGCAGGACTCCTGCCTTGTTTTTTTTTGTGTTGGGTTTTTTTTTTCTGGTTTGTATTTGCTTTGAAATTATATACAATATCCTGTCTTGCTCCATGGATATAGCGATTATCACTGATCCACTACGAAGTCGCCACGATCTAGTTGTTCACATCTATTTATGCCAATAGATGGTTGGGCATCAGGTTACCCCTGGTTGCGGCGAAGTTGGCAGGGTGGGAAACTCAAGCCCCTTACTGTCTGACAGCAGGTACCCCGAGGACAGATTTACACCGGTGTTAAATGACCGGCTGTGCTCAGCGGTTGCACACTCGCAGGCGGCTGTGCCTGAGGTAGATGTGAAATCATGGCCAGGTGCCCTGGCCCTGAGCACTGCGTAGTGCCCGTGAGGCTAAAACGTCTCTTGCAAAAAGTGAAGTGATGACAAAAAGGCAGCGTGCCCCTCTTGCTGTCCCATCCGCCTCTGCTGTGTGCTGCTGCTTGCCTCCCCATGCCCTGTGTCCCCAAGCACAGCTGGGATCCTGGTCATGGTCCCTCTCTGACATGCCAAGTTCAAGGTGTGAGCCAGAGCTTGGAGCTCTTGAGTCTGCCCTTTGTTTTGGGGACATATGCCTACATGTGTATTTCTTTGGACAGGCTTATTCTTTGTAACCCATTAGTCCTTGGCTATTCACTTTCTGTGAACTGAAGCTGTGGGTCCCATGCCTGCCTTGGTGGATGTAGCCGAAGGGCTCTGATGGGGTGCTGAAAGGTGGGTGAGGAGCAGATGCATCCCTTTTCTGGCAGAGGGGCTGCAGTGTTTGACCTGGAGCCTTGGTATTCAAGCTGGTGTTGGGCACCTCTCCTGTCCTTGAAAGCAGGGATTATTTTTTTTTTTTAAATTTTTATTTCTTTCTCCTCCCTTCTTATAACTTCAGTGTTCTGTCTTTGAAGATATTATACATAAAATTGCAGTCAAAACTTCTAATCTGTGACTGGGGGGAGCATGTATCTCCTTCCACATGTTCAATTCTCTGAATGCCTGCAGACACCAGACACGTTGGCTCCTGGCATGTGCTGTGCCCTCCCTTTGCCATTGCACTTCCATATCTGTGCTTTCATTTCAGCCCATCGCCTTTGGGTACCCAATTTCTTTACACTTCAATAATGTTAAGGCATCCAAATGATTAGTTGGCTTTTAGAGACTTTTAGGCTTTCTGTCCTTGAAACCTTCATGATGCTATTGGCAAACCAGGATGCGGAAGGGAAACTGTGCTTTCTAATTTTCCTCCTCTTTCAAATATAAGTGGTTCTTTTCCTGCCTCTTGAGATGGAAAGACAACATAGTGAGCTCACCTTTACTTTCAGTAAGGCATTGCTTTTTAATTAAAAAACAATCAAGAATTTCAGGTTAAAAAGATATACGATACAAATCGCCATCTAGATCTTTCGCAACTCTTTTTTTTGTAATTGTTTGGCATGTTCCCCATTTCCGCAGGCTGGGTAAATCCTTTGTGGGTTTAATCTCTGGCCTCAAGGCACATAAAATACATTGCACAATTTGGCCTTTGCATTTTAAAGTTTTTTTGGTTTTTTTCCCCCTGTAGCTTAAATACCTGTAGCATCTTCTCTGCCATATGGCAGGGTGGTGTTGAGTGAGGAGGGAAGGGACCAGTTTGGCTTATTTTTAATCCCCCTCTCCTCCCTGGTGTGTGTCTCTCTCCCAACTTCAGTTTTTCCCTTGTTAGCAAGGTGTACACTTTGAAATGCAAATAATCCCTGAATATCACTAGCTAATCCTTCTGTTGCCATGTCACATGCCACCCACCCATACGTGTGCCAGCTCTTCCCACCCCAGCAGGGTGGACGGCCAAGTCGTGCTCCCAACCTGTATGAACCTGCCAGTGCTCTGTCTGAGCAGTTGGGACCAGGGCTGTATCAGCCATGGCTGCTAGAGGTGGTTTTTTAGAAAACATCTACCTTGGGGCTTTCACTTTTCTTCCTCTGCAAGAACCAAGGAGATGGAAGTGGGGAAATGCCAGCAATTCCTGTGGGTTACATGGTTAAAGTTATGGGAGAACTCTGAGCTCACAGATGTCTGAGCACAAGGAGAAAACTGAAAGCCTTTGGAGTGGGGTACTGATGGAAATGGGTGGGGGTTTTGGAACAGTTATGTACAGCGGAGGAGATCAGAAACTCCCATTCACAGGGGACATCCAGAAAAATGGGTTCAGGTTGGACTGTACTGAACCATGAGAGTTCCCTCATGATCATTTGTGCTAAGCACGTGCCCTTGTTTCAGCATGGGCTTTTCAAACAGAAACCAGTGACTTCAGTCTGAGCCTTGATGTTCTGTTGTGTAAAGGTTTCCAGATGTGAACACACTTCAGAAAAATGCTGCACAAGTGTTACTGCTTTAGAGGGGAACACATTAAAAGAGAAATACTAGTATGCTCCAAGTTAGCACAGTGAATAAATGCATATTGTTCTACTCCAGGTGTTCATTTCCCACCTCAGGATGGTCACAACCTCCCTTTTCCAGCCAGCTCTAGGTCCCTCTAAGCACCCAGTCTTTGGGATCTTCAACTCTTCTGAACTTTACTACTTATATTTTATTATACATTATTAGGACTATTGTTATTTTCCCCCTTACTTCATGGGCACAAAGCTTTGAGTTTAGAAGCGGGGAGGTTGCTATACAGATGATCAGCAGAGGTATGAGATGTTTTTGAAAGATGACTGAATCATCAGATCTGGCACAACTCTGCAAAGGATGGATGAAATGCTTTAGGTGTGTGGCTTCCAGTACTTCCAGGATTAGAGAGCGATGTGAAAAGAATAGTGCCCACTTTTTTAGGTGGAAAATATGTGTCGCTTGAAAGAGGGGCTGTGTACCCAAGAGAAATAAGGATTGTATTTGTGTAAAAGCAGTGGTCTTTAAACAAGGCTTTTTGCCTTGGAGAAAATAAAGATGTAAATCTATACTCTGCTGTCCTGAAACGGGTAAAGGTAGTCTGGGGGTTTTGCCACTTGTCTGGAGGTGTGGCTGTTGTGTGGAAAAATGCAATGCCCATGCAAATAGCTGGTGCATTCAGCTGTGTGTGCAAACCCAACTCCATCGTTCTGGTATGCCTCTGCCTTTAGCTGAACATCCTGACTCTCTCTCTCCCTCTCTTTTTTCCCCCCATCCAGTATTCCACTGAATTGAAAAAGCTGTACTGCCAGATTGCCAAGACATGTCCCATCCAGATCAAAGTGATGACCCCCCCGCCTCAGGGAGCTGTCATCAGGGCTATGCCCGTCTACAAGAAAGCCGAACATGTCACCGAAGTGGTCAAACGCTGCCCAAACCACGAGCTGAGCCGGGAGTTCAACGAGGGTAAGGAGGGCAGAGCTTTGCTGGCAGTTCCTCTCCGAAGCTGCTGGACTGATGACTAGCCGGTGCAGGGAGTTGGTGGCAGCTTCACAGCAGACCTGCTGGAAGCAGACCTCCCTGCAAGGTCTTGTGCAGCTCTTGATTTCCCATGCCTAACAGGAAGCTTCATACAATACTTTAGCTGTCCCTGTGCAAGCACATCCTTGGGAAGAAAGTACTGAAATAAACTTCACGCCTGCTCAGGTTGGATGGATGTCTGTCCCCATAGCAGGCAGTGCCCTTCTGGCAGCCTTTCCCCACTCCTCTCTTGCTCCAGCGATGAGAAGCAGCTGTTCTTGTGCTCAGGAATGAGCTTCCACATCACTGGGACAGGGATCCAGTAACAGGATGCAATATCATCTCCAGTCCTTAATCCACACCTCAAAGATGGAGGGGCTGTTTATCTCTGGCAGGATAACACCAAGTGCCAGCATCAACTGTAGGCAACCTTCCTGTGCATTTAACACTATCAGTTCAGTATTAATGTTTAAATGTTCTTCTTGCTTCTCCTTATGTTAGTGAAGTAGCAGCTGTTTAAAAAATGTTCTAGGGTTTTCTGCAAACTCATGGGCTGGGCTCTGATTTGCCCTGACTGCTTAAGTTCACATAAGTTCAGATGAGCATCTGCTTTATTCTACGTGCACTATTTTATCTCCTACTGTGAAAAAAAAAAAAAAAAAAAAAAAGCTGGTTGGTGTCAGTTAGCAGGATGTTTTAGGAGCCTGATCTCTTTGCTGGTTACAATGCAACTAGCTAGACAAGCCCCAAAATAAGCAAGGACATGGGAGTGTAAAATCAGAGTGGAGTGAGACAATTCTTTGTAGTAGTTTTTTAATATTTAAATGCCTTTCTGACACAACTGAGGCTTTTGAGGGCTGAAACCTGGTTCAGTGATGGAGTTTTAAGAAAGGAAAAAAAACAAATGCCCCTATAATGTCTTATTCTGAAAGAATTACTTCTCTAGAAATTTGCTGTGCCTTAAGGAAGTAAACATTTCAAACACAAAACAAATTATTTGGAGGAACCTGTACTAGGCTTCTCTCCTCAGAATTCAGTTGTATGTCATGGAAACACGGAAGAAAATTTCCAAGGAGGAAGCTATTGGGGTTTTTGGGGGGTAGGTCTGGTGGGGTTTTTTAATTACTGGAAAGGGGGCTAAACCCAAAGATGATCATGTTCCCTTCTGCTACTGTTGAAAGCAAGCATGATTTTCCAAGCTGACTGCTAATTAAATGTATATTTCTCCAGCTGCTTGAATCTTTTCTAGCTCCTTAAGATCAAGACTGGTGAGAGGGAACAGAAAAGCACTAGCAGATGACAGGGAGAAGAGTAGTGATTGAGACTTGAAGGAATTTGCTTTGTGTACGCATTACGGGGTGGAAAAGAAAGGCTTTCAACTGATGTGAAAATACACACGCAGTGATCTGCTCAAAGATATCAACTCACAGTTGGCTGTGAGCTGCCATTAGTTAACATCTGGGCTTGCTTAGTCTGTGACTTCTGGAAAGCCCGTGTTCAGCTTGAGAAAGTCTGCACTGCCTCTGTCTGGTGGTGGGGACCTTGGGAAGGTATACTTTAAAAGGCTGGGGGGCATGTGTATACGCTGATAGACCTCTGGGACCATGTACAGGTGTTTCCCTTGGTGGAAGAGCTTGCAGCCATGCACATGAGCTTGCCTCACTGAACAGTGTCTCTTTTTTTGCCTCCTTACCCTTGCAGGGCAGATTGCGCCTCCCAGCCACCTGATCAGGGTGGAAGGGAATAGCCATGCCCAGTATGTAGAAGACCCCATCACTGGGAGACAGAGTGTGCTGGTCCCCTATGAGCCACCCCAGGTACGTTGTGAACTCTGGGTGGAGGTATCCTAGCATACCAAGGGGTGGGGGTTGAAATCCTACTTGAAAGAGTGGGGATCTTGTGCTTTCCCCACCCTCATCACAATGAATCATTTCTTCCTCTTTATCAGAAATGAGCTTTTAAACAACCTCTTTATCCTTTGAGAGCAGGACTCATTAATGTAATTAATGAAGCTTTGTGGTGGGGCCTATTTCATACTGGTCTGACTGCAGTAGAGCTGTGGGAGTACAAGAGGAGAGCCTGGAAAAAGAAGAACTTTCCATCTACCATCTCTTCTGCTCATCCTCTTTGTCTCATCCAGGTCGGCACAGAGTTCACGACAGTCTTGTACAACTTCATGTGTAACAGTAGCTGTGTGGGAGGGATGAACCGTCGCCCGATCCTTATCATTGTGACACTGGAAACCAGAGAGTAAGTAGTGGAAGTAGTGCATCAGAAGTGTCAATACTTTGCTTGAGAGGTGCTCACCTGGCTCCTCTTCCGCTCAGGGCAGCGTTGCACATCCTTAGGGACAGTTTGGTGCAAGGAGCTGTAGGATATTTTGAAATCTCTGCGGGTGGGAGCTGCCCAACGCCTTGGACATCCTGACTGGGAAATGGGAGGTTTGCAGTGGTCTGTGTATAGTGAAGCTGGCAGATGATGATGATGTTTCCTCTCCTCTCCCCTCCCAGTGGGCAAGTCTTGGGCCGACGATGTTTTGAAGCCCGCATCTGTGCTTGCCCAGGCAGAGACCGCAAAGCAGACGAGGACAGCATCCGCAAGCAGCAAGTGTCCGACAGCACAAAGAATGGTGATGGTACGAAGCGCCGTAAGTAGCTGGCAGAGCTGGGCAGATGGCAAATTGTGCTGTCACCATGTGTAGGTGATGTGGGGACAGAGCAGTGCTGTGCATGGGCTTGGAAGGCAGGAGGGCGTTAGAAGTCTGCGTTCCCAAGTGATCCCAAAACAGCATTTGACAGTCTGGGTTTACGGGCTCCCTTGCAGAGCTGCCTGTGTTAGATAACCCTTGCCAGCAGTGGCTGGAGGCGTTGTTTATTTGCTACCTTCAAGGTACATGGCTAGGACTCCAACCAGTTTTTGAACCTTTGTTAGTGCTGTCATCATCTGCTCCTTCTAAGTCAGTCTCTCAAGCTGTGGCATGTGTCTTCCAGCCATGGACATCTAGATTAAGACTGCATGTGAACCCTGCTGTGCATCAGAGGTGTTCTTGCAGGTTGCATCTGTGCTTTAAAGGGTGTGATGTACTCATCAAACATGCAAGATGCGGAAACCCAGCTTTGGTTTCCTGTGTACACTCAGTGACAGTGCTAGACTGAACAGCAAGGCAGCAGGTTCTAACAGGAGGCACGTTGGAGAGGGGAGCTTGGTTTTCACAGTGAGTTCTGCATGCTCCCTGCCTGTTCTTTCACCTTCATGGATCACTGATCCATCAACAGCTCATGATCATGGTAATACCAAAGCTCACAGACTTTCTTGCAAAGAGCCAGTGCTTGTCCTAGGTATGGCTTGCTGGGGTTTTGCTGCACATCAGCGCTCCTTGGCTCATACGTTTCCTCAAACAGTGCAGCCACCCAACACCTGTGAATTCACATCTGCCTTGTGGAGCCAGGAGCTGCAAGTGCAGTTCTGCAGTGGCTCAGGCAGAGACCCTTTCAGAACACTGCACATCCAAGCTGGCAGTGCACTTCCTATCAACCTTGTATCTTTTTCTCTTTATTTTTCTCCCCCCTGCCCTTTTTTGTTTGGTTTGTCTGTTGTGGTTTTTTATGGGATGTTTTGGGGTTTCTCTTCCAGCTTTTCGACAAGGAACTCATGGTATACAGATGACATCTATCAAAAAAAGACGTTCCCCAGACGATGAGCTCTTATACTTGCCAGTGAGTTCTCTCTGTATTTGCATTTATCTTACGTTCAGTATCTTCCTCAGTGAAGTCAGGCAAGTCTCATCTGGACTTGAGGTCTGTTTGCCTAGACCAGAGAGAACTGAGGATGGCAATGGGATGTGGAATATTTTAAAACACTTTTTCAATCCCCAAAGTCACCTATTTTAAATAGATATTCTAAACAAAATACATGAAAAATCTCATTAGCTGCTGACTTAGAGGGGTTTGTGTGAGGTATATATGAATATCCCAGGGGATCTGTCTGTCCTGGTGGAAACATTGTCTCTGAGATGTAACTGTGTTTCCTCCCCTGTCATTTCTGGGTCTGTGGCACTTGAGCTTTCTCTAGAGATAATGGGTGCTGTCTTACTGACACAGGTGGATGTTTCTGTGGCTTTTGTATGCATTACTATCATCATGAGTGATAGAAGTGATATACGCTGCGTTAAGTGTAGGATCAGAAAGGGAAAGATGTATCTGTAATTGGCTGTTTCACTGCTTTCTTGTAAGCTACATTTAGTTGGATAAATCACAAACCATGGTGTGCGTGCATAGGGAAGATGGGACATCCAAACCTGACATCCAAATTCAAGTAATCTTTTTTGTACCTTTTTTCTGCTTACCTCTGAGGCAGATGGACACATTTTCTGTCTAACAGATTGGATCAGAATCTTGCTATTGGCTGGCACAGATTTACATCGAGCCAGATGACAACCCTGAGATGCTCATTAGCCTGTGGTGTCAGATTATCACTTTTCAACATTATTTGCTGTACCTCTAGCACGAGGCTTAGCAGTTTTATTGTGTAAACAGATTATTTGCATCCTGCTCTGGTTATTTTCTTGACTTTAAAACCTGTGAAGGTGGCTGTCACTCTAGATGCAGTCCTTTAAGGCTTTTCTTGTCCTCCTTTTTCCCATGATCCAGGTGAGGGGTCGAGAAACCTATGAAATGCTACTGAAGATCAAAGAGTCCCTGGAACTTATGCAGTACCTTCCCCAGCACACGATTGAGACCTACCGGCAACAACAGCAGCAGCAGCACCAGCACTTGCTCCAGAAGCAGTGAGTATGAGTGTGACATGCAGTGATCTGTGCAGTGAGGGTGGTGAGGGGGAGAGAGAGGAGAGAGACACAGAAGGTTTCCATGCAGTTGTTCATGGGGATGTGGTGCTCAACCAAGGGCCAAGCACTTGGAGTACTGCATTGGTAACACCATTTCCAATGGCATAGCTGCTTGTTAAGTCCCTGGTTAAGAAACTGAGCATCTTGCCAAGTTTCTGGGCCAGAGCATGGGGGATTATGAGTCTGAGATTCAGGTTTCCTGACCTATACAATGGGACAAAGCAGTCCTTCCTCAAGTGCATATCCTGAGTGCTTGCAGAGTCCCTTTCTAGTCTCTTGTCCCACACGATTCACCTCTTGGCCTTGGAGAGTGAAGGAGCACAGGCTTGGTGCCTGATTTCCAGCTGGAGCCCAGGGTCCACCAAGGCAATGCTCTTACGCAGCTGGTGGACAGCATGTGTGTCCCCAAGCTGGGGAGTACAGGGTGAGGGTGTTCTCTTGTCTGCTCTGTGGGAACAGCAGTGACCATGGAGCATCTCCACACCTTCTCCAAGGTGTCTACCTGAGCATCTTGCCAAGAACGTGTGGAGGCAGGACTGTGAGTAGCAGTTTGGCCAGGTGCTCACAGCACTGCTGTGTCCCTCTGGTGTTCTTGGAGGGCTGGTGTCTCAGTGGCTTATACATGTTACAGGCTCCTCAGCTATAAATTGGGAAGCTGAAAATCTGACAGCAAGGATGAAGCATGTAAGAATTGTGTGGTGACCAGTGGGCACTTCAAAGAAAGACCCGATGTGTGTACTTTAATGTGTATTTAAAAACTGTACTCTGTCACTGAACTCTCCACGTTGAGCATGAGGAACTTTCCATCTGGGCAGGCATAGTCCCTATCTGAACTTGGCTGGCAGGGCTGTGCCAGGATTACTTTGTGTGGTGTAAGTGGCAGGAGGATGGGGAGCAGAAGGGCCAAATAAGTGTCTGGTTTCCATTTTCCCGTCCGTTCTGAAAGCTTTGCAGTTAGAGACTGGGTCAGAGAATGACTTCCCAGACAGACTGTAAGCAGTGTCACTCATGGGCATTGCTTCACCTGCTGTATCGGGTGGCAGGAGAATAGCTGCCCGGGCTGTAGGTAGCCACCATCGGTAGTGCTTCGGATCTTACGCGTTCCTGCTGGTAAGCTCACGTGTCAGGAGGCTGTGGGTATAGCTCGTTCCTCCGCAGAGGTTAGCGTGAGGCCAAGGCACCACATAAGTCCCACTTGAGCCTGTAGGGATTTATTTTGGTGCCTTGGCCTTGTCTCAGGACTTCTGCAATACCATGGCTTTCTGCCACATCTCTGCATGTGTTCACATTTCAACCTGTGTGTTTTTAGTGTCAGCTGGAGTCTTGTGGAGGTGTGAAAATAAGCCTTGTGCCAAAATGGCTTGAGCATCCAGGAGCTCTGGACTCTTCATCAGGGCACTCAAAATTCTCATTATTGTTTATTTTTATCAGTCATCTGTGCTGTTTGTGCATACCATACCTTGTCTTTACTAGCTTCTAGGCATTGTGGCCTTTGTGCACTCAGCTGTGTGGCTTCAAAGCTCTACCTGAACTTACAGCCGTGTCAGTTGAGAAGTGGTTTTGTAAGCAGAAATGGACAGCAGCAGATGACTGCTTTCACTTGGAGCTGACAGTTGCTTTGCCATAATTACTGTTTTCGTTCTTCCTGTATCAATAGGATGGCTTCCTGGCAACTGAAGTTGGTATTTGTGTTACCTTTAAGATCAGTGTGTATGAGTCCAGCCATTTAATTTAATGAAACTTCTTTTGGCATGTCTCCTGGCACTTTTCCAGTTATATACTCATTTTTTCTCAGTTGCTGAGTGTGCTCAGGTACTGGGGAGAAAGATCAAGAGCTTTTAAGGATGCCAGAAGTGGAGAGAAGAATAACTTGCAGTGTTTGTCCAGAGCTGCTGCGGTTGTCTCTGCCAAGAGCCTGCCACCAAGCAAGGTCCTCTGTGTTGAAATACATGTTCAAGCAATAGCTTCTTAAGTGCAGTTGGATTCTGGTCTTTTTAGTTGATAATCCAGGGTATGAATTAATTTCTCAAGGAACGTGTACAGGGCAAAGAGGCACTTAGGCTGAAAAGACTCATAGACGCAATTGCATGCATACACACACATCCCCCCCAAAAAATAAATGTAAAGGAGCTTCAGGCATCTATGTGTGAATGGGGAGAGAAGAACTGGTTTGGGTAAGAGCAACCTTGCATGTGACCAGCATTGTATTTGGCAGGCTAGCAGATACAATTGTCTGGCTGTTCTGGAATGAAAAGGATTAATCTGGTGACAATCAGAAAGCTTTGTTCCCCCAAGATGACCAAAATACTTCTATGCTCCACTCTGTACCAGACCACAACCTTTCTCTGTTTCATCTCCTCTCTCTGCTTGCTCCCTTGTGCATGGTTTTCTCTTATTTACTGTTTTGCCAAATACCTTCATGATCATAGGTGGGACAGTGGGTGTTTTTTCTGCAGTTTCTAGTCTTCCTTTTTCACTGCCAAATCCTGGAGCCCATATTTCTAACAGCAGCATGCACACTTATTTAGAAGACTTCCTTCTTACTGCCTGCCACCATTTGTTTAAAATACGGATTTGCCAGGAGATCCCTGCTACCAGAGACACCAGAGGTGGCCTGTGCTTTGTGGAGGAGGGAAGGTTTCTTTGATACTCTACTGTGAACTACACTTACCGTCAATATTTCCAGAGAGTATCTGTACAGTCATCATGGGTTTCACTGGAAAACACTTTCATATTCAGCAAAATTTCCTGTGGTGGGTCTCACCCTGCTGAGCACTGTTCTTAGAACAGTCTATTTCAATTGGCCGTAGCATTGAATCATAGGCTATCTCCAGTTGGAAGATATCCTACAAGGATGATCAAGGCCAGCTCCCATAGTCAAAGCATTTTCACAAAGTCTTCCAATGGCCCTTATGTCCGTGCAGGATCTTATATCCCAACAAACATTTCTCTCCTATCAGCAGGGCTGCAGCTACCATCCCACGGGCTGCCTTTCAATCTCGAGAGCAGCACAGCTCGTTATCTAAATGAGAGGGGATTCACCTCGCAAGTGATGTATGGCAGAGCTGAGCTATCCAGTGCCTGGAATCTCCAGCAGAGATGGGATCTGCAGGGATCCTGGTGCTTGTTTTTGTGGGGAGGGAGCTGGTGGGGAAGGTATTCTTCCTACCTCCACCTAGTTATTCTCGCTAGTGGTGCAGAAGCCAGTAGTGGGGTTTTTGCATGGCTTGCCTTTGCAGTGCTGTGCTGCCATGCATTGTGAGCCCTAGGCACTCGGATAGTGTTCTCTCTAGAGAATTGCAAAGAAGTAAGCAAGGAAAACTGTGGACTTAAGTATGTGAAGACATGCTGCTTTGCTGGCTCCAAGGGTGCAGTGCCTTCTCATCAGTCGGCAGCCCCAGGGACCCCTTGGCTTTAGTGCAGGGGGTCTCCTGGCTGCCTTGAGATGTAATCAACTCAGTCCTTTCACAGTAGGCACCATCCTCTCTCCCTAGCACCAACCTGTTTTTTATGTAATTGAAGTTTGAAGCAGGCTCAATGGAAGCTGCTTCTCTTCTTTTCCCCTTCAGCTGGGTGCTTTTTCTCATTTGAATTTGTCACTGGGAGCGGTATTGGGACACTACTTGCACTTGTGAGACTGGGACACAGAAATTGGATTTCCCTATCAACTATTTGCTTTCTCTTCCTTGCCAAGCACTCACTCGTACCTGGGGCTTTCCAGCTTTCTAAATCTCCCTGCTACATTCCCTCACTGTAGGTGCTAAGACAGCTGCTTTTCCCCTCCTTCAAAGCCTGTGATCATGAAGGTGGAAAATGACACTTTATCTCTTGGTGGCTGGTGCAGGGTCCTGTACATTCATCTTTTTCTTTTCTCTGGTTCCTTCTCTACAGTCTCCTTTCGGCCTGCTTCAGGAGCGAACTCACGGACTCAAGGAGTGACCCTCCCAAACAAACTGATGCCATCCTAAAACATTCCAGCCCCCCAAACCCATCAGTATACCCATAAACAGAGCTGGTGGTCGCTTTGCCCAGCTGGCGGGACTAGGAACAGTGGGGCAAATACACAGCCTGGTAGCAACCAAGTAAATAGCAAGAGCAATCTCCTGAAGGGACTCAAACTTTGCAAAAACAACAGACACTTCTACAGACCTCTTAGCTGTAGTCTGTAGTGTTGGGAGGTCAGGAACCACGATGTCGTCCGTCTTGGTGTAACGTTTTCTTCCTGTTTTTGTAACCTGTTGATATTCTTTCCTGTTACTTCTGTATTTGTGAAACTCGGTGGGGTTTCTCTGAGCAGGTCTCAATTTTTAAATGCCTCTTGTCTTGTTTAAATTAAAAAATGTGTCCATGGGTTGCA